>VWZN01009657.1:226276-300578 GCA_013396955.1 Regulus satrapa | reverse complement strand
GGAGCCAGCACTGAGCCTTGAGGAACACTGCTGGTGACCAGCCAGGTCATGGAAAAAGAACTTAAAATTGTGACCACTGAATAGAAGTGAAATCAAATAATTGCTCAAAGATCAAACTCTAAGAAAAAAATCAGTCTTATTTCATTATAAGTTTATGCAAAAGGTTAAAATATTGGTTTATAATACAGACATTACATACAAAACAGAAAATGCTTTCAGAAAATAGCAATATATTTTAAACCCATCAGAATATTTACATTAAAATCTAACGCTTATTAGTGTTTTGAAATGTTGTTGCAGCCTTTGAAAGGAGCCATAGCTCCAGTTCTGCTCTATGAGTAGGACAAGTCAAAACTCTCAGCATATTTAATTGTGCAGCTATTTAGTCACAAATGCTGCCTGTAGGGATCTAACTGTACATTGCGTGGGTAGACGGCTACTCATTCACATTATTCTTACTAAAAATTTCTGAAAAGAAAACCTGCAGTTCACTACAAATTTATTTATGCCTAATGGCTTGCTTGTAGGAACATCATAAAAAGTTTCAGCACATCTGATAAAAATTTCTAAAATAATGTATATGCATCTACCTTATATTTTCCTTTAGGAAAAAAAAAGTCTCAACTCGGAGCTCCTGTCTTTAAACAGTTAGACCTCATTTCACTTTCATTGAACAGGTGGCTGATAAGCACAAGACATTATTCCACAGGTATTAGTAATCACTTTGATTTCATTTTTAACTTTCACCGGGTGCTACTGTCATGTGCAGATTACACTGGTGTGAGTGAAGTCACTCACTGTGACAATTTGCTTTTAAGTTCTTGTAAAATGTTTTTTTAAGTTGTGGGAAAATGTATGTTCCTGTTAGCTGCAGACCCACACAATCTTCCACAGGCCACAGAAACTTCTACACTAAACGTCAGGCATATGGGTGCATGTCCACCATTGATTCTCAATTTGAGAATTATCTTCCTAGCAGTGTAAGGCAGGGAAATACTGTTTCAATCATAAATCCATTGTATTTAGGATATCAAGACTGTATAAACTCTGGTGCCAAGCCCATGGCCCATCTAAATGTAGTAAGGTGGGACAAACTGCCTGTGACCATAGTAATCATTAACGAGAAAGATTGCTCTAATGAGTACATTAATACCTTGAGATGACGTATCAGTCTGGGATAGCAGTTACCAAAATATGACAGGGGTCAAGGAACTTAAATGCTTTTGAATACTGCACAAATCATCCCAACTGTTGGAATGATGCTTGCATATGAACACATAAATATTGCCTATATAAAAAATAAAAAATAAATAAATAAAAAAAATTAAAATACATAAAGAAAACAGCCCAACGCTTTTTTTCACTATTTAAAACAACAGATTTACATAGTGCAATGAAATATTTATTCACCATGTTTTCCTTTTGCTGATTTATTTCTCTGGATTGATTACCTCTGAAAGCTTTCCTGACATGAACTTTTGTATGCTGATAAAGGCAAGGTGAAGCAAAGCATCTTGATTAGCTACTATGCAGATCAGCTTCTAGGCAAGATTACCAGAGCAAAAAGAACAGAGAGCATGTGGTCAGGGGAATGCATTGATGCTAAATTAGGTTTTGAACAGAAGAGTAATCCACTCTTGTATTCTCATAGAAAAACAACCAGAAAATACTTACAACAGAGCTTTAAATTTTCTGTCAGCTCTTTTAAGAAATAGCAACAAAAAGAATGGTTAGATTTGACTGCTGTCACAGCTGTAGGTATTCTGACAATGCACTGCCTCATACTCAGCATTCTTCAAACTACACTCATGCCTGGATTCCTAAGACACCCTGACCTTGTCAAACTTTCATTATACTCGACTGAAACAACATCACTGATACATTATCTTTACATGTGTCCCTGAGAAAAATATATTTTAGCAGAACTCCACAATTTTATTACTTTTTACTGAACTTAAAAGGCAAACAGACTTGTTGAACTACTTCTGAATATTATATTAACATCCTCCAAAGGATTATATTGTCTTTCCCATACATGACATGAGAGTCCAGCTGTAGCATTAAGTTCAACCTTCTAAAGCCTATGAAAATCACTGCTTACACTGTGCAGGGAGATGCACAACTGTTTGCCTGCCATTTGAAATACTATTACCCAGGTGCTTTATCTGTGCTTCAGTAGCTCCCTTTCCAGTTTAGCCCACTGACGTTTTAGCAGTTGCTGTGACACAGATTGTAAGTAGCTATGTGCTACCTAAGTCTCACACACATTACAGAATCGCAGAAGAAGCTGAGTTGGAATGGACCCCCAAGTCCAATTCCCAGACATCCCCAAGAGTCACATGTCTGTATTCATTAGAAACAGTAATGTATTTCTTAAGATTTTAAGTAATTTCTGTGTTATTTGCCAGCAAGATAAACTAGATCTTTTTATTTCCATTTAAAGTTATGCTTTGATTTGATAAACTAAATCCAAAGTACACACAGAGGTTTATTCTATACATTGTTCTAATTTAGTCTCAAATCTTTTAAGATTTCTAAATTGCTTTCTTTTTCTGCTTTTTAGGCAAAATCTAGTGAAAATAATTTTCTTTTAAAATTACCCTTCCTGAAATTGTATTTTATGGGCTCCTTATTTCATAATTTATGAGAAAATATGAGTAACATGAGAATGATTAATAAATAATCTAAGAAGTTCCCACTGACACAACAAGCTTCAATAAATAGCTATCATCACCCAATAAAGTAAAGCATAAAAAAGTTCAAAAAGCACAAACAAAAATGTGTTAAATTTGCAGATATATTACAGAAAACATCAGATGTTAAGGAAAAAAAATTACACTGTCCAACATGAAAAGATCACCATTACAAACATAATCCTCAGTAACTACAGACTCTTATGTCAGTGCTAACTAATTGCTGAACAGTTTACAGGAGCCTTGGGGAGGATTTTAGGCCTGATACATCTCTACCATGAACTTCATGTTGTGCAAGCCACTGATCATGGAATTTATCTGCCTTACAGAAACTCCAATTTATGCTTTGACATGGAAAAAGACACAGCCAGAACCCAAAAAGATGAAGGTGCAAGGGTAACAGCATCTGTTTTATTGCACCTTGTTCTGTGGCTCCTCAGCTGCAATTAAGACTGAGAGCTAGCGACCACCTGGTTCTTCCTAAATAAATTGTTGCTCTCTAAATATAATATATTCTGTGATAAATACCTTAAATAATCCTTATTTGCTATGAAAACTGCAATCCTGTTTTATCTTTAGCTCTGTTTACAGTTACCTATGCAGTAGGTAATGAATGAATTATTAGACTTGCACAGACACACTGTAGACAAATAAGTTCAATTAGATATCATAGGATTTGTATAATAGACAGTAATTTCTTCCCTTCACCTGAAGCACTCCACAAATGCCACAAAGGACTGACTAGCCCTTCTGCATCAGTTATATTAATCAGCAAGTCCCTTATATCTATCTATGTGCATTTTATATGTTATGATTGTGGTTTCTTCCTCTATTCTCTTTGTTGTTTCTCTCTCTTTCTTGTGTTTTTTCCCTCTATTCTCTCTGTTGCTTCTCTCTCCTTCTCTCTCTCTCTCTCTCTCTCTCTCCCCCTCCAATCAATAGGAAGGGAAATGCCTTCTGTACTGTGCCTCCCTACACTGTGTGGGGAGACTTAAGGACTCCAAGCAGTTTGCTCAAAATCTATTTCCTACCATTCAGCTAAAAAAAAGTACCATTGCTCCCTCTGTGTCTGTCTCTGGGGATAATCACAGGCAGTATGCATTGTGTCCTCTGTATTACAGCATCCATGAAGATAAGGACCCTGACAATTCAGTGCCTGACACCTACTCTCTTTGCCAAATTAGAAAGAAGACTTGAGCATTTTCTTGTCAGCATCAGTCATCTCAAATCTGCACACTCCAGTATTATATATCTTGCATATATAACTGCTACTTTGCTGTATGGTAAGTAACTCTTATTAGGTACTCACATTTCTTTATCCAAATAATTTATAAATTCCTTCCAATACAGGATAATTTTCAAAACTCAAATAATTCACTGATTTTAATAGCTTTAGTAGCAGCATTTTAAAAAGGAATATTTTTTTAATTAATAAAAGAATTAATTAAATACCAAATAAAGAATTTGCTAGCTTTATTTACTTTGACTACTACATTTTTCACTATTAATTTCCAATCTTTTGCTATTAATTTCCAATTGAGATTTCAGCTAAATCAATGTGTTTGATAACTCCATTAGACAGCTTCTATCATGTAAGATGTATCAAAGCAATTTTATTATTACAAGACAAAACACATGGATTTTTTTTCTTTTTTCTTTCCCCATCCTCAGGATAAATACAAAATAGAAAGTTTAAGAAATGCAGCACAGACTAAGGAAGAACTTGAGTATGATAACAGAACAGATGTGTTACAGCAGTGAAGGGTCACACGAGTCACTTCAGCTCTTCTTGCCAAAGGGCCTAATTAAAATTCTAGTGCTTGACTAAGTCAGAGTTCATAATTCCATTCATATTTCTATGAATATTACAGACCCTTGTACATGATAATTTGACTTCAAAGCTACCCACTAAGTTGAAGGAGGAAATGCCGACCTAACCTAATGATGTTGCATCTTGTGGCTGCAGGAAAGTATTTCAGCAAACCACTAAAGAGATGTGTATTTAACATTTCCTAAAGCCATTTTGCCATTAGCAATTTTTAGCAATTAATTCATAATGGGAATAGATTTTTTAAAATTGCATTCCTTACTACCAGCAAAACAACCAAAAAATACAGGTTGGCCCCTTGTTCTCATCAATATATCAGTTCATTTTGCATACATATATTTGTCATCAGAAAGAAAGAATATTTTAAATTAAAAATAAAGGGCAAAAAAAAGGCAAAACCAAACCAAACAACAAATAAACAACCAATAAAACAAACACCCCTCACCCCTCAAAACAAAAATGTGCTCTCCAGTCCTTTAGACAGGCTTCTTTCTGCACACAGTATTAAGGTCACTGGGTTATTTTAATGTTTTTTGGAGTGTTCCACATATTTCACATTACAGGAACAATGCAGTTACTATGTTTTCACTAATAGCAGGCTCTAAGAGAAAAAGCCAAAAATGAGCCAATTATAGCCTTTTTTATCTTCAGCTAGGCTACAAACTAAGAGTCCCTGAACATCCAAAACATTAACCTTTGCAAGTCTGGAAAAATGTGTTCAAAAACCTCTATGCTTTAGGAATCTGAGCAGAACCAAAAAGTTCCTCCTCTGCTTATCAAAATACCTCCACTGCAGATGTAAGAACTTAAGGATTTTGCCAGGAATACAAACAGAAGCTGCACTGGCACCTGCGATTTCATATAGGCAGAAGTTTCTCTTTTGAATAGAAAGAGAACCAAATTCTTTCTTACATTTTCTAGTTGCTGCACTGTCACTTTCCTATAAATCAGGTGCCAAAAAAAATCACACACATATTCGGTATAGTCACAAATATAACATAGGACAGGAAACAGCCCTCAAACATCGGTCTCAACATTTGGGACTTTATCAAAAAGAATCTAGAGTAGAGCAGAAACTGATATTGCTCTACTATGTAAACACACATCACCTACAAGGTCTTCCCAAACCACCTCAATTTACATAATGAATTCATTTTCTGGAAGTATTTGTGCAAAAGACAACACAAAGACGTTGCATTAATTTTAAAATTATGTAGTACTTAGTGTTTTGTCCATTTTGAAAGCTGCACTGCTAACATGAAGAATGTGTTCTGAAAATGTTTTATAGCTTTGTTGACAGAAACAAGTTAAGAGTAAAATTTCACATATCAAGCTCACAATGACATTTTTCCTATGCTAAAATTTAATTCAAGAGGCATTTATTGCATTTTAATAAAATATGTCACTGATTTCAATTTTTTTTATGATTCTCCATAGAAAAGGGAAAAAAATTTATTTTACATCCACTCCTGATGATGTTTTAAGACATATTCTGGTTTAGAGTGCCATTTTCAAATTATCTGCCCATTTCTGTTCTCAGTACTTACTCTTGCTATGATTATTTTCTTTTGACCATATGTTCACTATTACTCAATTGTTAAAGGTACTTTGAAAGGGATTCCACGACAGAGTATCTATTTCAGGAAAGAGTTATGTGTTCATATGTTCCCTGATCATTGTCTCAGGGAAAGAATAGGTCACTGATTAGATTGCTTTCCACACTGAATGTATATTACATGGCTCAGCTTAACCTTAGATTTCATAACTGGTTTTGCACGAAATATTTGTATGCAGAAAGTTTATTAGATTAACTAATCTGTTTTCCTGCTAGGGACTTTCTGACTTCCAGTTATGAGCCAGGAATTGGGTATGACAAATCAAGATTAACACCCCTGTATTTATCTGAAACCCTAGAACCCAGGATCTACTTTACTGTTTGAGACAGAAAGAAAGGTTGTTCTTCTGTCTTAATTTTCTCCATTCAGGAATGGTGGAAATAGAAGAACTATACACTTAGCACAGAGTTAATGTAATACTACAAACACAATTTAAAGAGTCATACATTATTCACTGAAATCTTAATCACTGAGCCACATCAGCTTTAGCATCCTCAGCATCTCAGTGCAAAATTTATCACATTTGGAAAGGAATGGGGAGGGGGGAGAAGGGGAAAAAGAGGAAGAGGAAAAAACCCAAACAACTATATAATAATGAATAATAATAATAATCCCACTTTTACTTGATGTAAGATCTCATACAGAATATTATATCCATTTCTTCTTAGCCCTGGACTGTTCTTTCTACCATTGCAGTTTACCTCCAACTGACAGAGATAATTTTGCTTTTTCAGACAAATTGTGCCCACGCACCTTTCTGACAAGTTCTCTGTATTATTGTTAATAATTGATACATTAGTTCATAGGGATGGAAATAAACCAATTTCATGTCAATGTTAAGATAAACATGACTGTTCAAAGTAATTGCACAGCTTTTTTGACTACAGTTTAGTGGCATTTATGGAGAAAATACACCTTGTGTTAAACAAGACATCACAGAAATGGTCTCTCCTAAAAATCTCCAAATTTAAGAACAAAAACATTCACTGAAGATGTTCAACTGTGCAGTCATAAAAGCCAGCTAGAATTTCTGAAGTCAATCAGGTCTAACTGCTAACAATGTATTCTGTTTATCCAAACATTTAAAGGCAGGGAGAGGGAGAGTTGATATCCAAATCACCTGATCCCATCCAAGCACAACATACTTTAAATAGAGCAACATAAGGTTGCTCCCATCCCAGTTCTCCTGTGGTGTGAACAATTTTTATGTCATTATCCAGGAGTCCTTTCTCTGAATCCTTATTCAGCTGTAGCTCTAAGAGGAGAGTCAGTCTGGATAGTCTTTAATTTTATATATGTAGTCTTGGCCATAATAAAGAAATGGATTCCTAGTTTTAGTACTGTTGAAAAGTTACCACTCAGTGTAACCCCAAGAACACTCTAAGCATCGCAGGGCAGGTTAAATTACAAAGTGCAACTCTACTTTATGACCTTCCCAATTATTTTGTCATTCAACGTAAGGTAGTTCACAAAAGCAGAACTAAGTTAGATTTAATACATATGAAAAGCAAATCAAGGTTATTACTGTCTACAGAAAGGAAGCAGTCCTTGCAAACAGAAACAGATGAAGTAAAGTATTAAATAATTCATGCAGTTGAGCACTTTGCGAAAAGTGCTCACTGTGAATTGCATATGGATATCTGGTTTTATGACAGGAAAACTGATTTCAAAACTCCAGAAAAAAACCTCATGTCATTAATTTTAAATTTCAAGCAATATTAAGAAGAATTGTATGAAGATCAACAAATAACAACAATTATTGTGGAAAATTATGAATAAAACATTAAATTGCAGGCTGTAAGCTCCTGGGCACTTTGCGCCATTAAATGCATTTCTATTTTTATATCCCTACTCTCTCTGAAAAAAAGAATAAAACGAAAAACTTAAAAATAAAATTATGGTTCTCTTACTTTCAGTAAAAGAACCTTGAACACTTTCTTTGTTATGAATAAAAATTACATTGAAATGAAAGTCAGCTTCTAATATAATATTATTTAAGCAGGAAAGAGCAGGACTTTGTTCAGCAAAAAAGAAACTGGAGGGCAGAATATTTCCAATATGATATGTACATTTTCGGGTACAATACATATATTCTGATGCACCCATTTTCTGAAATTGGCATTGTATATACAAAAGTACACCTCAAGAAGATAGAAGTTATTTTTAGAGATTCAACAGAAGCAGCAATTACAACCATTACTTTCTCTTCTTGTCAGGATCTCATGGTCCCTTGAAAATTTAGTTTGAAGGTCTCTCTGATTTCTAGATTAATTAGATGAGAAAACTGTATGATGATTTGATGCACTGTATTTTATGTCTTCTGTGCAGACCAAATAAATAAAATGCTTTTTTCCATATCATCATATGTTGCATATCATTATATGTTGCATACAATCTAAAATAGATTGTAACTGAATTTTGTTTATTTGGGGCATAAACTTTTTTTTTGTATCATTTTATGTCATTTCTTTGTGTAATAACTATTGTTTCCATGAGTATGATGTCAGTGGAGGATTTCTGTTACAAAGGTTCCTGCTGTAAAATGCATTTACTCACAGAACTATTTCTGCTTCATAATGTAAACAATGTTTCATTTTAACATTTTAAACTGTTTAACTCTTTGAACATTTATACTTATCTCTGTCATTACAGTGCAGTGTTTCTACTTTCTGATTCTTGTTAAAGCTGATAACATTTTTCTGTGTTTTAAATCTCTGAACTCAATTGTTTTGGACTTACCAAGTGGGCAATTCCTTCCATTCAGCATGCCTTTTTCAAACAATTACTTTGCGAGTATTCAATATGAATCATTGCACGTTTCTGTCAAGTGTTCTGATTACAAACATCCAAGCCAACTTTGTCCAGTAGTGGTCAAACACTTGTAAAACCAGTTCAGCTGCACATGTCCCAGTACAAACATGGAAGTGCACAGAGCTCAGCACCCTTTGGCTAAGGCAGAGAGACAAGATGCTTTGACACAGGTTGACAAAATAATTGAGCACTTGCTTTTTAAATATAAAAGTAGCTCTATAGGTGAATTAGCCATATATTCAAAATCATGTACAAGGGAGATAACTCTATAACATACACACCACATTTTTAAATTTGCTATTAACTACTGCATGATCTAGCCGTGTGTTTTGATTTTCAGCTTCATGAGCCCTTCTCTTCTAAACCAATTCTATTTCATCATTTTAGCAAGCTCTGTCCTGACCCAAGACACTGAAGTCTCCTCACCCTCTTAGTGTATTCCACAACATTCATAAACCATTTTCTGATTTATTTTCCAAATGTATTACTGACCAATAAATACAAAAAAAGATAACACATCAAGGTTTAATTCCATATCTGCCTAAGTTAATGATACCCCTACATAGAATCCAGGAGGCTCCTAACTTTAAAAGGAAGTTACAAACCTTAAAAAAAAATATTTGTTTCACCAATGAGAAACTCTTCTACATCTATTTAAGGATAGAAAGTTAATTGCATTGTTACTGAACCAAAAATACTGACCACATGGCATAAATACAAAACCAACTATACTTAAAAAGGCCAATTACTTGCTATTTACTTGTAACTTGTGAGGATCTTCATAACAAGCTGGAACTGTTTTAAGATCAGCCCTTGAAATAGAAAATGAGTATTAAAAATGTTGCACAAGATGATCATTGAGCACTTCTGACTTCATGCACAACATGCTTTACAGGCATTCCCAACATCAAATGAATAAAGTAATATTGAAAAAGGTGAAAAAAATTATCACTTATCAAAGAGAGCAGGAAAGATCCAGAACATGGGCAAATCCTAGAACTGTCCTGGATAAATGCAGTCTGGCAAGTTTACTTTTTTGCCCTGCATGGTGGCCAAAAGATGACTAAGGAAGATAGAAAAGAAAGAATAAAACTGCCTTTAAAGGTACTTTAAAAATAATCTCAACAAGAATTTAATCAATTTAATTAAAAATTTATTCAACTCCTTAGCTACAGTTTGAAATCATTTTCTGAGTCATATGTGGGTTAAAATTTAAAATTGGAATCTGAAGACAATCTCTAACCAGTGTCAAAATTTAGTCTAGAGCTTTAGATAGAACTTTTGTTTTGTGCAGTAATCATCAACAGCTAAAAAATGTAAGAGAAAGATGAAAAAATAGTAAATTTGTTACCTTTTTAAAAAAATTGCACCTTCATGAGGGAACAAATATTCCATTGATATGGTTAAATAACTCCAAATAACAAAACACTGGTAGAACTGTGTTGTAATAGAGAATTGCTTTTATAGGTACATAAGTGATAGGTTTATCATTGAGCCAATGCCAAACACTAGATAGTGCTAAAATAAAACTGTTGTCTACTTAAGAGACCATAAGGCTTTAAGAACTGATCTTAAAATGCAAGGGATATAATTCATGTTATGCTGAACCTCTTTCTGCATAACTGACATGTTAAAAAGTCAGTAATTTAATTATTCTACTATTTTAATACAAAAAAAAATTATATTTCTACTACTACATATTTAATCAGAATAAAATAGAACATATCTAATTAATTTAATGGATCCTTGCAGAGAAAAGTTACTGTCACTAAGATAACAGCATAGTAGAAACAAAACCAGTATTTTGAATAGTTACTGAGGATGACTAAATTGTTTGTGTATCTATAATGCACTGTAGGCAAGAACACTGACACTAGAGAAATGCTCACTTGTATTTCAGAATACACATGCTAACGAATGCAAGAAATGTCTAAAAAGCAATACTTGGGTCTCTTAATAAGTAGCACCATGAGAAAGGGCATTAAGAGTGAATTCTCCATGGACAAAATCACTGCAGTGTGCTGTGTGCTTAAAAATGTGTTCAAACCAAAAAGTGCCAACATTTTTGATGAATTAGAGACAAGTGCCTCTTGTCCTTGCTTTAAAAATGCACATTTATGTCCTGTTTTCTTTAAAATCATAATTGATTGAAGAACTACTTTGCGATGATTACTGTTACAGAGGGAGAAAATAAAGATGAAAAAGCAAAAAGGGAGATGGCATGAAGGAGCTGATTCACAGACAGATCATGTTCAGTGTGTCTTGTTCACGATAGCTCCCCTGACAGCAGAAATATTTTGTATATCAACTTCTGATTAGCATGAGTAGAAATACAGCATTAATTCCCAGAAGGCTCTTAGACATTCAGGGAGAACAAATAACTGATCATATAAACAGTAGCAGACAATATATTAATAAATCAGCAGATCTTCAACTATTTCCAAGACTGCCAAGTGACATTTGGCAAGTGACATAGTATCTAACTTTACCATACACATTACTGATGTTTTTGAATTGCCAAAAGGAAGCAATATTCACTCATATTAATAATATTTTCTGCTTTAGTAAGTTCCAAGAGTACCTCTACTGTAGCAAATTCAAGTCACCTTTTATCTCAATATAACTCAGCTGTCCAAGACCATTCCCACCTAATCTTGTAATAATACCTTTAATTTTCATTATGATCCTTTTGATATTCAAGGAGTACCTGCCTACAATAAATCAGCAATGGAGCTCAAAACATCCTTACACAGAATCCTAGGCCATGTGCCCATTTTCTCAGATGACACAAAGGCAATTGGCACTGACTTTACAGAACATCATAACTGAAGGAAAAGCTGTAGCTGCTCATAAAACCATGAAATATGAAGCCTTTCCCAGAGAGCTGGAGAACAGGTTCACTCAGGCTCTTTATATCAGATAGCACAGGGGTCTCAAATCATGTAAAAATGATTCTTGGTAGCTGCCATACAGATGGTGTCCTCCTGGTTTTGGGGTCCAATAGGCTAGAGAAAAGTAATACAACTTGCAGTAGGCTTCAAGTGTTCCCAAAACAGAGGGGAGAGAAGAGGGAGGACAAAAGTCAAGCCACAGAACAAGTGCAAGGTCTTAATCTCTCCCATTTTCACTTACAGTCTGAGTGCCAGAAGGGGTAGGGACCAGGTGGCATAGAAGTCTTTGATCCTCTTTTACTACTAGGAATCTAAATTGGTAGTCAGAACACTAATGCTAAGAAGCTGGAGGAACTACAGAGGCATCACATCAGACAGTCAAAACAAATCCACTATGTTTTGACACACTGCATAAATTATGTCCTCTTATGTACTACCACAGAAACAGGATAAAGAAAAACAAGCTAAACCTGAAGCCAAGCCTTATTTTTCTGGAGCATAACACAAGAACGTCCAACTTGCCATATTCACTAGGAAGGTGGTGAAATCTCCAAAGTGACCTGGTACAGCTGTCCACTGGACACTTTTCAGGTAAATTGCTGAACTTGCATTCAAATCAGGCGTTTGTCACTGCAAGCCTGGAGGCTGCTCCCGAAAACAGTGGTTTCTGAGATAACTAAACTTGAAGTTCAGCTAACTGATACTGCCTTAATCAATCCAAAATTTGGCCCAGCAAACAAAGTGGTAGATTTCTCTAAGGCCAACCATATGCTTAGTCTGAAAACCCCGCCCATGAATTTGTCAGTTACTCATAAAATATTGCACAGTATTAAGCAAGCTCCTGGAGCTCTGGCAATAAAGTCATTTTGAACAGCTCCTTTCGGGACATGCCTGGATTTATTTCCAAATAAGATAGCACAAAATGCATCAAATATACATAATAGACTGAAAATCTTGGTCCCTCAAGTATGTCTGATTCCCTTTGTGTAGCTCTAGCCACACAGAGACCAGAAACAAACTCAATTTACCCAGCCAAGAACTACCCTGTGTTTGCAGAACTTGTACAGAGTCCCTCTGGCAGACACAAAGCTGGCACTTCTACTCAGCTTCCAGCCTCAGTATAGGAAGCACAAGGGGCACTGCTGGACTTGCTTCTTTTCTGGGCTGTCTTCTCTGTTGGCAGCCTGTTATTTAGAGGACAGTTGGAAGACTTTAGAATATGTCCAAGATTGTTCCAAACTACAGTGAGTTGCCATAAGTCTAGTCTGGGAATCAAATGGGACTGCAAAGCTCAAATACTCTATTTTATTTTATTTTTTTTTGCTCAGTCTTGACCCATTAGTTACCAGGTATTCTACTTCTTGCTCGTTCAACTCTCTTTTCCTGTTGAAGTTTCCAAGATCTTCCAGGCCCTCTGAATATGAAAATTTGACATTGACATTAATAAAAGAGGTTTTCATTACTGTGAATTCTCAAGTTATCTTAATACAAAGGAAAAATATTAATAAGGAAAAGAGATTAGGTGCCCCCCTAAATTATCCCATTTGAGCTTTAATCTCAAACAAACCAGGCAGACTTAAAGAATACTTTTAGTAGTTTTAATAACCTCTACATACAGAACCATTTCCTTTCTTTCTGCTGGAACACTGCTTGGCTCACAGACTGCCAGGTATGTATAATGATAAATGAGGTGCACTGCATCCCTCAAATAGATGCTTTACTTTTAATTCCTTAACAGTTAGACTGCTTTCTAACTTGCAATTTTAATTGTGTTTGGCTGGTAATGCAATATGAGTCTTTTGCACCAAGCTTCTTTTTCCTCAATGCTCTCAATTTTCCTAAAAATCTGTTTGTAGAATGTCATGCAAATTAGAAGACACTGAGAAATTTCTGTGGGTGGAGAACATGCAAAAATAATATATTCATCCCTAATGGCAATGTGGGAATAACAAGTGTGCTTTGCCATTAGTCATGGACTGGAATCACACCTATCTGCCAGTAAGATTATGCACAAACGTTTTCTCCCTCTCTATCAGAGTCTTGTAGAAATATGAACTGGATAACCAAGGGACGCCTGCTCCACAAGGGAAGGTGAGCTGCAACAAGCCCAGCAAGAAGGCTGGCACCAGCCACTGCACCAATGGGAGCTAGAAAATGCAGAAACAAATCCAGGGCAGGGCCAGAGATGATGGCAAGGCCAGGCACAGCCCAAATCCCCCTAATCACTTCTGTCGTGACTAGCCTGGTTCCTTTCCAGAAAAACAGAACTGCTCTGAATCTACCCTAGATGATCAAACAGTGGGGTTATCCACCTTATGAAACAACAAGAAATGCATTTTTCCTTCTGCTGACCATAAAATAGAACTTCCTTACCATAGAGAAGAGCCTGGCCACTGTAACACATGCTGCCAACATGCACAGAACAAAACACTGCTATCACACTGCAGGCAATACTACAATTTTAGAGAAAATGCACTCCCCACAACACTTGAAAATAAAAAAGTGAAACACAGCATGACCTAGGCTACTAGTATCATGTGATTCTGGTTTTCTAACTCTGGAATCAACCTCAACATCCTGTCTTTTTAATAAATATCCTAAATTTGTAAGAACCNTTCCTGACCTCTCCCATAGTTTAAAAAACTTTTAATAATACATCCTTGAAATTCTGTGTAGTCTTGCCTTTAGTCTAGCAAGGACACTTTGGTTTTGCAGCACACATCATAGACACAGAAAAGTGTAGGGCTAAAAGACTGGGGACAGCTCCAATGGCGAAGAACCCTGGGGTAACTATCTAAGCAACTGCTCTTCTAATTGGACAATATTTGATAGATACACTAACTAAATAACCTTGTAAATATTGGACAAATACTGTATCACATGTGTACATTGCCCTGTTGTGCACCTTGAAAGTTTTCAATTAAAGATTTACTATTATATCATCGTATTTTACAGTGTTTGGAAAGGTTTAATGTTTTACTCCAGGCAACAGATGGAAAAGCCGAAAGTCCAAGATCTCATCCTGAAACCCTTACAAGAGCATTACATTATATAGGGCTAATATAAACAAACTCAGGTTTTCAGAATACTTGTTTGCTAACAAAAACAACTATTAGAAAGGATAAAAGGCACAAAAGAGACAGTATTTGACATACCTACCCATGCAGTATTCTTAGTATACAGATGATCTGATATCAAAGAACAGCAAGAAAAGAAAAAAGACTCTGTAAGACATTATTAATGCTATCTAATCACACTGATTCATATTAGATGGACAAATCCATTAGAAATACTTAATAAGGAAAGATAAAATTAGTTTCTTCTGTACTTAATTCCATACACACATTTAAGGCTGCCCTAAGCCCTTCATGAAACTTAATGTCGTCTTCTAGCCCTTTCCTATTCCATTTATTAAAACTTGGAGATCTTAAATGTGGAAATCTGTATTAATGATACATTAAGACTGCAGAGTTTTAAGAAATAAATCAGAATACTTATTTCTCACATATACACTCCAATGACCTTGACATGACATTACTTTTTGCTGTGTGATACTACTCTACCTTTACATATGTAATAATATTCCTACCCTAAGAAGTATACGTTTTGAACTTTCTGGCTTTCAAAGGGATTCTGAGACCTTACCAGTGCATTGATATAGACTTCAGACCCCGTTAATTTTTAAATCCTTTAGACCAGAAAGAAGGAAATATTGCCAGCTACATTTGAAGAGACAAAATATACTGAGAACACTTTTCCTTTTACATGGTTTCTGTTTTTAAAGGACAGTTAAAATACATTCAGAGTAACCTCAGGAGAGTCTTTCCCATAAAAGCAGAGGCTGGAGAAAAACTACTCAGCTAGGTAACAGCAAAAGTAAAATGCAACTAGAGCTGGAGAGGAGGATTTTAAGCTGAACATGGAGGTAGATAGAAACATCTGAAAGGTCAAGATACTACACAAAAACTAAATCGATTGACACATAGTATTTTCCCTTGGCCATGAGTATCACAGGTAAAAGTTGGAACTGCAAGAGGAGCAAAGCATGACTCCTAGAATGCTGACAGAAAAATTCTGCTAGCGGCATTTCTGTAATTTATTGTTTGTTTTGCCTTGGGGGAAAGCAACAAATGGATATTTTATCACTGTACTAAAAATGTATTCAATTTCCTAAACAGGCATATATTTTAGCTCTACTATTCTTTTCCATTCACAAGAAAGCTAGTGTATGAGACAAATGATGGAATTTCACAGCAATGGCAGCTGCTTATCTCTTAACTCACTAACTGACTTTCTCTTCTTGGTCCCTATTAACAATATTTAAAATTCCTCTTGTACTTTTCACAAGGTTTTTTTAACCTTGTCTTTTTTTTCCTCTTTGTTGAAGTGTATTTTCATAAATTACTGATATTTCATTTTGCCAGACAAGGTAATTCAGCACCACTTTCCCAAAGAATCACAGAATCAGTAAGGTTGGAAAAGACCCTCAAGGTTCACAGAACCAAAGACTAGTCTAAGCTGGAAGGGATGCACAAGGATCATCAAGTCCAACTTTTAAGTGAATGGCCCATACAGGGATTGAACCCACAAAACCATCATTTTTAGCACCAGGTCAATACTAAGATCATCAAGTCCAAATCCGGAATCACAAACTTCAATCCAAGTAACTTCATAATACTTTGAATTTGTGTTATATTTTTTACTTTTTATTATTTTGGAAGACAAAATAATTTGTTATATTTTGCTGACAACCCCAGAACTAATTACTCTATTGATGAAGTAAAGAGAATTAATTCTGACCACCATGGAGAATATTTCCTTCTCTTCTGTGCAATTGGTTCTATGCATATAAATAGATAATTCATATTTCCATAGGAAAACACCAACATAATTTCTAAATTCAGATGGCTTTTAAGTATTACCTACAAGCTGAACTTTGTTCTTTTTTTGAGTTCTTCTTAAAGCAAGGACACAATCTAAAAACTTTCCTGAAAGACAAATTTTTCCTAAATGTAATACTAGATATGGTGTAGGGTTCAAGTTTATTGTCCACATGAGATCCATAACCTATGAATACAGTACTGTTAAAAAATATCATTCCTCACATAGCATATATACTTTCCAGCTGGGTGCAAGTTAAAATAGTTTGATATTTATGTTCTTGTGAAACTAAAGTGCAGATGGACGTAAAATTTGTCACGGAGCCCAAAAAGAAAGACATCTCCAGGGTATTTTTTTTCTACTACAGCAGCCAGATACAACTCAATATGTGCTCCAGAGCATTTAGTTCTTCTATAAACAGTGTCAGCAAAATTTCTGGGTCTCTTTCATGAATATTTAAAAAATGTTAATCAGGCTGAAACATGAATGTTCTTTAGCAAGAAGGCTGCACTTCATCACTGGAGTTTAGCAAGAGGAAAACAGCACAGAGTTGCAGCTAAGTAGATTCTAGCAACACTTTTATTGCACACATAACTGAACCAAAATGTTACTGGTAGAGGTAAATTTCAAGCATTCAAGAAGCCTCAAAGTCCTAACATTCTGAAGTCTCACACAGAATACATATTGCTGACATGGCAAGTGATTTGCTCATGGTACAGCTCAAGGACACTCGGAAATCTGTATTACAATACTGTTGCCTTAAGGGTGCCTCTCCCTTTCAACAACTCCAGAAGCTATATCAGGGAATTTGTCTTGATTTAGAAAAACCAATTTTTCTGAAGTTTTACTTTAAAAAGCATCCATTGCAGCTAACATTTTACATAAACCGGCAGCTAAGAACATCAACAATCCAGCACAGCAAGCACACAAGTGCTGGGCTGTATGCACAGAGAATGCTACCTGACATGCACAGCTCTACAGACCACACCACTGTATTTCTATCACTGCACAGCAGTTACTAATTTCAGTAACAGCAGCATTATTGAAAAACATTGCTTTGGCACACTGAATCCTATGACATCTACTTGACTAAAAACCCCACTCTTCATCAGTGTCTTTTCCCTTAAGGCATATTAAAGTCAAATTTTGAGTTTATGCTATGTTGTCTCTCTCCCTCTAAATTATCTAAATATAGGAGTTCAAATTGAGATTTTCTTTTTCTCAAAAAGACTATACACATAACCAGCTTTCAGGTCTTTTCCTTTACGAAGGAATTTCCTCATACAGCAGAAAGGAAGAAAAACATTACCTATCTACTGATAAAATGGAAAACAGACATCTCAGGCAGGCTTTTTTCCTGTTTGTGCATCTCTCTCATATGAAGCCTACCAGAAAATTTTAGCAGTCATATGCTAATTACTTGTTTACTTTATGAATAGTAAGTTAAATCAAAATGCCTGTAAAAAAGTGGTCCCCAGATTATATGTTATTGGGGGTTTTTTTGTTTGGTTTTTTGGTTTTTTTTTTTAAACAAAAGCAACAGCAAATCAGAGAAACACTAAGGAAGCTCACGGCAGTTTTCCACCAGACTCTTTACAAACATTAGAGACAGAGTTGCCAGGGCAGGGACTCTGCTCCTAGAGGATCTGGGCACACACGCTCTGAGTGGCCCGACTTCTGTCAAGCCTTGCAAAGCACTTATTCACAAAGATATAAATGCTTCTGATTACAGTTCTACTAAACTAATTTTAAACCACTCCAACATTCTGCATTTAAAAGCACAGAACTTCCAGGCTGACAACAGTCTCAACTTCCCAACAGCTCTGCAGATGTGGCTATTTCGGGAGTCACTGGTGACAGAACAGCTTTAGCACGAGGTGCTGGGACCTGTACAGCTGGGAGGGGATGAGGGGCCTTCTTACAATGCAAGATGTGCCATTTATATCAAAGCCCTTAGAGTTCTGGTTTCCCATGTGAAGAATTACATAGTTAAACGTGTCAGCCTCCCTGTATGCTAGAATGAGGGCTCCCCTCCTGCTGTGCTGCTGCCTTTGGTGGGGGTGACCAGTTGTGCCCCTTGTCACCACAACAGATGCAGGCTGTAATCTGCACAGAACAGCAGCAAGGCCACACACAGGCAGCCTTATGTGTGAGTAGAGGAAGCATCTTCCACATCTAATAACCTCTGTGCGAGATGATAGGGGTTTTTTCACTTAAAAAAGCTGCACATCCTTGATGGCTGGTAGCAGCTATGCCCTACTGGCTGTGCCAGTTTCAGCTGAGGTAGAGTTAATTTGCTTTACAGTGGCTGGTATGGAGCTGTGTTTGGATTTGGGCTGAACACAGGGTTGATAATATAGAGATTTTGCTATTGCTGAGCAGGGCTTACACAGAGATGAGGCTTTTCTCTGCTTTTCATATGGCCATGCTAGAGAGGAAGTTGGGGGTTCATGGGAGGTTGGGAGAGGGCACAGCCAGGACAGCTGCCCCCAGCTGACCACAGGCATATCCCACACCACAGGGTGTCATGCTCAGCATACAAACCTGGGGGAAGAAGCAGAAAGGGAGGATGTTTGGAGTGACCGTGTTTGCCTTCCCACGTCAGCACCATGTGTGGTGGAGCCCCGGCTGTCCTGGAGATGGCTGAACACCGGCCTGCCCATGGGAACGGGAGGATGGATGCCTTTGGTGTGTGCTTTTGAGTGATGCTTTTGGGTGTGGCTTTGCCTGTGTGCAGAGCTTTTCCTTTACCTACTGAACCGCCTTTATCTCAACCCCTGAGCTCTGTTACTTTTACCCTTCAGCTCTCTCCCAGATCCTGCTGCTGGGGCAGTGAGCAAGTGCCTTGGCTGCTGGCTGGGGTTAAACCCCGACAGCCCCAAACAGAACAAATGGCTGTCAAACAAATACAGGTCTAGGAATACATAATAAAAATTACCAAATTCACCTGAAAATATTACATATTAATGACTTAGGTCTCTTTCACTCTTAAATGCTTTATTGTGCTATGCAAGCCAAGGCAGACTTTTATTTTTTAATTCTTAAGATAAATGCTCTGGTGTATTCTCCCTGCCACAATCCTCAGGTAGCTTCTTACCCCAGCCCATGCACAACTTGAGCTGAAAGGAAAGCCATGGTGACAGAATTATTACTTTTTCCTTATTTATTATTCTCCCTATCAGTCTCCTTGTTTGAAAACTGCTCTGAACTTAAACCGTACTAGGGAAAACAAGCAAATCTGTACTAGGTTTATGTTTATGATAACAAACATTTTGGTTTTATAATTAAAGAAAGAGGGAGTGCAGCAACAAAAAAATAAAATAGGTACTGTGGTGGGGACTGCCTGCCACAGCTGACAAGGATTAGGAGACACACTCTAAAGCACAGCTGCCTCAGAACAACACTGCTGCTGATCTGCTTGGTTTGAGAAAGGAAGGAAGAGCAAGAAGGGATGCCTTGATGCATGTTAAAAATCCCAATCCTGATATCAAATTCGTCTTGGGTTATTTTTAAGGTTACCTTTTAATACCAAAAGTAATGCTAATGTCTGAAATTATGAAATTATGCTTATCTCCCTATGCACTCTAAACAACAGCCCTCACATTTTAAAAGAATTCTGGATCCCTGCAGGACCACTGGCTCCACTGGGATTATTAACACACTGCAGAAAACTCATGACATTCTTGTAAAAATCATTTTCCTCCAATACAGAATGGGAGTTGAAAGCAAAAATACCATGGACTGGCAGTAAAAATGACAAAGGGCAGATTGTGAGGCCCTACAAGTGAGTTCACTCATCCAATCAATTTTAACTCAAGCCTATACAGTCACTGCACTGAGTCTGTGAGGTGGGAGGTCTTAGAGAAAATTAATAAGACTGTGGATATTATTTCATGACAGGTTTAAAAAGAGTATAACCTAAATGCTGCTAAAAGGTTAGGCTCAGTATTCCCTTAACCTCCAGTTCTCAAAGAAATAGTCCTTCTGTGTAAGCAGAGACCAGAGAGCACTTTCATGTCTCCCGTGGCAGGCCCTAAACACATGTAATGCCCAAGGACTACCATCTCCTTGTTAGCATGGGCCCTTTCTTCTAAGGAGGCTTTTCTCCAAGAGCTCACAGAACACATCCTCCTTCTCCCTTCCTAGCACCTTAATTATCTTGTGGTTACACAGAATTCATATTTCATTGGCGAGTTAACCAAAATCAATTAGCCATAACTTTAGTTAGTAATCACAAAATATTTTTTTCTTCTTAAATCAAGAAGAAAGAAGAAGTTGTCCCTATGAATTAAAAGACAGACTTCAAAATTATGATTGCTTTTCTTTAGAATAAGGACACATTTGGCTTAACTGAGAGGAGTATAAGCAGCTTCTGAACTTTTAAATTCATCTCATTCAGAAAAAAATATTATATATCATTGCATATACTGGAAAACAGGTCCTCCGTTAGAGCATTGCCAGCATACTAATATACTGTGACTTATGATGAAATTATTCAATTTCATCAGGAAGAAGGTGAAAGGAGGCAAAATGTCTCAGGAAGCAGGAAAGTGAATTCAGTGGCATAAATAAATATCAAAAAAACTATTTCATTGATTTTACCATTTCTCACAGTCATATTTTAAAAAAAACAAAGCAAGCCAGTAACAATTATAATCTCTTCAACCATTCTGTCTTTTCTATAAGGTCTAATCCTCCTCTCTGCTCGGACAAGAAATTAAAACAGTGCACTAGAAAGACTCCAAACTGTTCAAATAAAGATGAGACTAATTTCTTCCTTTTATTGTTGGATGTTTAAACTTGTGTTTCTGGGTGCAACACAGATTAAGAAAGAGGTATAAATAAAAACAAAAATTACATTTTATTTTCCAGTACTACTCTTTACCACTTGAAAATATCTCATCCACTTAAGCGGAAAGTTTTCAGGGAGAGAAAGGTAAATAAAACCCACCAGCAACAACAGAAAAAACTAATGATTTGTAGGTGTTTTACTCAGCATTGCAGTTGATTTGGCTATGACTTTTTCTGTTTAATTACATGATGTCATACTCATTCCTCAGTAGAATTCCTCCAGGTTAAAAATTGCTGGTATTGTTATTTTCTTCATATATGATGATGATATTGGAAGTGTCCCCATTCCCTCATTTTTTCCTTCTAAACCCCCCATTACATGTGCCTGATACTCTGACCTGTAAAGCTTCCCATAATCACTCCCTGAAAACTTCTTGCTAAGTTTATTTCATGAGATTAACTAATTTTCTATAGCTACTGAGTGTGCACATAACTGAAACTTGAACAGTATAATATGCTTCTGAATGCAAATATAATAAAAAGAATTTTATGCTTTGCTCTAGTTTAAATTTTATTTCACGTGCTTCATAAAAACTATTTGGAAAGATGAGGTCTCCTGAGGTTTTTTCCCCTGCTTAGTCAGAAATACAGCTTAAAAAGTATCAAAAACATGTTTGTTCTCTCTCCAGAGTCTTAGAGAGTATTAACACTATCTTCCCCAGAAGAAAACCAATTTATTTCTGCTGCTTTCACTGTCAGAGTGAAAAGTGTAGCCCAAAGACAAGAAGACACCATAAGCAAGTAGTCTTGATGCCAAGATTTATTCATATGACAACACAGTAAATGCTGTCATGTCCTTCTGATAATGCTCTTGCAAAACCAATGGAGTAAAAAGACAGAGAGGGTCCTTGCAGAACATCCTAACAGAAGGTAAAGGCATCCTGCAATGCTGTTTCAAGTAGACCACAGAAAATATACTCATAAGACTGAAAAAGAAGTAAAGCAGTGGACCAAAGCTGTTTCAGGCTACTTAAAATCCTAAAAGCTACCAGGCATTCTGAATACTTAAATCTTTTAAATAACACCTGTTTTTCTAAGTTATTGCTTGTCAATCCTGGGGCTACAAATCTGTTTCTTGCCTCTATGGTAAGGCCTATCTTTGTTAAGCTTATTACTTCAGAAAAGGGCTGTAGTTTTCTGACACAGTCAGCAGAAGGGTAGATGTGAGTTATCTGCATGTTCTCAGCACCTTCCCTTTCAGAACACCCTTTAGTATTAGTATTACCCCTAGAGTAAATTAAATAGAAAGATATTGGAGTTTCTTTGCAGTCATAAACTGAAAGTAATGAATATTTCAGAAGAAAAAAAGAACATATAATTTAGTCTCTCTGAAACCTGTGTAAGTTGATGTGCCTCAACTCAACTCTGCTGTCATGAGGCCCTGTCTGGAGTACTACACCCAGCTGTGGTGAATCTAAGAGGTAAATAAGCAAAAATGTGACAATCAGAGACCATGACTATCAGAGACTGTCTTAACCCATTTCCATTTGTCTTTACCCTTTAACCTTTTGCAACTACTTGTAAAGAGAGATTTACAGCAATATCCTATATTCTATGAGGTCTCTAAGTACATCTGCCAGCACAGATTCACATGTCTCACATTTTATTTGCTTCCCTATTTTAGTGGGTTTTGCAGGGCCTTGTGCTTACAAGCTAAAATAGTAATAATGACAGACCAATTTGTGCCTCCTGGGCATAACACTTCACTGAAGCTGTGTCTTACTACAGGGCTCCTACTGTTCTGTGGAGAAACAAAAACAAAAAAGAATAATCCACTCCAACCCCCAACCCTACCACATTCTTACTAAAAAATAAAAAGAATAAATTTTCCCACATAGTATTCCCAGTGGGAAAATTTCTGTGTTTAGGAGAAATCAAAGGAAGATCCCAGACACTGATATGGATACTCTCAAGCCATAAAACCCTAGTGATGGGCTCAAAAGATGAATCAGGTTTAAAAGAGAGAGAGAAAAAAAATTTGCATGTCAGACTTCAAAATACTCCATTCTGACATGATCCATGCCAATATCTTACCTTCTCATCATATAAGAAGTTGCCTCCCTATGTTTAACTGTAGTGATAGCAGAAGTGGATCAACTTACATAACTTTAATCAGTCAACATTGAGATATAAAAATCTCAATCCTAATACAAGCATCATCAGCAATAGATCTCTGCATCATCAAACTTTTGTTTAACATGAGTTTTAGGTTCATTATTCCATGTGTACTCCCCTTACTGGAGTACAGAAAGTTATATTACCTTTTGTCTGCCTACCAAGTAACTCAAAGCATGGGTTCAGCCTTTTAGCACTTGCTTGTTTTTCTTGGCTTGGTCTTCAAGGTCTGTCTTGGTACTAATACTTAATTCAGATCACTCTTCTATTGCATAGATGTTACCAAAGGCACTAGGACTAGCCTGCTTCTGTCTTTGTACTGAGCTTCTGCGAGTTGCTTAGGTCAGCTCAGGACCTGCTCACATTGATCTCTGCTTCCCTCAAAAAAGTGGGACCTTTTTAATCTGTTTCATACACAGTATCAAATTTGAAATAACCTAATAATTTTCAAATTGTTTAATATTGTCAAAATGGTCAACCAAGGCTACAATTGTGTTGACAGATTCCAGCATACCAGACTACAACACACTGAAGGTCCCTTGTGCTGAACTATGGGAAGAATAAATGCAAAATCCATTTACTTCCAGGAGATATTCACATGCCTAACATAATTATAATAATTTGATGCAATAATAATAAGTATTCATTTATGCAAATTAATAATAGCTGCTCCACTGAAACCTTTGTTTTCTCTTATGAATGCACATGGCAAAAATACCTATTAAAAGAACAGAAATAATGTAAACAATATATATTAGTAATATTGTCCTTCACATGGAAAACTTGACCAGAAATCCTCCTCATGACAGTCTCAGAAAAATGTTTGAGATAACTACAGTATATTTGTTTCAAGATCCGTGAGTAAGGAACTCCCTTCTAACTTAGATGCAGCGGTATACTAAATAAAATCAATCATGCTGAGAAGAACGTCATACATCATTTCACCAGCCATTTCTGAGAGAAGTTAAATGCAAAATTAAGGCATCCTAAATATTCTTCTCTATAAGGAAGGGCGAGTGATTAAGCACAGTGAGCACTGGTCTATAGAGTTTGAGGGGTGACTGTCCACTGTCATCAGCTGTGCTTTTAATGGATGGCACTGTCTCTTGAAATCACAAAACAGTTATTTTCAGTGAATTATACTAATGGAATTATTGTTAACATAGCCATAACACATTCTTCCCAACAAGCTAGCCAGCTGCAATTTTTCAATTTGAAAATAACTGACCAATTAAAGAGTTATCCAAATCGAGTGAATTATACCATAATCCTGGGAATTTCACCCAGACGTTTAACGTGTGTTGCCAAGGCTTGCTCTCTTCACAAGTTCACAAAATGATACTGCTTTGCATGCAGATTCATATATTCCTGCCAAGATGAAGCCATAACAGTTACATGTGGCTGCAATTCAGGGCTCCCAGAGCACTGACTACAGCGATGAGGTTATAAACTCCTCACTTGCATTTTCTCTGTCCAAAAAAACCCTACCCAGGATCCTACTTTGAAATAGATCATCTAACTTAGAACTCTTTTTGAAACTCAAGTATCAGGGGTTTTTCTGTTAAAACTCAACATTAGGACTTTTTTTTCATGCACCCTCCTCCTGCAATATATTCCCAAGGACATTTATTAACTGTCAGCCAAATGTAAATGTAAAACAGATGGTAACCTAAAGTAGACAGGTAATGTGCATCTCTGGATCACCTTTTATCATAACCATGAGGAACAAATTGCTGTAATTCTGGTTGTCATTATAGATTTCTTTTCCTGCTTCTCTATAGCAGGATTTCTCTCCACTTTCACTTTTGCTAAGAACAGGTTAACCAAGAAAGCCACTTTTAGAAGGCTGAAATGTACATAAAATAGCCTCACAATGACTTGCTTGAAGACTTATCAGGAATGGCAGAAAGCCAATATTGATCAAGAAAATTCCTTTTTAAACACATAATCCTATTTTTTTAAACTGTAAGAGATTAAACAAACTTTCTTAAGCAAACGCCAAATGCAATAAATTGCTAAGGTTCCTATGTAGTTACAGTTAGGCTGTTCAGTTACAAGAGCTTTGAAAGTATATAGGAGCATTCTGCCAGTTCACAAGGACAGAGCTGGGGGAAGTGTGTAGAAATTATGGATGTAGAGCAATGAAATGGATGATTCTCAGAACAGGGATTTCATGCTCACAATATTTGCCATAAGCTTTCTGAACTTTCAGTTTAAAAAATTCCATGAATCAAGAGGCCTAATTCCCTATTGGCCTTGTAGCCATTTAGCCATGATCAAACTTGAGAGAGGGAAAAAACCTGCACAGTGATTTGGCAATTGTGTATACTCACTACAGAGAAGTAAATGTAACTGTCAAGGGCAGGATAGAGGCGATTCTGCACACAGATTTTTACCCACCTCTCATTAAACTAGGATGACGCATGAGTCAAATATAATCAACTTGTAACATAGTAAGTTTATGCCAGTATAATTTTTATCACTTTCAAAGGTATGGAGGAAAACTGAATGAGTTTTTAAAATATTTTAAACAAATTTGTTATTTTGTACATTCTATGGTCTTCTGTTCTTAAAGTGAGAATTCTTATAATTTTTACGGTTACAAAAACCATGGCACAATAGTGGAAACAAGAGGGTACCTTAGTGTACCCTTTACTGCACTGAAGAGTCCTTTAAACTTCTATTAGACAAGGAGCTTTAGCAGAAAAGTCAAAAAAGCTTCAATCACGCTAAAGAAAGAAAAACAAGTGTAAATTAAAGAAAATCAACCATGGCAGGCCAGAGCTGACTGGACACTTATTCCTGCCCAGCCTGGTGTGCAAGAGAACCTGAAGTTAGCCAAGTAACTGAACGTAACAATGAAAAAGAGGTGCTGCCCATGTGTGGGTATTTTTATTATCTACAGCATAGTCCACCCAAAAAATTAGTCCCTAAGCACACCAAGTCATTTAGGGAAAGGTTGCAGAACATGCTCTGTCCCTGCCTGTGTCCTCCTGGCTGGAGTCCTTAGAAAAGGAGTTCTGGAGACTAGGTTGGCTGTGCTGAGTGGCACATGCCTGCCCACAGGGTCAGGGCCCAGAAAACCCAGCTCTGCGTGTCCACTGCGATGGGGTGGGTAAACATCAAAAGGCAGCATCTGCTTACCGCAGACTTCACCTGCTAACATACAGTTGTGACAGATATGGACTGCGACAGGAGGAGAGAAAAAGACAGATGAAAACAGAGTAAAAGGAAGTGGAAGATGGTAAAAAAACTGTTTATTATGAAAGCCAGCAGCATATCTTGGTCTGAATTTACAAACTGACATAGTACTTTATTATCCATTTGACTCACAACTTACCAATTGTACTTTTTCTCCAAACCCTTCCTATGTACTTAAGAACCAACAATTTTTTACTGGAAGGTGCTTTGTTTCCTGCCAAAGAGCACTGAAACCAAAGCTGTTGCCTGCAGCCTTTGCCAGTGCTAAGCAGTGTAAGGTGAGCACACACAGCACAGCCAGAGGTACGGCAGAGAGCGTACCTTACCTCCATGCCTCACTAAATAATACATTGGCAACGCAAGCACGCAAGAGATTTGGTGTCTCGTAACTACTACCAGACGTGTGTCTATCAAGCCTCAGGTTCGTTAGTCAAATGAGACCAATGAATTAGAGAATGTTTAAATTTGTCTTTCTTTAAATATGCTCAAAATGAGTGCAGCAGAGTCACAACTGGAAAACGTGACTGAGAAGAACACAGCGGTAAGAAACTCAGTGCAAATATACAATTTGTGCTTTTTTTGTTTGTTTTCTGTTTTGTTTTCATAAATAGGCTGTCCAGTGGGGTGCCTGATACTGATAATAAATGAGAATGGTGGGATAAAAGGAAAAATAATAAGCATGTCTTTCCTCAATCTCATGAATATGAATGATGCACTTTCTAGTCCTCCCTTCTTAGATGATAAAATGTGTTGATTTTGCTGGTAATATATGAGAAATTAATGTTTCAGCATGATTTGCCTTAAAATACTGGAACCTTGTTACACTAGCAAGAACAGCATCTGTCATAATTCAAAGCTGAAACAACATTTCAAGTTTTATTATTTACCTAAGCATATTTGTATCCACATAAAGGTTGGCATGTTAAATGATAGCCTCAAATAATGTATTTTTTTCAAAATATGACTAGGAATTTGGAAACGCTTTACATTTTATAGTAATGAAGAACTATTTTAGCTCTTCATAAACTTGCCTGAGTTGCCTTTGTTAAGAAGTGTCTGAAATGTAAATGAAGAAATGTTACAGATACTGGAGGCTCTGCTTACCTGGAGAAGAAACTGCAAGCTTTCCAAGCAACAGTGTCAGAAGCATGTGCCCAGCTACTGCGTGCACATATAAAAAGTCCTAACCAGAAGACAGATTATTTAGTAACGTGGCCAGTGAATATTGCAGTTGGACTACAGGATTGCTGACAGTTCCTTTCAACTGAAAAAAAATTTCTCCTATTCATGACTAGATTTAGTGGAGAACTTAAGACAGATACTGATCCCCTTTTACCCCTCTGCACCCCCTTCCCAGAATTGCCATAAAGTAAGGGGTCAGGTGTTTGTTCATCTTGTCGCTTCCGCTAGATCCTGGGGGTTGTTCTTCAGTAATTTGGGAAAAACACTGGTTTGAATGATATACAGTCTTCATTTGAATGTGATGGTTTTTCATAATTTATCCTTTGGGCCCTCATGCCAGGAATTCCTGACAATGAAGATTAATTGCAGTCAGGGTGAAACAGAGAAGAAGGTTCTCAGATGCAGGAGTTGGACTAAGCAGTATGCCAGATCATGAAAAGGACTTGTCACATCCTGTCCTCAAAAGATTTTTGGCGTTTTTGATGTGAGAGTTGTATTATGGTTTGTTAGGGTTTTTTGTTGTTGTTGTTGTTTTAATTGAGAAGGAAATTCAGCTCAATATGCAGGGGCAAATTACAGTTATTTGACAACAAACTGTTTTCTGAACTTAGGACTTCCCAGTTCAATATGTATGATGGCATCATCCCATGGGGACACAAGTAACACCATTCACAAATAGTTCTACATGTAAACTGTATCAATTTCCTGTTTTTATAATTTCTATTTACTCCTTTGCTAGCGAACAAAGAGTTTACATGTAAGAAGCATTTAAGACAGCAAGAATATGATGAAAATGCAGGTAGCCATTTTGCCAAAGAAACGCAGAGCAGAACTTATATAGTTTTCCTCAACAGCTTTCCTTGATTGCATCTGTTCACCTACTAATGGAACACATAGTCTGAGAACAGTAGTGGAGGGCATGTCTCATTGACAATGCAAGAAAACCAATCCCAATTCAATATCCTACCATAAGGACAGATTTATCAACAACTTCGGATTAAAAAAAAAATACTGCATTTTTCTGGATCCCTGCAATTCATGAGCCCACAAAATCTACAGGCCTTCCCATAGCTGTTTGTTCAAGAAAAGTATACATTTATCAGATTTATAATATGAAATTAAGAATTACTGTAGGCCTCTTATTAAATTAATGGGAGAGAAATACAAAAGACTCCAGAGGAAAAACACAAAAAACCCCAAAACCTGTAACTTGACTGCAGTGTTTGAATGCTGTACTATCACTGGCCTCATAAAAGACACACATGAATGCAAAAGGTTTATAGGTAGCATTCACAAAGACCTACTTAGGAAGGTTATATTTTATATCCTTTATATTTATATATTTTAGGTACTTCACAAAAATTCCACCATCCATTTCTGCCAGAATGACTGCTCACTAACTAACATAATTTTTCATATTGTAATAATTTTTCCACTTTCTGCCACAGAAGAACACTTGAGTCTCCAAACCAAGAAAAATGAGATGACAATGCTCCCTACAAAGTTCTAATCTGACTGAAACCTTTGTCCTATCATATTATTTTTTTTTAATACATTGCTCATTTTTATGGGCTTTTACTTACCTGTTATGAGCAGGTGCCATGCGACTGGAAACGTGACTGTAACAGACTGTAAATTCTGCCTTGCCACCAGTCCCATTCATGGGTGGGCTCTTATTATGCACCTCCTGGGAAGAGGAAAGTCACAGACCCACAGATCCAAATTTGCCTGCGTTTCAGCTAATTGGATAATGTAGTATGTTAATATTGCTATGAGATAGTAAATCAAGATATGTTTGGGGGAGAAATGAATAGACCAGATGACAAATATAGACAGCTGAGAGCCAAAAATAGCAGACACATAAGAAAAAAGCTCTTGATGCTTGATAAAAGCAGCAATATGTGTTTTCACTATCACTTAAATAAGATAATTTTACAGATGGACAGTAGAAGTTAAAAATTATAACCAACAGAACCAGTATGAAATTATAATAATGACTTAGGTCAAAGTCAAAATCTGTGCTTTTCTCATTTCCTCTATTTTCATCCTACATTTTCAAAAAGGATAAGACATTAAAAAGCTCAGGAAACAATTAAAATTAATTACAACCCTAGATATCAAATATTCCTCAAACGTTTTACTTTAAATAAATTAATGTTAGTATTTTATAGTGGCTGAAACTACTATGAACAAGTAGGGAAAGAAATTAGAAAACCAGAGACATCAATAACAAAAATTGTGAAACCTCAAATAACCTCTAGAACACAACCAAACATGGTTTGTGTTTTTTTGTTTTGATTCTCCCCTCCTTCCTCAAGTTTCAGAGGTACACTTTCATTAAAATACATATTTAGAAAGTGGCTGAAAGTCAAGTTTGGGCCTACATTGAAATTTATTCCTGACACAAATGCAGATGTTACAATGAAAACTCTTCTGGGGGGAGAATCCAGTTTTATAAACTACTGTATGTCCCTTCATCCAATGTGCATGCACATGAACAAAGCAGATACTCATTTTATCCACTATCAGCCATAGGTCCCACACTAGACAAGTGAAAAGAAGCCACCACAATTTGTTAACAGCATTCTGAGAGCTGCGAGGGAGAAGCAGGTGCACTCCAGACTATTTTTGAAAAATGGCATAACACATACCCTGAAAATTACTGAAACCAGCGAAAGGACCCACCAGCAATAAAGCAAAATACAGAACGTGGGTATTGCATAAGCACCCTCAAGCAAATTAGGAAAAGCCTGCTCCGCACTCTAAAGTCAATCCTTAAGTGCAGCATAAATCAGGCATATTTCTAACCTACAGCTGTGAGTTAGGATGAACATTCTTGCAACTGGGGAATTTAACAGCTGTTCTTCATTTTGGGCCAGAAGCCAAACCCATTTAGAATCATTGATGGAAGAAGTACATATGGTAGGGGAAGGAAGGATGTCACTCTTGCTTGCAGGAAGAGTTTGGGAGACAGCTTGTGTCAGTAAAGGAAAACTAGCAGGATGATAACCGTAATCACAATGTATTTCTGTCAAAAAACCAAAGGAAAAACAAGCCTTGGACTAAATTCTGGTTATAAAGAAGGTGAAAACTGTGAGTGAAAAAATGTCTTTCCATATTGTTCAAAAAAGGAGGACCTTGAAGTCTCCTTTTAAAATTATGCTTGGAATACATCAAATATCCAGCACTTCTTATGTGGCTTTTAACTCCTAAGTAAAATATTACAGACCACATTACTTCTGGTTAAGAAATTACTTAAAAACCCAAAGTCTGACGCCCAACAATGCAGACTAAATTAAACTCTATCAAACAAAAGCATATTAAAAGCACAGCTACACACATACAAGAATTCCTTTCCAAAAGGGAAAGCATCAAAGAATCGAGATTATAGTTACTAGTTGGGTCCCAGGTCTTGTTAACATTTTTCTTTCATTACTATTTTAAATTCACATTCTTTTTCTTTAAATCTCCTTTAGAATGAGATATGAAAACTTACATTTGAGCATTTGCTGCAGGACAGAAAACATCAAAATCAAACCTGTTGGGAGCTGATTTCAGGAAAAGGGGAACAGAACTCATCAGCTGGTGCAAAATAACAGAATGGCAATTTTCCTTCCCAAGTGTATCCTAAGAAAGACGGAGTAAGTCTTTGTGAGCACAGTCAACTGATCAGAAAGGTTGGATATCAACACTTAGCAATTTACCTGACAAGAGTTACAGTGCAATTAGGAGAACTACCCTGGGTTGTGTTTCCAGGCTACCCAGGCATTCTCTCAGCGAATACAGTAGCCCTTCTCTCTCCCAGCTGCTTTAAAATGCTATGACTCAACCCACAACACAGACAGCTGTTATCAGGTCTTAAAGAAATCAGCAGTCACCTGTCACAACACCTTTCATGTAGCACACACTGATTACCAGGCACTCATTCATTAACCTCACTTTGTTTGGAATTCTCACTAATTGCATGCTTGCTTTTCCATTCATGACACACAGCAATTCTGCTGTCAAGCTTAAGAATAAAATGTCTGAACAGCACCTTTAATTCACTCTATAATTCACATATTCCTCTTGTATGAACATACTGAACCCTTTCACTGACTCCTAATGGATCTCACATCTTCCAGTGGGAAGTGGCTTCTGTTCCAGCCACCAGCCTGTGTCCCAGTCCATCCTGCAATGCACAAAGGCTCCTGAGCCACTCCGTGGTGGCCTCTGCTGGCACCATGCTCTGGCCTCTGACCCCAGGTACATGTTACATTGGCAGGGCATGCTGGAGCTGGCAGACTTGCCCCTGCAGAAGGGCTCCGTGGAGCTCCTCAAGCAGAGATGGGAGTCTGCCAATGCTACAAGACCAGGCCTGATGTTCCAGCACTCGCCACTCCCACCGTCCCTGGTGCCAGACAGGATCGCCCTGGACAAGATGCCATCAGACAGCAGGAGGGCAGATGTGTCCAAGGAGGAGACACTAGGTGGAGCTCAGCTGATGGAGCACGCCCCTGTCACTGTGGAGGAGCTGCGCAGCCACTTTGAGGCGCTGGGTGGTAGGAAGGTAAGTGCCCAGTGGGAAGGGATGGGACACCTCGAGGGAAGGGATGGAGAGGGGCCCCAGAGTGGTTCCTCAGCCTCACACTGCCCCTCTGCTGTGCCATGCTGGGAGTGGGAAGCACTGGCCACAGCTCCCATGGATGTCCTGTGGACTGACTGCATCAGTTTAATAGCAGTTGTTTTTATCTATTATTATCTATAGCTTTCCTTACTGCATAATTATATTGGTCTCTTTAATTTTAATGGTTTCTGGCTGGTGCTAATTGCCAAGCTATCAGGTAAATTAGTGTGTAGTTCTGTTTGGCTTGCGCTTTATAGAACAGTTAAAAAACAAAGTAATTCACAGAATTACAGAATAACCGGAGTTGGAAGGGACCCACGTGGATCATCAACTCTTAAGTAACAGCCTGAGAAGAGGTCAAATACACAGCCTTGGCATTACTAGCACCGCGCCCTGACCAACTGACCAAATTGCAGGGCCTCATATTATGGCTGAGAGAAGCATTCCCAAATGAAATTATTTACAAATATTCTACAACTTTCTGAAGTATTTGCTTCTTACTTGTAGAGCAGTATTGATTCCCTTTTGATGAGAAGCTCGCTATCATTTTACCCATTGGTTTTCACTGGCATTAACATGATGGCCTGGTCAAATTGCAACCTTTATTTGCCATCAGATTTTTGTCTTGGAAACATCTGTGATTTCTTTGAACGATCTGGGGAGAAGCTAGACTTTTCTGAAACTTAAAAAATGCTTCATAGAAGTAAAGAATATTGAAAAGTAATCTTAAATATGCTGACTTCATTCATTATTATAGCTAGAAAATCTTTCACCAAGCTTTACCTCTTCTGCATAAAAACCAAAATGCCCCTGCAAAGTTTGGTTGCTGATGGAGTATTTTATACCTTCCAAATTTTAATTCCTCACTTTATGTCCATTTATTAGTTTAAAAACAAAAAGTAAATTAAAAGTCGCCTTTGAATAACTTATACCCTGCTTCACAATATTAATACTTGATTTCATGTGTTCTGCTGCAAGAGGACCCTGCCAGTCCATTCAATCAAGTCATCTACCCATTTCATTTTAATGCCCAGGGTGATTTAAACATGGTTTTCTGGTTCAGAAACTGCAGTTCAGAATAATGCCTGCTGACAATTATATAATTCATATGCAAAATTAAGGTACTAAAATGTATTATAAAGCTTTTTTATGTGAACAGTAAAATAAAAATTCATGTGATTCATGAAAAAATCTTTTCATAGGCTTTAAACATATAAGACACAAAGTAACAGGAACTAATAAAATAAAGGTTAAAAACTTACGAGGTTATTGAGCACCTTAAAGACCATATAAAATAGCCATAGACTGCTTCTAAGTGGCATGCTCAAATGCTTTTAAGGTGGAGACCTTTCTGGTAAATCTTAGAAAATTTTTTAAGATAGCAAAATGAACTTTTCTTCCTATAAGAAGCAAATAATTCAATATTGAAAACATAATCTTGTAGGAGCTGGTTCTATTTTTAGTCTTATTAGAACAAAGAGTTCCCTGTTGAGTGAGAAAGAACAATATTCTGCAATTAACAGCATTATTCTCTTGAGAGAATTGAAGACTTTTCTTTAAACAATACTGAAGATATTTAAAAGCACCTATTAAGCATTTGATGTGTATCAAGCTAATGCTAAAGACTTCAGAGGTTAAAGGTGATGTTTATTAATATTAATGACTGCTAAGTATTTTAGTCCTTAAATATTATACCACAAGATAAACTTACCATGAAAAATAGCAGCATTTGTATTAGGATGCCTTCAGAAGGCACATCTTGACTATAGTTCAATCGTTAAGTAGTGACCAACACAAGAAGATACTTATATCACAATCTCATAGAAGGCCATGGAAAGGTTTCAGCTGAGTGACTGCTTAAAATTCAATCTCTTTCAGCCATAGTACATTTCCATGGGCAGGAGGAGGTAAGAATGAAGAATGAGATGATGCATTTTCCTTGGATTTTTGTAGTGGTTTCATCCAAAAGCCATAAAGAAGGTTAGAACAAAATTAGAAACAGCAATGTGTAAAACTCATAGTAGTTTTACAAAGTCATAGAAATCAGTGAAATCTGAAAAATTTAAACAAACTGTCGAAACAAAATGCCAATAAACTGCACCAGTTGCCTTATGCACAAATGAATATCTTTACTAACTTTATACTCAGGAAAAGATTGCCAAATGCTGGAACCCTATTTGGACTATCTCTTGACTAACCAGACTGTAAATACCAGGCCAACTGTATTACATTATTCCATAGGAAAACCAGATTTTATTCTGAGGCAAAATATTGCTGATTAAATATTCTAAAATCTCTCATTGAGGTTGCATTTTTGTTACAGTGCTGTTATTTGTATATGTACAAAATTAATAGTTAAAATGAAGTCAATTAAATCAAACTAAACCATAAAGCCACTTTTAAAATCAATCATATAAAAAACATTGCTGCTTCAAAAGTGAAAGACATCATTATAGACAGATGCAAATGTGTTTAGGCTCCACCCAATCCTGTTTATTTGGATTAAATTAATACTTCATATTGCAATAAATAACACAATATGAGGAAATAGTCAGTAAATCCCAAGTTCAGTAATTTTGAAGCTAAATCACTTGGTGAATTCAAATTACTTTGAATTCACCTGAAATTACCCCAGTGGAACTTGGATATATTTCTTTCTCAGGAGTATTAGTAAGTTAATATTCAAGTCTAGCTTTGGAGCCTTTTAATTGAGGCCTATTGTATCAGCCCTGACCATATATTTTCATTATTTAGACATAAACTGTTAAATAATCCCATTCTGTTAAAATGAAAAGCATTTCCCCCTTTTCCATCAGAAAAAAATCTTTCCTAGGAAGTAATAATATATTAAAACATAAATTTACTATACTGGTGCCTCACTAGTTATGAAATAACTAGTTTATTAGCACAAAAAGGCATGGAAATGCTAAAGCAACTAAGGCCCGTGTTTTCTGTGAAGTCATTACATATGTTTTTATTAAAATATGTGAAAAAGTCCCAACTGAGGATGTAATTTCATGCTTACTTCTTAGAGAAGCCTATTCAAAGAAGTCATTAAAACCATCCAATTAAATAATCTGGTATATGGTCATTAAATTGTGTCCTTTGCTGAAAGCATATGAAATGCTGCCAGAAAGTAAATGAAGGAAACTGATGTTTAATGTAAAAGGTTAGACTTTCATTAAAATTGTCTAAACAAGCAACATCATTTTTCCCCCTAGCACTCTCAGAAACATTTATATTAATTTAGCATAGCCACATAATTTGGAAAAGAATGGAAATCTTACGACAACTATAGGTCAGTTTTGGACCCTGTTAGTACTTGCATAATTTCTATTTTTGCTATGGATGAATGAAAGGGAATGAGTAGACAGGGTGGCCCCAAAATTCCCCTTGTTGAAAAGCTTACTATTAAAGGGAGTGCTGTATGGTCAGCCACACAGCATTGCTGGATTAGATAAAAGCATACAAATGGATTTTGACTTCATCTCTCCCTTAACTACTTCTTTTTGTGACACACGCATTCCCCTTTTGTTTTCATCAACATTTTCAAATATCAAAAGATTCCGCAAGGAAAGACCAAATTAAAGGAATTTTAATTGCAGATCATGAAGAACAGCTTTTAGTAAAAATTCAATTTTTTTTCTTTTTTCCCCTTAAGATGAAAACTTTTTCCTGTGCTTTCTGTTTCTAAGTTAACTTATCAGCTCTTTACAGGTAACTTACAAATCTGAAGAAACAATTCTCATCTCACTTTAGTTATTCTTATTGAACTCATCTCTAAACTGACCTGACTTTTCACAGTCTTCAAGGTATTTTAAATTTTTGCCTTTCTAGAAAGCGTACATGTTGTCAAACTTGTCACTGGCATTTTCAGTGTTTTACACTAGGAAAAGCAGCTGTTCTAATGGTAAAAATGAAGCTTCCCAAATCTCCTTTGTCCTCAAGCAGTTCTCCAAACTATTCCAGTATGTTATTCATGTGGGTGTATATATACAGACACATAAAGGTCTTCTATAATGTACTGCTGTTCCTCCCTGTTTAATCAGTGAATTGGCAGAGACTCCCATTCTGGCCCTGTTCATCACCTGCAGTTCTTCGGTTCCTCCAAGCTATTTTTTCTATGTTACTTACACCATTACACTTGTTGGTATAAGTTTCTGCACAACTGGATTTGAAATGAGCAGAAATTATTCACACTTGAGACACATGAACATTTCAGACCTTCTCCTCCACCACACCTGTTAACTATTTCCTCTAGAGGTCCCTGCAACTTGTTTCATTACTTGCCTAATTATTAAGCAACTATGCTTTGGTTAAACATTTCAATGTGTTCCAAACAAAAAGTGGTAATATTATTCTTCAGCAGATCCTTAACTCTTTTATTCTTCTGCCTTCAAATTCAGCTTTACCATTTTGTGCTTTATGGGGAGGTGTGGACAGCAGAGGAAGCAATCTCTAATGGGATCTCACCTTACAAGGGTAGGATCATCCCCTTTGCCTCACAGTGAGAGAAGTCACTCTTTGAACTATGGCTCATGACAGTGCATCAAATGCCACTTCCCAGATGACTGAATTTCTTAGGAAGGCAGTCTAACAATCACAGTTATTTCTGGAACAGAGAAGTATTTAAATAGGACCATTTAAAACCACAAAGCACATTTTTCTCCTCTCTAGGAGCAGCATTTTTAATGCTTTTAAACACCATAATTATATGGTTACATGTAACAGATCTCCCTACAAACTTGAATATATATACAGCAGATTAACAAGTATTGTAGAAGTCTAGAAAATGAAAAGACTATATAACCTAAAGACATTTTAGGAATAAAAGGCTTTTGATAGTTTTTGAGATTTACAGGACTGCTACCTATATCACTACACATATAATAAGAGTTCTGCCTTTAGGTCTTTCAGTAAAGACCATTGAAGTTAAGGAGCAATATCATTTAATTTTTTACAAAATAACTAAGTGAAGTGAAGTTCTACAGATGAGTCTGTAATTTCTAAATAGAATAAACAGAGAAGAATCTAATTCACTTCAGGAAAACTGAAAAAAAAAGAAAAGCATCAGTCTGGGTTTTTCTTTCAATATGCTAGTAATGTAATATAAATCTATATGTAGAATAGAAGTATGTGTATTTTTACATGAAACATATGAAAGAACAAAAAAGTGTATGGAAATAAATACTATGTTTACTTTTGCTCTCCCTCCATATTTTTAGAAGGCTTTAGAGGAGTGTGATTATTTTGGGTTTTTTAAATTTTTCACAGTGCACTTCAAGCTGTGGTGGTTGCAAGAAGAAACCAGATTTTTCAACGAGCTAACTTCATTTTCAGAAAGTGGTAATTTCATTCCAAACAGAGAGGAGATTTGGTATTTTTCATAGTTCTTTAGGCCTGATTTAGAAATCACCTTCTGGTAAATTCAGGAGTATAGCAGACTGACTATTCTTTGGCTCAAGTCACCAGAAGGCAGAGAAAAGCAAAAAAGTTCTGCCTTCATATGCAGATGCTATCTCTTATGTGACTGTGTGCTACTAAATAAGCACACCAAGAGGACAGGGAACTGAGGAATTTGACACTTAGGACTTCTTAAGAAAGGCACATGAGCACGTGCACACACATATACACAGTCATGAAGGCATTTTTTAAAGCTATAATCACTTATAAATTATCCAAGAGTGGGGTGTTGTAGAAATAATGATTAACATTTTTAAATCTGCAGCGAGCAGTAAAGTTAAAAGCTTTTAACTTAGAAATTAGTTGTCATGTGCATTGTGTTTTCTACAGTTTAATCTTGAGAGTGAAGGACTGAGTTTTCTAGGTCATCAAAAAAAATTACTTCTTCCCTTTCTGACACGAAGTAAGTAAATACCTCACTTTAGCCAAGTCTATTTTTGTTGTACGGTTTCCAACCTATTAACCAGCAGCATCAGAGCTTGATAACCTCTGTGGGAAGCTGACCATAGAGTACTTGGAAAGGCACAGCTCCTTTCCACAGTCAGTGGCCAGAAAATGATGTTTGGAAAAGTATGTTTCATTTATAATATGTTCTTTCATTTCATCTCCACATTTAGTTTATATTTAGTCTGTAATATTTTATAGACAATATTTCTTATCCTAAATGACTTCTTGAGTATTTGTCCCATGTGTCAGAAAGAACAAATCTCAAANGAAAGAACAAATCTCAAAATATTTTCACGATTATTCTGTCTGCTTTATTCAGAACATTTTACCAGCCTGTGGTAGCTTAATCAGTTCTTGAAGTATGAAAGTGATGTGGAAAGATGAGAAGTAAATATACCATTACTAGCATGTCTTTGGAAACAGCACTTGTAGGAAAACATAACACTGAGCTGATTAGGAAGAAAATAAGCTTGTGACCTAAAGCTTGAAAAATCAGGCATAGCATACAGGTGCTGGTATGCAGGAGAGAGCATATCCATAAATTAAACAAGACTGAAAGAGACATTGCTTGCAGAGTACAACATGTAATGTGTGAAATGAACATGACCAAGTTAATCAAAAAAGCACTTGCACCAATACTCACAATTAATATTTGAATAGGCTACTGTATACGTAAAATAACATTTCCAATATGTCTACTGTGTTATCTTCCCTCCAACATGAACACTGAGAGAAGATTTATGAGAAGCATTTATGAGAAGAAACTGTTCACAATTCTGTCATTCTCTGATGGTATCCAGTACAAAGAAAAATGGACTCACTGTGTTTCTTAAGTTGTGAGGTTGAAGTGAATGGGTCCAAACAAACCATACACAGGAGCTGCATGTTACTGTTGAGAATCTTGATGAAAGCAGAACAGTTTCTGTGTTTTCAAAGTATGGCATAGACTTCCCATCTTTACATGTCCAAGGCACAGGTAGTACCAGTTTATGGGCAGGTGTCAGTGTTGGCCATTATAGGGTAGAAGGCACAAATCATGCACTAAATACCTTTTACTACATCAGCTGTCTTAACAGAAGAGATCATTCAGGAATTCTTTTCACTATAAAGATCTCACCTGTGTGCTTCTGTTTCTGCTCCTTAAGCTCTGTCTTTTCCCTGCTGGCAGTAATTCTGCTTGCTCTGTTGTCTCTTTCAAAAACATGCTGTGAAGAAGCTTCCCAGATGTTCAATGCCTAGATTTAAAGCAATGTGGCATGTTATCCTAAAGCTCAGCAATTACGAGGAATTTAGCAAATAGGAAATGAAAATTTAAAAGAAAATTCCACTGCCATACTTGAGCACCATTTCTTTTTCCTCCTCTGTCATGGTGTGATGGTATGTTTGTTTCGACCGTAACACCTGATTAACAAGTATGGAATAATAGATGTTACCAGATGAGGCAGTCTGTGAACTCTGTATACCCAGGGTGTCCAAGCTATGTACTTTATTACTTTTTCAGAATAGAATATTCTGTTTATATGAAATTCTGTCACAGATATTAAATATCACCACTGGACTATGGATATGAAAATAGTTCACAGTAATACTAAATTTGAGACTCTCCCTAATTATGCCCATTGACTCAGAAACACCATCATTTGTAGCTCATCTTGAATTCCCTGCAGCTACATCTCTTATATAATACCCTCCTTATATGCTCATTGTTAATCATTCATTGTTGAATGTCTCATTTTTTCTTATTGCTCATTTTCAAACATCAGTCCGGTATCTGACCAAATAAAATGCTATTTCCTAAAAAAGGGAATGTTGATAACCCGTAATTTTACTATCTTTTATAGATAGTAATATTGTGGGGAAAAAACTAATTTAAAAACATGCAATGAATATTAGACAAAAAAAGCCTTTGCTGAAGATAGTAGCTATCTAAAGCCTATAGAACTATTCTATTTAAAATAATACTTTAAAAAAGCAGGGTGGTTAAAAAAAAGTGAGGTAAAACTTCATTAGCTCACTGAGAAAAAGTTTACAAGGAATTTTAAGTTCATGAGAGCTTTGACCACCAAAATTACAAGCATTAAATTTTCTAGTTATGTACAGAGTAAATTATGTTGAAGGTGCCCTATATGATTCCTGAAAAAATAGCAAATGCTGGGCACTTGAACATATATTACTTTCTGTAATTTTGGAAGGAACATCAGAGAATGCACCACTTTTTTTTCTTTTTTTTTTTAAATCGTATGTTTAATGGAAATAAATACATTTAAGCCTTGATAATATGCCAACTCCCTGGACCTTGTACTAAGGGAAAGAATGCAGTTAGACTTAAGCCTGTGCATTTTACTTTTGGCTCTTGACTACAACAGAGGGATCTGCCTCATTTGCTTGAACAACTAAAGGAAATCACTACTGTCCACTTTAAAAAGTGGTATCAGTGAAATGTAGGAACCAGCATTACAGGAAATTTCCAAATCTTAGCACCCAGGAAACATTTAGGAAGAAAACAAAGGGGAGAGTTGAGGAAAGAGTGTATGTGCAGCTAAAACAGAATGCCTACCAAGAACTAGAAATATTGGTCATTTTGTAAGCCATTTGCTTCCCCACTCTGCTTTTGTTTCTGCTTTGTTTTTTTTAGTTTGTGTTTCACACCACAACATACTTCTAATAATTTTCAGCAATTTAAAATAATTTTTTAAATCATGAAATAGCAAATGACTGTGGAAAATGTCAACAGAATGAATGTAAATGTCTGCAGCAATACTAGACACAAAACAATTATGTTAGAAAACACCAGCTTTACAATCTTAGTTTTGTTTTGATGAAAGACAGAGACACAATGAGATATTTTAAGAATGTTAACAGGTCTAAACCAATAGGCCTCTGTATCTAAATAAATTTCAGCAAGAAAAACAAATATTTACTCTGAATTTATAAGAAACAAAGAAAAATGCTCTCATGAAACCCCAAAAAATAATGTTTGTTTCATACTTGCATACATTCAAACAGCAGCAATGATAGGGAGTACTAAATTTTCACTGTACAGGTGAAAACACAGAGATAAGAAATTACATCCCAAAATATGCCCTTAAGGATAAATAGAATAAAGAAAAAAAGGACAAACTTAAGTTGAAACATGAATTTACTATACAGCAGTGTTCCTTTTATAACTGCAATGCAAAGAAGGTAATAAGTTTATTGTGGACACTTAAAATAAAACTTTCTTGCACTAAAAAAGAGCAGAATTCTATTTTAAAAAGTGTTGATATGGATTTCATTTAATTTTGTGGTAGAAGTTATTCCAATTACTTTGGAATTACATAAACAGAATGTGCCAGTTATCATATGTAATGCAAATGTTTGGTATATATCTGTACATCTTAAAAGACAGGAGGAGATAGAGGAGGTAAGCTCCTATGTTTAATTTTTGCTGCATTTCAAACCTCAATTTGTGCCTCCTATGTGGAAAGCCTTTTATGCTGCCCCAGGTCATGATTCTGGAAAAAAACCCCAACTCTGATATTAGTCTTGGTTACTAATTGCACTGGTTTAGTAAACAGTTTCCAAGACTTGAACCAAGCCTGGAAATTGTAGTCTGTAACGTTGGTCAGAAAGTTGACCAACATTAACTGTCAGAACACTGTCTTTACTCTCTATACCCTTTTGTTGCTGTTCTTTCTAATATATTTCATATTAAACACAGCTGTCTCAGATCCAGACTCTTTATTCTGCATCTTTTTCTGGCAATGTACTGGTAGTTAGTTATAAAGACTTCTAGTATACACTTAGTATAAATTCTCATTGGTTTTTATGTGATTTTATTTAAATTTGTTTTCAAACACTAAATTTTACTTCTACCAAGTTTTTTTGGGGGGTTTTTTTAAAATTTTTTTAGTCTTCATAGTTTTTATCTTGATTTAGATTTTTTAAGATACTGCACCTTATGTCCTACTTTAAAAATATTACTCAATCAATATAGTATCATAATACTTTTTAAAAGGCTCATTCAGACTTGACTACTGTCAAATTACTTGACTGTGGCCTCAGTTTCTTTATGTGTTTATAAAACACACAAGTATTTTACACTGCCAAAAATACCAGTAGATATGGACCACTGCACAGGATTGGGTTAGGCAGGGAAGTTTCTGTACTTACTGTATGTCCTCCAATTGCCTATTTAATCCGTAGTCCAGCTGCTGATTTAGCACCAATCTTCCTTATCATGCTGTGAGAAGTGCTACAACATTTCAAATCAATATAATACAATTGGCTGCATATAACTCTGTGTGACCCCAGCAAAAACTGAAACATCGCATTACCCAACACTGTTTATAGTTCAAATTCAAAACATACCAGCTACTGTGGAAAAAAAAAAAAGAAATTAACTATATCCTAGCCAAAACCAGCACAGATGGCAATTCTGCAAATCATCTTCTGTTTCTGCAGGTTGACACAAGCTCTTTTGAGGGCCTCTGTTTCATGTACACAGCACATTCATTTTATACCCTTCCTCCAAATGAAAATAGTCTTATTTTAAAACTGTCTTCAGCGGAAAAGGAGACGCATATCCAGATCTGGTCTGGAGATAAAATGAATGAACAAGTTCCAGGCAGCTACAGAGATTCTTTTTAAAGCCTCAAGAGAAATTCTGTCTTAGTGAAATGAAGCATTGCAGAGCATCAACCGAGAACCATGGCTTTGTCTCAACAGTTTCCTTACTGGCTTCAGAGAGTTTATGCAGCAGGTGTTATTAGCACTCCTCTCTAATAGTCACTTGAGGGGGTCTGTCATCAATCTTAATAATGCCATCAGCATTCCAGCAGATGGTAGACATGATTCCATGCACTCCCATTGCACCAGAATAGATTCTTACCATAATTTTAATTACAGATGAAAAATATATCAGAAAGTCTCATGCTGTTATTTCCAAAGTTTTTTTCCAGACAGGAAAAGATTGTACTGGTTTTATGTTGGGCTTTTTTTGTTTGCTTTGGCTTGTTTGTTTGTTATTTCACTATGATTGAGGGATTTAGAAATACTATAAAATGACTCAGCACAAGAATTAGCCTCAAATAATTTCTATGTACTCTCCAGCAAAGCAGTCTCTTGTTTTGAGTTTGGATTTGAGATGCCTACTTTTTGTAGGCAATGTAAATGTTAGTAAATGTTAGGAGTCAGCTCTGCAAAGTGCAACCTGAATTGCCATTGAAACAATTATTTGAAGAGCAACCCTAACTTAAAATTAAAACTCAAGTAAAATGCATTAACAGATCAAGATTTCATGTAACTTCAAAGCAACAGATTTGATTTGTAAACACTTATCCTACTGCTCCACTCATTTCCTACCTCCTCATACAATTATGGATTTATTATTGTCCTCTCAACTTACGCTTTTGTCTTTTCTCTTAGGGCCTATTCCTTCTACCCCTCTTTGTCTTTTCCTACACATGCATCCTTTCAGCAGACACCCCATAGAAAATGAAAGTTAGGTGGAAGACAGCATTTTTTTAGGTAGCACATGTAATCAATGCAGTTAACACACACAGGATGAGGGTGAGTGCACCTTTTGAATGCATTTAAAGATGTCCTTTAAAAAATATTAAATACTTTGAGCATTAATAGTAGATCTGGCAATCTACTTTATATGCTGAATGCAAATTCTTCTGGCAATCCAAGGTAGTTCTATGTATGCAGAAAAGGTAGTAGTAATCTGGTAAACAGTTTTCCTCTATTTAAAACTTCATGTGTTCTGGCTTACTGACTTTTAGATTAGTGCAGGACTGGATAGCAAGTGGAAAATTCACTATCTAAATGAAGCATAGCCACTCAGTAGGCCAGTGAAATTGGAATCTTTACTGTTGGCATTTCTAACTTAATGATTGCATATTCCTTGAAATTTGGTACTCCAGTGTTTCATTCTTTTCATCACGTCTACGGTGTAAGATCAGAACATAAAAATAGCTTATTGAGTCACCTTTTTTCTGAGAAGCATATGCAAAAATAGAATATAATATCAGAGGCAGTACATAAAACTGAAGTAATTACATGACAGGAAGTTACTTGAGTATGGACAGACTTCAACAAATTATATCCAACAAAAAATGAAATTCTATAAATGCTTTTAACAGGGTGCTCAACAGAACAGTTTATATCCAAGTTAAATACCTGATCCCACCAAGACCACACATATAGTTACAAAAGCCTGATATGAACTGAATGCTGCATTAATCAGACAGAAAAAAAAATCTTTTACTTTTCATTTGGCAAGTTTTGCAAGAGTTGCATGTATTAGCCTCTAATTAAGCACCTCTTGGCACCACCTCAGTGCCTTTTCAAATGTTAATTCTATCCTTATTAAGAAGATGTCCTTGACATTCGCTGTCATTAGGTTATCTGTGCAGATACCCCAACAGAAAAGAATGCAAATTAAATTTATCCTGATTATATTGAGTTTATGGTAATCATAACACTCTTCAATAACTTTTTCACAGTAGGAAACACTGTGACATTTTGAGAATAAATCTGAGCTCTAGCACTGCAGCTGGAGCCACCAAGCAAGAAAATCATTGCCTCAAAGCCCCGGCTAAGACAGGGATACTCTTTGCAAATGGGGTTGGAGCAGCATGAGACTGCAAGTACCTTCTGCCATAGTAGCCCACAGCTTAAAAGTCTCTCCATAAGAGAATTTACATGAAAACCTCTTCAGTAGGGCTAATATTCCTGTAAATAATATTAAAAATGCATACATTTTTTTCTAAATTCCTATTGAAATTCATAAAGTAGTGTAAAATACTTAGTTATTTAAATTTTTAGGTAATGGAATTGCTACCACAGAGACATAAATTTCAGAAAATGTCATAGAAACATGCTACAAGTTAATAAAATTCATACAGTTAAGAAAAATGCAAATCAAATTTATATTGGTCCCTGGTTTGCAAGAATAAGAATAAGAAACATTAAATTCTGAAGTTTTTAGGTATTACTGGTATCTACAGAAAGAATAAGCAATAGAAATAACAAAAAAACCACAAAACCCACAAAACAAAAAACCAACCTAGATCACCTTGTTCTAAACGATGCCAATGTAATTGAAAACACAGTATATTTTGAGTTCTCTATTTTCTAATACTGTAGATGTCAGAACATCATTAAAGTGATTTTCTGGTGTTCATTTGGGAAAGTACATACAATGCTGGGGCAAGATGATCCTGGAGCTATTCTCATTTACACCATGTAGTGGCTGCCTGCAGTACCTGGAGGAGACAAACAGGATCTAACAACATGCAAAACTGCATTTTCTTTTAATTTCTCCCTCCTCCCATCCTTCATTTCTCCTCTGCAGAGCCATTTCTGCATCATGGATTGTCCATAAGACAATAACGGTGAGGTTTAGAGTGGTTTTAAATCAAAATACCGTAATTAATATTGGGCTGTAATTGTAACTTATAACCAGCTCTGAAAAAGGGTACAAAATTGATTGCATTTTAAAGCCATAGTCCTGCCCACACAAAATACCCTGTTCTTTTCAGCCCATGCTGTCTCCTGCTACCCCGGGCACACCAGCATGTCATTTCTGAGCACACCCACATACCTGGCCTGTCCACCCTTACTGCTGTGTACTGCAATCCAGCCGGGTCACAGAGCTTGTGTCACTGGCACTGTGCCACTGTGTCACTTCTGACTGCACTGTACAACCTGGGAGTACCAACAGCTTCGTGAGGAAAGAGCATGGAAGTGTCATGGAGCAGAAGACTAGATAATTTCTTCACTCCAGAAATCTTTACCTTGCTATTAGCCTCCAAAAATACTTTCCATAATAGCCAAGAAAAATATGCTTTTAAGTATAAAAGCAGTAAGAGAATAATGAGAATTAGCTTTAAACCAATTATGGTTTGTTTATATCATTAAACCTGTAAAACAGATAAATAAAAGGCAACAAACCCCACAGTATTGGCTAAGATTCCCCTGGACCATGTTTAGGTAAATTTGTTTAGGTTTTCCAGTGTATTGTTTGCACCTCCTGGCCTACCTGCTAAAACTACCCACCATATCCAAAAGCACTTTTCGAGTTTCATTCAGGAGCAGCTGTGGTTGTTGGGAGGAGCAGAGGGGGAAGATGGGACAGACTGATGCAACAAGATAATGGATGATAGGAGATACCTTAGGTTTTTTTTCCAAAAAAAGTGGGCTTTACAATACTCCTGGTAGTAAAACACCTTTAGAAAGAAATACACATGCAGTGAGCCTTTCAAGTTACTCCCTAGCAAAAAAAAAGCTATTTTTGCTGCTTCAGCAGTTTCAGTTATTTACTTAACATAGGAGCTGTAGATGAGATTTTACAGCCATTGTGTCCAACTCCATACTGAGTTGCACATCGCACAGAAGCAAGGGGAAACACCCAAAACCACAAACTGCAACACATTAAAGCCTTGGTTAGCAATAATTTACCCATTTTGCTTCAAAGGGCTGAGGCCACAGAATGATTATGAGATGCTAATGATATTGTTTAAACTATCTGTATGGAACATTGACCCACTACTGTGATAACCTAAATTCAGTTCATATCCCTTTCTTGATGTCTTCTAACAGGAAACAGAAAATGAGAGAAATTCACTTTCATCACCGCTGAAGAGTCAGCCTGGGAACCATTCTGCCATTTCTCAGGAGGAGTCTAGCGTGAAAAGAGGGAGAGCAATCTTTGAAAAGATGTCATCAGAAAATGGCCATAGCAACAGCTCTGAAGGTTAGCATTATCACACTGACCTGATACCTTGCTTTAAGGCAGTGGTCTCCAAATCTTTTTGCTGGTCAACTCTATCATTAAAGTATTTATGAGTCTGCTCTCCCAATGTTTGTATATTTATTTAAAAATCATGTACGTGTACTACTCTACCAGTACAACCTTAGGCAACATACACCAAAATAAAAGTTAATGAAGGATGGATGAAAAAATAAATATTTTAAAAGTGTTTATTCACAAAAAAAAAAAAAAAAATTTGAAAAATAAAATATTCCTGCACCCCGAAGGACTGTCTGGCACAGCTCCTGGGGTGCACATATTGGAGATATGCTTTGGAGACTAATGCTTGACAATATCAAAATTTGCTATATTTGTACTTTGGTTTGTTTTAACAGAGAAAGAATATGCATGAGCAGATTTTCTGCTTGAAAACCACTTATTGACTTCTGAGTGTCTAGGACTTGACCTTATATAAAATAACAGATTACCCAAATAAATAGCATTAAAAGACTTGTCCAATACAATGAATAAGCCTTCTACATCATATCAAACAATTATTGATTCCACTCTCTTTTTTCGATCAGAAAATGTTTGCACTGCATATTTATCTATTTCAGACTAGAATTTTAAAGGGAAAGAGAAATTTGAATGCACAAGACCTTTTCTAGTTAATGCTGCTAATATTAAGCTCATTTTTCAAACTACAGACCTGCTCTTTTATCAAATTTAACTTACAGTCATTGGCTGTTTTCCCTTTTTTCCTTTTTTTTCCCTACCAAATTAAAGAGACCTTTAATAAGTGCTCATTTCTTCCCGGAAGATAATTATATATTATGACTGTATCACTCCACAACTATCTAACACTGACTTGACAGAGCTACAGTTCTCTCTGTGGCAGCATTTTTTGTGCCTCTTCTTTGCATCTTCCAAAGTTTTTCAGGTATCTGGATTTAAGGACTATTTTGGGGGTGTTTTCCCTTTCTCTTTTTGAGATTTCTAGTACAAAGCCATTTTGTTTTCTTCTCTGACAAGAAATCAGAATCCTCCATTACACATTCACTTTGCCTATGAGTTTAAATATGGCACAGCATGTTCCAAAAGCATTTTTTGATCCACCAGGAATAAAAGAGAATAAGATTTATGCACAAATGCACAAATGCACAGTCAACAATTCTTAAACATACTCTTATACAGATACTCTTATACATGAAGTTTTTTCCAAAAATGTGACAGCCCCATAGGAGATAATGTTTTTCTATGTTCCTGTGAGAGTCATTATATCCCATTTTGCATTCAGACAGTCTTATAAGAAGTAAATTCCCTGTAGACTCATTTTAGTTTGAAACCACTGGTGAAAACCCTTAAAATTCTAATAGCTGAAGTCAGGCACTGAAATCTGCAACTCTGCACTTGAATAAATACTCATGTCCTGAAAAAAATAAGATAATGCTGATACAAAGATTATTTCCTCCATCATGGTGAGATTTGAGTTTTTTATAACCAATAACAATATATGCAAATTTGCTTCAATTTTTCAGCAAGAACAATACCCCCAAACCACTCAAGTGCTATGGAAGTTTTTCTTAAATGTTGCCAAATCTATGCCAAAGTCTTATTTTCCTAGAAGAGGTATTGAACAAAATATACTGCAAGCTCTATGACTATGAACAACTTTTGTTGTCTCCACTGAAAATCAGTGAAGGCAATGCTCATATTGCTGTTCAAAAAATGAAAACCTGGAGAAGCTCATGCTGGATAGATACTCAGGCATATTGCTGGGGGAAAAAATGGCAAAAAGCCTGAATTTCCAAGTTCTATTATGCACGAACTATTTGTGATGCAAATAGTTCTTAGTTTATTTTATAGAATTAATGTAACTCACGACTAATAAAGAATTAAATTCCCTGAAATAGATACTATCAGACAAATCCCATATAACAAAGGCAAACAGATTTTGTTGGCATAGCTCAGATGGATAAGGCTCTTCTTACCAACTAGTTCATTTTAAAACATGCATTTATCTCTGAAAGAATCAGAATATATTACACCTTCAAGTTCTCTTGAATGAGCAAAACTTAGAGCAAAATGAGAAAAATGAGCGAGCGAAGGTTTAGATCACATAATCTCTCATACCACTACAAAGAGTTTCCCATTATGTTATAAACCAACTGTCCTCTTAAGACAAAAAAATGTCTGTTTAAAGCTTTTAAAGCTAACAAGAGAATAGTTTCTATTACCTTCACTCCCCAGGTGGTTAATAATATGTATCTATTAAAACCTTTTTTTAAAACAGTCCATTAAATTCATTGGCCCTGTATCAGCAAGGAATTAAACCACATCTAACTTCATACACATGAGAATTCCCATTGCACTTAATGAAACCATTCACATGTTTATGACCATGTCCAATCCAAAAATCCCTTGCTGAACCAAAACATCAAGAAAGATTTTTAACTCCTAAACATCCTTAAGAATTAAAGCAATGGCTTATAAATTTAATTCCAGTGTGTTACATAATTCAGTCTGCCTTTAAAAATGAACTCTCACTTTTTGGCTGCGGTGGACTATCCCTCTGTGTTGCCAAAGTGTACTTTGAATTTTACCATGGTTTTGGTTAGCTTTGGTTTAATGCACAGACTTCTTATTTGAAAAACAGCAGTTTTCTCTCTTTTCTGATTTCTACTTTCCCTGAAAATTTTTCTTTTACTTTCACCTGACTTTCACTGACTCTTTCACTGCTGATATTATTTCTTCAACTGTAAAATTCTTTTGTCTATCATGATTTGTCTACATGAAATATGCAAAACTACTCCATGGGATAAGCATAATAGAAAATTATCCTTACATAAGTTTTGAGCAGGGTGAGGTGAAAATACTAAGAAACTGAGTATATTTACACTGAGATCACTCTTCTATGCATGTCTGCATCTGATTTTTACTGAAGATTATAATTAATTGTTTGCTTTATCTGAACCTTGAACACTTATGCCAGCTTAACAGTTTTAGAGGGAACAGGCAGAAAGGCCAGGTGTGCCTTGGAAGTCTTCCCTGTTTGCTGGGACACCCCTTCCCTGGCACCATCTTCTGTGCTGGATGAACAGACAGTTGTTCAAAAGTCACTTTTTTGTTGCTGTTGTTGCGTTTCTCTTATCATGGACAGGGGAGATGATCACAATGTACTTTTTCCCTCTGTCTAAAAGAAGGAAAAATACCTTTACACTAAATTTAAGGCACTTTTCAGGGTATATGTAAGTTTTCTGACCCAGTCAAATGAGTGCAGAAAGCAGCAGAAGAACGTACCAATGCTAGTAACTTACAGCTGATTTTTCAGGAGCACTCTGAGCTGTTGTCTCCATATGCACTGTAGCTGAATTGCAAATACTTCCAGATAAGTCTATAACCTCTTCACACTTTGAAACAAGGTTAGAATGTAGTTAGCATTGGAGATAATTTTCTACAAGATTTTAGTAACACTAAACCACTAAAACATATTTTAATGTAAGACCAGTAAATAAATGAAATGTATGATAGACTCAGAACAGACTCTGGCAAGCAAATTAATACTATGAAGTCTAAGGCTAATAAGAATATTATAGATAATTATAACAGATTATCTGTACTACTTAAAATTAGTTTTTACAGTATAAAATAATGCAAGTATAACACTATCAGAAAAATACCATGCTCGTTGTTTATTTTTTTTTAATAGAAGGCTTATTGTTTTTACCCAAGAAATTTCCCCCACCCTGAAAAGCTTAATTGACTTACATTTTTCTGTACATTAAATTGCAAATAAGATAAACCTGTTAAAACCTGATGATACCTTTTCTTTCTACTACTGCTTTTATTTAAAGATTTAGAAAAAATGTAGCTATTTCCCTCTTAGAAAATCCCATGTCTGTTTGTACTTACAGTGGAGTCTCGCAAACTTATAAGAGGACTATCTAAAGACAGCACTTCCAGGGCTGACAACACACTGCTGGATTTCCAGGAGACTGTCTCCTTTAAAGAAAGAATGGCTATGTACAAGGCTGCTGTGTCCTTTACCCATGTAAGATATCAATGGTTTCTTACTTTCCTACATCTCCACTTGCTTTGCAGTGACATATCCCGTATTCTTTATCCAAGCTGACTGATGGACCATTATGGAGATCAAAATTTGACACTTAAATTAAGAAACCTACCTAGCAAACTTATTGATGCATCAGACTATATCTGCTGAGAGAGACTTCTCATGCTATAAAACTTTGGTCATCTGGACAACTCCCTTTAACTCGTTAAAAGGACTGGGTTTTTCTTTCACTGTCACACGAGCTGCACTTATTAGGGCCATAGGCTTGTGGTAGATTAAGCCAGCAGCTTCTGCATTACTAAAATTATTACTAAATAATAAAATCATATTCAAAAGCACATTAAGTTTAGACCTCTTGTTCAAACTAAGGAATTTGAAATTGTTGCATTTTAAAATAGGACCTCCATGAGACAAGGTGTATGAAAAAGAATTGTTCTGTAGTAAAATTACTTAAAATCAGCATTATATAAAAGAGTAGTTAGGAAAAAAACTTCTTAATTTTATTTCCAATCTACATGTCAATCAATATGATTAAGTATTTTACTGCAAATTTTAAAATATTGATGCCAAGTAGCACACAATGTATTTGGTTACCAGAACTTATAAAATAGTAAAACAGTCCTCCTCGCCAACATTGCATTATCAGTCAGGAGTACCTGAAAAATGTTGTCTTCAGATCTCAGCCAGGAAAATCTTCCTCAGTTCTGCAGAAACACTGAAGGGTTAAAAAGTGTGTTTTTACCATATCAAAATCCCAGCTAGAAGTCGCAGCTCAGATCCCTTGTATAAGGAAAGGAAGGCATGATTATGAGGGTTCACTCTAATGTGAGAATGCCAATGGTCTTTGTTTACACTGAGCTTTCAGCACATGGAAAGAACACCTTTTTCTCACTGCAAACTAGGCCAGAGTCATTCTTGTAAATCAGAGACCATATCTGGCAAAAGAAGCACTACAATTCAGCTCTCACCAGACATCACCTACATCCAGACGCAAGAACAGCTATAGAAGGATTCCCAGCCTTACCTGCACTTTAGTCTCGGGAAAATGGGTTTGCATTGCCTGAAGGGACCTTCTGGGTGCCTGGATAATCCAGAAACCACACAGAGAAAACAGCCATCAAATTCCTGCTGACTTCTTTATTTCCCAACTGCTTGATGTATATTTGGAGCCGATTCCTGCATTTCACCTGAGAAGGTCCCAATTCCCTAGGCCAGCAGTTAGAAACTTTGCTGAAATTAGTACTCTCTCTCACAATGAAATGAACTACATGAAGCCTGACCCAACCTGCGCTGAGCGCATAGAAACGATTTTGTTTAAACTCAGAAATGTCTCAAAATTTCTTGATAAAATGGATGGTTGCCTGAAAAAAGAAACTTTACATTTGGCTCCATAAAAGGGAATTAATACATTTCATTAGAGGACCCATAACTGCATTTACCTGTTCAAAATATCTCCAAATGGCTGTTAAGGTGGGCCTGAAAAGTTCATTTATTAAAACAATTCCTTTCCACACTCCCATATCTGTATATATTCATGCAGTCTTCCTCACAGGGAAAAAAAAAAGTTTGGGGTTTTTTTGGTTTTTTGTTTGTTTATGATCGGCTTACTTACTCATATATAAGTAGTACATCTAACTACTTAGTAGCTTCATTACAAATATATTCCCAATTTTTGGGTGGGCTCTTTTCAGCACACAGATTAAGAAATTAAAATGCTGAAAGCTTCATCCAATACAATCTAAAAAGTAACACATACAGGACAGAACTAGAACAGGAATCCCAAGGGAAAGAGCCCTCTTGTGACCTTTGTTGCTGTTGTTGAAGACAGATCATCTCACAAAGACCTGCTCGAAGCTCTCTGCCTGTTTTTCAACAACACCCGTTGGAAACACAGAGAGGGACAGGTGGAACCTCTGAATGCCACAGAATTCAGAAGGGACAAGCAGAAGAGGGAGCAGCAGAAGGATTGCTCGGGAAAGTGGCTGTTACTGCCAATCAAGCAGACAGGACTTACTCTTTTGGGGTTCAAGATTCAGGCCAAGCATACCTTTAAGTTGTCTAAATCATCAAGTATGGCTCTTGTGCAGTGGTCTATGAACTTGCCAAAACCAGTATTTATGACTGTCTGAGTCATTCCTGCATTGTGCTGGTAACTAGTTAGAAAAAAGAAAAAAAAAAAGGCCATAGAAGTATATTTTTAGCACAAATAGAAAACAACTGGTCTTGTTTTATTTCTTGTTTATCACTCTAGAGTTCACAGAAGAGCAAGTTCTGTAGTGTGCCTGGTGGCCTGGCAGCAGTGAGGAAACAATTTGAGAAAAGGATCTCTCCAAGAAAGACCTTTGCTCAGTACCAGCAGCAACATAGATCTCTAAAGGTAACAATAGCATATTAATACAAACAAATTAGGTCTGCCCTGCCAGATAACTGAGGAAAAAATACAGTGCTTGCTTTCCTGATGAGTTTTCATTACAACATTTATCTAATGTTCATTCTCCCAGAATTTTATATTGGAGATGTACCACGGGATTCATGTATTTTTTATGCAGATGAACACTCACTATAGACTAGACTCAACTAGATTTAGAGTGAGTGTATTTATATAGCAGTCTTTTACTGAAAACTCTCTAGAAGACTGTGATTTATACATTATCATGTGTCATGGTGACATTTTGAATTTATTGCACTTGATGTTAAGTCATTCTCTTTCAAAAGGAGTTTCCTGCTTCCATTGAATTTAATCTAATAAATTTCCCTAAACAGATCAAAAACTACACAGAAGAACCCAGACATTACATGAAAGTAGGACAAAGCAGCAGCTAAGTGTTACTTCAGATAAAAGTCCTTTACCTTTCATCGCTTCATTAGGCTATACCATGAAAAATTGTCGTAAGAGATAATGACTTTGGACTATGTGAAATCCCCTGCAATAAAACACCGCACAATCTGTCCTGTGCACTCTAAAAAACAGTAAATTTCTTTACCATCCTACATGTCTTGGTGGAAAAAAGGCACATTTACATTCTACCATCGGTTTATTTTAATGTTAATAAGTATCATCATATTTACTATTCATCTCTCATTTCTTATACATTAATACCTACATCAAATTTGCACAGACAACAAGAAAACTCCAGCTTGTAGGGAAGACACAGTTTGCTGCAGGGGGATTAATGCATTTTTAAGTGGGATATACTCACACTGGTGCATAATCTGTAGTAATAGGAAGTGTTATGCACACATTTTTCTGATGACGTGGCCCACTCTACCTGCCAGTTTTCTGGGTGAAGGAATACAGAGCCCTGTAAAGAAATTATGTGACTTTTCTCTTAGGCAGAACCCAATAATTTCATTTTTGTGATGTGTAGATGCATTTTCCCGGGACATCTATCTTTCCACAAAGCCACTAGAATGGCTCGATTTCTTCAGTCAAGATGTGACCTCAAAGCATATTTATCCACGTGTTTTTCCTCTGTGGCTAGTTGAGTGGGCACTCTCAAACCATCAGCAGAATAGCCACATACACTGAAAAATGAAATCACTCAGACCATATGGAACCATCTTTCAATTTAGGTTAAATAACTTACTGCAAGACCATAAAATCCCATTTCTATGTAACATAACTGCACTTTCATGGAAAATGGGATTATCCACTTAAGTAGTTGAAACATTATTCAAGGTCACTGAATCCATCCTCGGGCAAAACAGAAAACACAGTTTGAGACGGATCTCCAGATCTGGGTAAATTCAAATTATTAATCCAAGATAAAATAAGGATGCAGGTAATTTTTTAAACAGTAATCGAAATAGCTGAACATTCTACTACATATCAAATTATTGTATAAGGAGCTCATGACTTTTCATTCAAAATATTGTCATCAAATATGCAAATAATAACCATTCCTCTTCCTGTTTCTCTCAGGCAGCAGCCATCACTCTTAGCTCTCTACATTGTACTGGAGATTGGTTCCTTGTAATAGGTGCCATAATAGCAGGAGAGCTCCATAAACTCATGTCCAAAATGATGAGCAGCAATGAAAACTGACCACAGACCTGCCCTGTGCTCATCAACTCAGCCAGAGTCTGATTAGAGACCTGGTCTCTGCTCTGACCACTGGCACCATGAGCACTTTCTAGCATCAGCCACCAAGACAAGAAGAGGCCAAGAGTTTTGGTGTCACACCTGTGCAGGTGCCAGCCTGGAGTGCTTTGCCACCCCAGCTCAGCTCCCTGACTGCTCAGGCACAGCCTCAGTGCCCAGTGTCAGCAATGAGCCATTGCTGGCAAGTGAGGGGAACTTCCAACACAGCAGAGGGACACACAGGGAAAACATCCGATATCCACCCAATCGCACAGCACGGAATGTCAGAACTGACACTGGCATAGCTGCCCCTTCTTCACTGAATATCGTTCTGGAGGAATTTGCTAAACTGGCTACTGCAGCAATTGTCAATTTTCTAGTGATTGCAGAGAATAAGACTGAATAATGGGACAATGTCAGCGAATGGTAAAAACCTTACATTTTTATGAAAACGTTTCATATAGTGCCCAAGACACCTAGGTATATACATACTTATAAGAAGCAAGGCTGACAAATCATAGGCATGAAGCACAGATAAGTGAAGTTCTTACAAGAAATTTCTGCAAGACTCTCACAGTGCTGATGTGCAGTGAGACTATGCTAAGAATATAAAGAGTTAAAAAAGCATTGCTTTGAGGAGGAAATAAAGACCCATGCCAAAGTCATTCCTTTGTCACTAACTTCGTAACTGAAGATTCACACTCACAATTTACTTCTACTGCTGCTTACAAGTTTGTACATACCAACAGGAAGTTCCAAATTTGCCAATACATAAACAGTATTACCCTAGCCAAGTTCTGGGAGATTGTATGTTGACCATAATGTACAGTTCAACTAAACACATCTTGCATCAACTGTGAGATAGTAAAAGTCTTTCTTGTGCTTGGATGAACCTCTGAGCCATTTGATTCCCTTGAAATACATACTTACATAGATGGAGAACTGTATGTATGTTTTATGCATATACATATATAATGTAGTGCACTACATTATATATTCTGAGCTAAAAGGCAATTCTATTTTTGAAAGGGAAAGTATGTTTTGTTTGTTATCAGAACAGAAGGAAAAAAAATATCTACACAAAAAAGCAAACCTTGGTCTAAATCACACAGAACAATTATTGATAATTCAAATCTTGGTGCATTTTTCAAGAAGAATGCTATCTAAATTACTGTAGTACAGAAGCACAACATTTGTTATATGGGTCCCTAACACAAAATTTGAGCAGCAATTACAGTTCTTTTCAGTAATACAATCAAAATGCCTACATTAAAAAAACACTCCTCTAACAAAATTTGTCCAAACTTATTCAGGGACTTACATGTTTATTTTTGAATAGTATTGTTACAGGTTAGAATGACCTATTACCCAGAGATCCAAGAGAACATTATAGCCCTCTGTGTTAAGCACCATACAGATATGCAGGGGAAGGCCAGCAGCCCACACAAAGGATGACAGGAAACAAATGTGAGAGACTAGAGGTTAAAGAAGTCTGAAAGAAAATTTAAAAATTGTAAGAAACCATTCATGAGCGAGCAGCATGCCAACAATCATCCAGCTAACAATGTTTTCTGAAGTGTTTTACTCATGATACGCCATAAATAAAATGTAATTGACCAATTCTACAGAATATGCTACAGAGTCCATGGCCTCTACAAAACCTGCCACAAACCATAATGGGTAGATGAAATTAATCCTACCCTACAGTGATCCTATATCCAACAGCTGGCAGTTATAGAGGAGAGATGAAACCACAGGTCTTCTAACTCTCCACTTGTTCAGAGTAATAAACAACAATAACACCGTGTTATTGGAATTCCAATTAGCCATTTTGACTGACACAAAATAAGAGATCCTCCAGGTCCCTCTTCCTCCCAGCATGCCCACAGCAAGGCTGTGTAATTATATCATCAAAATCTGGCTCATAATGTTTGGGCTGCATTTTAGACAGCCATAGCTATAGCATTAAATTATTATGGTCTTCTGCAATATGGCAACTACTTCATAAGCAGTACCAAAGTTACAGCAATAAAGCACTAGTGACGTTCAGATTAGATTTGCTTCCTGACTACATTAAGTCTAATTATATTTCTTTTTAATACCCCACACCATTCAAAGGACACATAATGACTATTCTGAACATATTTCACGTTTCATAAATGAGCTTTTCCAGTAATGAGAGCTTGAATTACATATCTGAAACATGCACATTAGAACAGAAAAGCATATCTTAAATGAAAAAAGCATATATATATAAAAGCATATCCATATAGAATGAAAAGACATATTAGACATACACCTACACATTCATTAAACTGATAATAAATAGAAAAATCTGCACTTCATTCTGTTTGAACTGCCTCTTTTCAACCTGGTATGTGGTTACCTCTACATCTCCTCATATGTTGTGCAGCTCCCTCACAACTGTTATGTACACAGAACCTGCAGTGTAAAACAGGACATCCTGTAAAAGCAGGACATGCTGTGACCTGCTCTCCTCAAGCCTCAATGCACTCTGACAGCTCAGAGAGGGTTGATTTTGATACTGGTAATGCACTAAATCATTTACTGGGCCAGCAATAGGAAAATTTATTCTACCTTTTGTTCATGTAATTTCAATTGATCTTATAGCTGAAACAGGACTTGGCAGCACAGAGGTAGAAAAGAATTCCCACAGTCCATGGAGGGGATGCCTCATTGTTTCTCTGCCATATATCTAAGAACACTTGCTGCCTACTGCGTGGTAGAAACTACAGGCCAGGCAGTAGATGACCCCTATATTGATTCATCAGAAATATTAATGGAAATGCAAGCAGTGTAAGCATTCTTTAGTTTGAAGGTGGCCCATAAATATATCTTTTCTCATGGCATGACTAGGAGAAAGAACTAATTTCTTGCCCCACAATTAACTGAATTTCAAGTAGTATTCAGGACTTAAGATGCAGGAAGCTTACACCTCCATTTGCACAAGATGTACAGCAACACAGTACTGCCTCCATTCATGTTCAAGTTACACTGAATACTTGGGAAGCTCTTGCTGGAGGGACCAGAAGCTCCTTCCATTTGAAAGCTTATTATCAGTAGAAACTAACAGACAAACTTCCTTCTAACAAAGGAAGAAGAAAATATATGTTGACATGAGCAAAATTATTTTTTATATGGCTCTGTGGGCATGGGAGAGGAAGCACAGCACTGCTGCCTTAATAATATCAATCTTTCAGATTTATTTCTTCTAATCACTAAGTCTCAAAGTACCCCATGAATACTGGTAACAATATACCACAGGTTCAGTGGCAGGCTTTTAAATAAGAAAACAAATCGCTGTCAAAGTCTGAAGTCAAACCAAACACAGACTCAGAAATCAGTTTACACAGACATTTGTAAACAGACAGTGCTTTAAACTCCTGAAGATACACTCTGTTTATTGCACTGCAGTTGTCAGGCTTGTAGTCACAGTGCTGTATGTTTTATAGGATCTTTTGCTTACTCTATGGGTCATATTTTTCACAATTGTGATTTTTGCATTGGAAGAACTTTATAAAGCATATGCAGAGAGTCATCACCTCATACAGACATATTAAACTTCCTTTTAAAAGTCACATTAGTGTTATGTCCACTGACAGGCAACAAGTTGGAGTCACAGCACATAAAGCTGGAACAAGTCCTCCTTGTCACCTCTGCCCCCTCCCAGTCCTGTTACATTTTATCTATTCATGCAGACTTCCATATGTGCTGGCCAGCGTCTTGCTGCACTAACAGACTTGACATCTTCTGTGTTATAAAAAATTCTGTTCCAGTGTTGATAGCATTAAATATCAAAGATAATAACAATGGCACTCTGCTGTAAAATGGCTGCTCTAGTTACACTACTTACATTAGAATTAATTTTGGACAGCCCTTCAGGAAAAAGAAAATCTGATTTACTATTAGCTGTTAATGTGAATTTTTTTGGTTTGTCTCGAGGAAACATCAAGTAGTAGGCACCACACAGTATCAACTAGTACCAGAGAAGCTGAGTGCAATGAAATGACCTCCAAAGAAATTCAAACAGAAGCCACTCAAACACGAGAGGTAACTATATAATTTAATAATAATTTCATTGGACAATTATACTGATACATACCTGCTTTGCCTCTTCCTCCTTTGCCTCTTGGTACAGAAAGATCTCGAGTTTCTGCTGAGAGCTTGTCTCATTAGTCAGTGCATGATAATTTTTAAAAGCATTTCACTAAGTGTTTTTAAAATATTAGTGTTTCATCATGATAATTTTGAGATTTCCATTCATATTTTTCATCGATGCAATATTTTAAATATAGTTTTAGCAGTATGTAAAATTCCTATGCATTGCACTGAATCATGGCTAAAGTGAAGGTTTTGTGCACAGGTTTCTCCTCACAAGCAAGTTACTCATGAAATGAAGACGGCTTCTGCATCCACTCAGCATGACACAGGTAAGAAGTGGCATGAGAATAAATGAGCAATGGCATCTTAAACCCCACAAATGTACCATTCTTAGCATAAAAACACAGAAACACACACTGCTCCGAATTCTCAGCAATGCACATTCCTTAACATCCAAAGGACTTAAGAAATGAGTTTAGAATTCAGTATGAAGAGATTGTGTTTGCATAAGGATGTGGTTTTAAATATAGTCTGAGTTGCCTGAAAGAATGGGAGACTTGGCAACTTGTCTGAAAATACAGACAAACACTAGTCCATGTATACAAAGCTGTGGATGGGAAAGGTTCGGTTTGTAGCTGAACTGAATGACCCTGCAGAACATGATCACAGTGTTGAGACACTGCTGCTGCTGCAGTTCAGCCCTTGAATGAGAATTCATGCATTACATTCTCCCACACACCTTGGTCACCTTTTGGCCCTACCAAACCACTCAGGTAGGGCAAATCAGTAGTTTAAAGATTATTCTGTCATTTTCTCTACAGATTTCTGTACTGATCAAGTGACTCTCTAGAGTTCTACAAAGAAAAACATAATTTTTTCAAGATAATAATGTTTTATAATTCACTGATAAAGTCTATTTCATCAAATGCAGGTTGGAGGAAAACCAATCTTTTTTACTCTTCTTCCTATTGCAGTAATCAATTCAGTTCAGAATGAAGAGGCCCCAAAGACTGTAACACAGATTTTAAAACAGCAGATTGAGAAGGCAGCTCAGGAAAAAGCTGTTCACTCTGACAGAGAGATCACAACATCTGCTAAAGAAGTAAAGGTCTGTATTTTTTTTTAAGAGGGATCTTTTCTTATGCAACTTAGAAGTTAAGACAGTGGTCTGTCATTTCTATTTTTAATAAATATGATTAAAAATGTAACCTGTGGGAATATATGGACTTCAGGAATTAAGTGCACATAATGTAATACGAAATACATTAGAAGGCTCCATAAGTACTTACAGTATCTGACAAAAACAAATCTAGGTACAACTTCTGCATTTCCTCCTCCTCTGCTGAATAGTCTCCTCTTTCCATGTTTTGAATCCGTAAGTATTATAATTTGTCACCACAGACTCTTAGAAGCCTGGAAAATACCACTTTCAAAAGAAATGAAAACGAGCATAAGCTACAGCTAAAGCTTGTTAAACTTACAGTGCAAAGTCTACATTTGTTGCAGCAAAATCTCCAAGACCATTCAATCATCATTTTGCATGAACTGCACATTTATTTTCACATCTATTTTATGGTGTAAATATCTCAGTTCTTAGCTCAAGAGATTGGTTTTATGCATTCTGAGCAATAGCTGATAGATTGTGTCTTTCCAGATCTCATTATAATCCTATTGCTTGGATGCTTGCAGAACTAGCTTTTGTGAAGAACAGAAAATTTGTTTTCTATATTACTATGCTTAAGAAAAAAAAGGGAGGGAAAAAAAGAAGAAAAAACAACTATAAACCACAGACAACCCAACACTTTTCTCCCCTAAAGATGGAAAATACGTACCAGGAAATCACATTGACTTCAACAGGTCATCTGCTACTGCTACAACCTCGGCAAGCAAACTACAGGAAATTTCTACACCAGGGGAAAAACAGGATGGAACTTCTACTGCTGCAATTATTTGCTCCCAATATATGGAAGCACAGGAAAACTTCCCAATACTTATATAAAAGCTCCAAGATGTCACTATATTGTGTCCACTAGACCAGCCAGCTCTCCAACGAAGTCCACTGTGTCCACAGATCTGTACCTAAAGCAATTCATGTGAACTAAGACATTTATAGAATTGCTTACACCCAATAGTATGAAAAAACTTAGAAAAATATTTTCTAATATTTTATGTCATGGATTTGAACCATGGAATATGGTTTTAGATGTGCAGCATGCTAGAAATGGCTTTGTCTTCATTGTTCAGATGCTCACAAGGCCAGAAACATAATGCTTAGTGGCATGAAATCCAGAGAGGAGAGGTCTCTCTCTAAGACAGCTCTGTGAGAAACAGCTTTTCGTTCCACTTAAAGATGATCCTCCAGACCCAGAAAAAGCTAGAAGTACTGCAGGGAAGGGGCCATTGCAGGAAGAAATGTTAAAATGCACAGCCTGAATGTTTCAGAGACAGACTCTTGGCGTGCTGCATGCTCATGCTCCAGGCTCTGCAGAACGAGGCATTAGAATCCATGCACTAGGTAGAGGAGGTGCTGGTGCAGGCAGACAGGTGTTTGACATGCAGCCACCAAACTGCAGGAATAAAAATCACCCCAGTGAGGCACAAGCATCAGCTGAAACACGCATCTAAGAAGTTTCTAGTGGTGGTGTAAAGACTCTGAGGTACACGCTGGAAACACAGAACCTGGATAAACAACCCAGTTATTTCCCTAAACTTGTTGCAGACAAGGCCTGAACTGAAAGTGAAGCTGAGCTTTCCAGAGAAGAGCGAAGAGAAGTATGATGCATTTTGAACCTCAGCCTTAGTGTGCTACCAGAGAGAGCTTCAAAGATGGGAGAATGAAGCTGTCCAGGATAAGACACTGGAAAGAGGCTTTACACAACAACACACCAGATGAATGCAGCTATTACCTGTGCAAATAAAACTCCTATGTATAATCTCAGTGGAGGAAAACATAAGCTGTGTTACACACACAACAAAAATGCTGAAATTCAGCCCTGGCACATACAGGATCCAAAGGAATTATGTCCACCTGAAGCATCCATTACAAAAACCAGACAAGTAAGATCAAGGTGCCACGAGACAGATGCAGCAGCTCCAGTAATACTAGAGTAAAGCACAGTTTCTAATTCTGAATTGGATGGCAATGATACCCAAGTAGTACAAAAATAAGATGTAGGAATTAAAATAGATAGATTTCTGTAAGTCCAGAAGACTGAGAAGCTGAAGATTCAGAAATTTAGGATTAACACTAAGAGATCTATTCTGAAGAATTACATGCAGCAAAACAAAAATATACTAAAAACAGACATTACAATTAAAATAGAATTACTGTTGTATTCGAAACACATTAACATACTAGAAAATGTGCACAGAATGCACCTAGCTTTTCATGTTTAAAATAAACGCAACATCCTCTAAGCTGAGGTAAAATGTTGTCTGTATAAAACACTTGTACAGAAAAAATAATGCTCATGCTCTGTGCACATCCATTTTTAGTTTAGTAAAATACAAGATTTGACTTTAGACAAAATGAACTATGTCTCAGTGGCTTTTCTGTTTGAGTAAAACTACTGAAATTGTTTACAAATTACAATGCATTTTTTTAAAAAACAAACTGTTATTTCCTGCTGGGTGATTTAACCAGTTCATAAAGCTCTAGTCTGAATTTAGGCAATGAAACAAGCTGTCAGGGTGCTGGTTTCACATCACTAAGTTGTGAAGCCACTCACTGTGTCCTTCAAAGAGATGAAGCCCATTAATTGTTTCATATTGAACAAAATTTTAAATATATCATTATCACAATATGATGTGAATATATATATATTTATAATTGAATATTAAGTAAACATGGAAAATTAAGCTTTACTTCTTTCTCATGATGCATGTTTTACCCAAAAATTATATTAAAATAGCATTTAGATTGCAAAGTTCTGCATTGGAAATATTTGAAACATATCATTATCACTATATGATGTGAATATATATATATATTTATAATTGAATATTAAGTAAACATGGAAAATTAAGCTTTACTTCTTTCTCATGATGCATGTTTTACCCAAAAATTATATTAAAATAGCATTTAGATTGCAAAGTTATGCATTTGAAACATAGAAAATATTACATATGCTGCTGAAAGATGAACATCAGTTTCCTCCCTTTTTTGCATCTATTTTGGGCACTGAATACGGATGGATCCTGCAAGAAGACCAGATGTTGCCATAACTTTAGCCATTTGATACATGAATCCAATGCTTACTCTTAAACAGCAGAGGAAACGGCAGAACAAAGTTAAACACTCCTGAATCAGCAAACTCCTGAACAGAGAACTTTGCTTTGGAATTCCCAGCACGGTGCACCAAGCGGGGGGTGCTGCCTCTAATCACACTAGGAGCAGAATTAAATACGGGTTTAAATGTGGGTGACAACAATAAGTTGTGAGCCTGTAAAATGAGGCACAGCCTAATGGTGACCCAACAAAATGCTTCATGTGGTCGGTTGACTCTCCCTGACAGCAAAGTCCACATCCACTCTGCCACAGTGGGCTGGGAGAGAGAATCAGAAGAGCAAAAGTAACCTGTCCCTTAGCCTGTCTCTTCCTGTTGGCAGAGGAAGAGACAGGTTAATAGAGAAAGCAAAGCTGGGGCATGAGCAAAGCAAAAGAAGGAATTGATTTCTAGCTGCTTCCCGGAAAGCAAGGCCTCAACATGCACCACTGTGACTTGGAAAGACAAACACTCTCAATGTCCTCTTCCTCCTCCTTTCCCTCCAAAGCTTCTACTGCCAGGCATGATGCCATATGCTACGGAATATCCCTCCAGTCAGCTGGGGTCAGCTCTCTTGGTTATGTGCTCTCTCAAGCTCTTGCACATCCCCAATCTACCTGTTTAGGACCCTGTGGAAGGAAGAAACGACTTTGACACTGGGCAAATATTGTTCAGCAATGGCTAAAACATTGTGTGTTCTCAGCACTTGAGCCCAAATTCAAAACAGCATTATATGGGCTGCTATGAAGAAAACAACTGCATCCCAGACAGTCTCAGTAAAAGCAAGTATGTTAAAAGTGAGCAGAAATACCGAGTTCCAGTAGAATAGGGAGATCTCTAAAAGTCAAACATCTGGATTTTGTTTTTAATCTCTTTCTGTCTGGTAAATATTGATAACCTGAAACAGCACACCAGCCTTTTTCCTCACTGATCTTTTTAGGACCCTTCACACGTGGAGGGGTGACCTATCTCCCCCAGCCACTGTCCCATTCCCCCTCCTCAACAAGATACAGATTAAAATTAGGATGAAGAAACTCATGGGACAATATAACAAAGACAGGGAACAACATAAGGACACTTACAGATTACTTTTACAGCCATGGGAAAAAATAATCGCCAATTCAGATAGATTTAGATTGTGAGAAACGAACACTACACCACCTCCCATCCTGCCCTCCTTTCCATGGTCTCAACTTTACTCCTGCCTCCTCTTCCTCCTCCCTCTTCCACCCCCAGTAGCACAGCGGGGATGGGGAATGGGGGATGGGGGTTAATCCATACCAATTCCTCTCTGCTGCTCCCTCCTTCTCACACCTTTCCTCTTCTTCAGCACGGCTCTCCATAAGCTGCTGTGCCTTCTGGGAACAGCCACCTGCTCCACTGTGGTGTTCCCCAGAGGCCGATGTGTGGGTGACCGCTCCGGCGTGCTCCTCTCCCCAGGCTGCCCTGGTCTCCTCCACAGCCTGCAGGGGAATCTCTGCTACAGCGTCTCCTTCCCTTGCTCCTCTCTGACCTTGGTGTTTGCAGAGCTGTTTCTGACACTTTTTGCCCTCAGTCCGGGCTGCATGTGCAGCTTTTTGCCCTCTTCGAACCCGTTTTCCCAGAGACACGAGGAGCGCGGCCGAGCGGCCCCGCCCTGCGCGGGATCCGGAGCTGGCTGTGCCCAGCGCGGGGCAGGCCCTGCCTCTCCTCACAGAGGCTGCCAGCCACCAAAACTGTGCTACTGACACACAACGCACGACTCCATTCCAAGGAGATGAATATTGCATCGCTATTCAGTCATGGAAGTTGTTTTAGGATCCATTTCCCTTAAATTCCCTCCCTGCTTTCCTCTTCTCTTGACTTGCCTTCTGAGACACAACAGTATCAATTACCTAACTAAGGAAGTAACCATGCAATGAGACAGTTTTCCAGGATACATGTCACCATTTTTCCCCCTCATAATTACCTTAACTCCTTCATCTCTTCCCTCTCTGCATTGAAAATAAATGTGTACCTTAGAATATTCAGCTGAGTCCTGGTGTTTGGCTCACAAGCAGTCCACGCATAGGAGAGGGAGGCATGTCTGGAACACTGAATTTATGCCTGCCAGGCCTCTCTCTCTCAGTCTCCTTGGAATCTCAGCAGAGTCTACATGTGAGACCTTATAATTCATTCTATGGGAGTTTGTTGGGTTTTGTTGGTTTGTTTGGTTTTACAGGTGGTTTATACTGTTTGCAAGTTCTACAATATTTTAAATATCTTTAACTTTCAGCATTTTTCACAGTCCTCATTATGCACACTAGAGAGACGTGGCAACTAAAGCTATAGCCATAAAATGTACATCACTTTTTGTCTTGATTTGTGATCTGTTATAAAATCAACACCAGCAGGTAAACCAACAGACACAATGCTGAAAGAGGCCAAATTTTCTGCTGATGTCAAGAGGTCCACCATTTTTTTGCATTTGTCTGCTAATACAATTTTGATAGCAATTCAGAGATCAAGACAGAAAAGCAGCAGGCATTTTTCCAAGCCCAACACCATTCTTCTGCCACTTACTGGTATGAAACTTTCTATTTATGTTTTGTACTTTATATAGAAATAGATCTCTTCATAATTAAATATGCTTCACAGAAGAAGACTTATAAAGTTGTTAATAAAAATGTAGCTACCTCAGTATTAAAATTCAACTGAATAAAGCATCAGGCCTGACAACTAAAATTGTAAAAGTCATAAATAATTTTGTCCATACCATGTTTAGACCCTATGAGTGCACAGTCTGGAAGTTACCACAAAAGGGGTAACCCCTACAGTGCATTTGGATGGCTAAGAAAAATTTCTCATTAGAATTTCAAACATCCATCTCCACTTATTGCTCTTTAAATAACATTGTACATTCAAAGATTATACATACATTATACTCAATTCCACTTATACTAGAAAACCTTTTATTATCCTACCACACTTCACAAAAGAATTAGTTATTACAAATAAATCAAAGATATTGTACTTGGTGAATAGTCCTCTCAAACACATGGATTCCTGCAAAGGAAAAGTAAGTAGTTTTTACCATTCAAAGTGTTACTGTTAGTGTGTAAAGTTGAACAAAAAGGAAGCCCTACAATAAACAGCTGAGATACCAGTTAACAGAAAATGGAAACTAACAAAATACATGGACTGATACTGTTGAAATGAAATCATAACATCTGGCTTAGACTAATTTGTAACCTTTTAATATGTGGTTGTAGAAACTGCAGATTCAGGAAAATGAAACATGCAAACTCTGTCAACAGAGAGTTTACCCCATGGAATGTCTAGTTGCTGATAAGCAGAATTTTCATAAATCGTGTTTCCGATGTCACCACTGCGGCAGTCAGTTAAGGTAAGAAGTATCTGCATGTTCACTTGCACAACCCTGCTTTTGAATATAAATACAGACAGTGAAATTATTTTCAACTGTAGGATTATTTAGCCTGTAGGATGCTGGGTTGACAGGGTGGTATCCTGAGTTCTCCTTTTCTTCTCTGCTCCTAATGTCAGTGCTGTGGCATGGAATGTGTATTTTAAATTCCTTATAGAACTGTTCCATCCCAGTACCTTCCAAATTATTCCCCATATTACTTCCTACTGACTGTTGCAGACGTTCAGGGCAGTATGAAACAGAGGCAGTAGACATAGAAATTCAAGACATGCAAAACATGCCAAATTTTCTCTTAATTTTCCTCATTCATGAAATTAATTATAATGGTTCTCTGCATTAGCAAATCACTTTGTAACCTTTACATAAAATGTAGTATTTATTGCACTATCTGACTGCAAAGACCAACACTTTTGATTTTTACACATTCTGGGTTAGTTACACACACTTCCTTTACTTCATTTGGGAGGAGAATCCAAATATAATCAAACAGAAATTTCGATAATTTGTCAAAAACTAAATTGTGCTGCTACTTTGTAGAAAAAAAATGAGAATATGGACTTCAATAAGATGAAGAAAAATGGTCCAAAGGCCCGGAAGTGCTGTGGAACATTTCTATTTGAAGCTTATTCTGTGCAACAACCAAAAGAGTTTATGTTCTTTCTTAAATCACCAAGCATGACTCTTTCATTTTGACTTTGAAATTGTATGGGAATTTGCAATCAAAGACTTTCAATACTTTTTTTTTGGGTGGGGAGAAAGGGGGAGGTGGTAATTTATGATATGTAAAAGCATAAAACAAATTTTCTTCCATTCGGCAGCTTGGGAAATTATGCGTCTCTCCACGGAAAAATATATTGTAAACCCCATTTTAAGCAACTTTTCAAATCAAAAGGAAATTACGATGAAGGTTTTGGACACAAGCAGCATAAAGAATTATGGAATTCTAAAGATCAGCCTAGTTCAATTAACAATACTCAAGCTGAAGAAACAAATCCCATTAATAGTGTACCTGTTGATCCTAAACCAATTACAGAAGCAGATAAAGACTTGTACTCAGGTACTCAAGGTGCTCGTCCTGATATTTTGGATAATAATTTGAAAAAATCCACAGAAAGAGGTAAATTAAAAATGACATGGCCTCCTTCAACAGATGATGCAGCATCTAAGAAAACATTTTCTATTGAAGAATCAGCTAAAGTAAATAAGTCAAAGTGGCCCCCAGAAGGTCTTGCTCAAGAAGATTCTAGTTTACATACAAATAAACCTCTGGGCAACAAAAAGGAATCTCTGAAAAATCCCACTGTGAGGGAGCAAAATAAAAACAACACCACAAATTCACAACAAAATCAACACTCAGCCTTTTGCTCTCCATCACAAAAAGAAGGTACAAGTACCTGTAAAGCAAACAAAAATGAAGAAGGCAATAAGGCAAAGGATGAGGAAGCTGGGAATGTGCAGGATAAGGTGAAGAAACTAGAAGCATCAGAGAATAGGGAGCAAAGTGGAAAGGATTTTAATAAGGGTGATAATGTGGTTGTGGATAATACTGGGAAGAAGCAAGAGAAACAAATTAATGAAACCAGTAACTCAGAGATTGTACAGGTTACTAACATTGATGATGTAACAGTACAAAAGAATCACAAAGAATGCAGTTTGAATAAAAACAACAATAATAACTATGCCACTTTTTCACATCAAAATATCTGTACACAGAAAACAACTCTCTCAGCTATGTCTACCCCAAAGACAGCATTAAGCCATGCTATTTGCACTGAATCACAGCATGCCTTGGCAAAGCTGGACAGTCAGTCTGGACATGAAGAAATATTTGAGATGTATGAACCTCATGAGAGCTATTCTAGCAATACTGGACTTGCATAGGATGAACAGAACTTAAAAGATGAAGATGCTGTTACTTCTAAGAGTCTTGCTCCATTCAGTAATGACGCCACTTGTCAGAAGACTCGTACTAGCAGCATGTTAGTTTTGAAGAAGACAACACAACGTTGTGTGTTAATACTGAGTTGTTATGCACTGGAGAAGAATCAGAATATGACAAAAAGCTAAATACCATTTTATCTGACACACTGAACATATATTTTCTTAAAAAAAGACAACCTGGTTTTAAACTGTGGTCTAATAGACTCTGTAGATATAAGTTAAAAATCCTGCAGTCCGTATTGAAAAGAACATGGAAATTATGATACAGAACTGAATTATATTAATGCTTGTCAAGAAAGTGAAATAATCCAGTTGGCAAAGGCTGACGTAAATACAAGTATAGATTTACTGAGCTCAAGACATACTGCTGTTTCATCATTACAAGGCAAGAAAGTCAAGTTGAAATGGCTCACTGCAGATGAACAAATTGTAATAAACAGATTTCATGATGAAAATTAATGAAACATCCAAGTGGTCAGCTATGTCTGTCACTCATTACAAAGTATGTCATAAATAGGTATTTCTTCAGTCTGCTTAGTCTTTCATGAAGAACTTAATATCCAGAGATTACATTAAAAAATACAGTTATACTGTCAATTACCCAGATTTTATTCAGTTAGTTTATATTTAAGGCAATGAAGTTGTAGATTTTTTTTCCATCTCGAACTATAAAACACCCCTTGTTTTTCTATGTTTCTGAACATTGCAAGGAATATTTTACTACACTCTGCTGGAGAAACATAATCCATTTCAATATTTATTATTTGTAAGAACTTCAGATGTGAAGCACCTGGTGTGCACAAAGGAAGAAAAAAAACTTCCCTAGTTTTTTGTAATGTATTATTACTGTAACTGAGCTATTGCTCCATGACATATTATGTACACTGGTTGTATTAGCTCATGCTAGAAAATCTGGGGTTTGGTTGAGATTGTGGGGGGGTTAATCTTTTTTGTTTCTGTTTTTGCAGTATCATGTAATACTTAGCTTGAAATGGATCATTATTTTATAGTAACCACAGCTGGTTGGTGAATAGCACTGTTTTGCTATATTCCTAGAGCTGCAACAAATTATATTGAGCAATAGGCGAGAAAAAAAAAAGTGTCAACTTTAATATTGAATAAAACTAAACATCCTAAATAGAACTGAAACAGGGTCTGAGGACACAGGGCAATTAAAACCAGCAGTTGTTTCAGTAACTAATTCAAAGTTATTTAAGCTGAAGCAGCTCTCCAGTGTCATACTTAAACCTGTACACACTTATACAGATTTGCGACTTTTTTCTTTAAAACCTATGCTTATGGATTAATACTTGCTCATTTAATACTATTTCATCTTGTATGAAACAGCAACTTATCATCTAACTGTTGACAATGCATAATAAAATTTACAAAAAATATTTTGTGATTTTTTTTTTTAATATGAACTTACACATACTATTTTTCTTAAATAGTTTGTGAAATTCTTCATGCAATAACTAGCTTTAACCAAGGCATCAGAGGGAAAGGGAATCATAATCCAAATACATTTTTCAAAATAATTCCTGAAGGATCCAACAGAGACAAGCATTTGAAATAATGAACAGGAAAGACAAGCTGATGTTAAAACATTTAATAAAGTGTGCCTCAGACTTCTAGAATAAAAACATCATCTGCACTAGAACTCATTGCCCAAAGCAACAGGGTTATGGGTAAGTTGCAAATCCACAGGTGACTCTTCCATACCTACACAGAAACAACCATAAATTATACACACACATCAGAAAACCATTTTTTTCCACTAGCACACTTCAAGAGTATATTGCTTCAAAGTATTCTCAATAAATGCAGAAATATAAGACCTCTTTAAATGAATGTTACCAGAAGAACAGTCTTTGCATAAGACACTCCAATATCACTGTATTTGACAACTTTATTAAAAAGCATTAGCCTACAGCTGCTTTCGAACATCTCAGAATTATTTCAGCAAGATTTCTCTCTCTCTGTTATTGCTCCCCCCATTTGTGTGTAACCATCATAATTTGTTTTTAAAAACCCAAGAGATTATTACATAGCACAAAATGACTTTGCTTTCTTTTTTGAGTAGATAACACAACTAAAACTAAGATCAACAAAATTCCCGCTAGGGTAACAAAATAAACCCAGAAAATGAATGCCTGAAGAAAAGAAAGGGAATTTGACTGGCATATTTAAACTTCTACATGAATTAAAATTTTAAATCTCCCCATTTCTCGAAATTTCTTTTAGATAAAAGATTGGTTTCAGCTGTATTAGTTAGGAAATGGGAATTCTCTTGAAGGTGAAATGGTGGTGTCTCTGTGCACATGTGTAGGTGTGATCATATGCAAGTTAATAATTCAGGAAAAAGCAACGTGGCTGCAACATTTGTACCTGAAGTACAGTCCTGTGCCATTTTTCATCCTCCTGCATATTCTGATGAATTTTACCATGTATATTACAATCTAGAGGACTGGCAGATGTTAATTCTGATAATAAAAATTCACACCAAGAAATTAGCACCTCTGAAACTACAGACTTTTTAGCTTCCCCCAAACAAAATTAAAAATGAGTCACAGAAAAAGTGTGTTTCTTTTGGCCAGCTAGATATGACTAAAACAAAGGCTTTGTTGAAACAGTATAAAAAAGCAAAACTACACAGAAATTCTTACTCCCACAGAGAATATTATGTAAAGTCAACATAAACAAATGACGTACCATATGGGGTAAAGTCTCTTTGGATATTCCATGACTGAGATTCTGTTTAGTATGAGACAGACACAGAAGTGCAGAGCCTTCCTCTAGTGGATTCACTAGCTTTGCATTATCTTCTCTTAGTGAGTGGCTTTTTTACTGCTGCCAGTAGTGAGGACAAATGTTAAGGAAATTAAATTATATTGCAGAATTATTTATTTGAAGCACAAACCCTATTATACTGTTTTGAGATTCGTGTACAAATCATACCCTCTAAACTTGTTCTAGAAAACTAATGGTCATGGGTAATAAAATATTGCAAAAAATGTAAATAACCTAATTTAAAAAAAAAAAATTGAAGTACAAGAGTTCTTCAAAATTTCAGCCAAAAGCTTAGTGTAGAAGTAGTCAGAGATGAGATCAGGCTGGAACTCATTGAACCTTATACCCTTTTCCTTCCAAGGCAAAAGGATGGGAAGTGTCACCCTGATGTATACATACATTGCCACTACAGAAGTCACACTAGAGAGAATGCCTATAGCAGCTGAAGGTGAGATTAAATGCATAGGAAATAGTAACCTTATAGGATTTCTGTACATTAAATACTAAATTAATCAGAATTCGTGGCTGCTAAAAACCCTCATGCACTTCAATGAACCCATACAGATTTACTGCAGCCAAGGAGCTGGTCTATATTGATTAAAAAAACTAGCATCCATTAGAGTTGTATTTCTGTGAGGGGAAGTTGCTATTCTAAGTTTAGGTATGTTCAAGGTATCCTCTAGGCTGTCTAAGGTTTGCTGCCTGAGTTTAAATAACCAGTCATCAATCTGTAAAAGTCTCATTCTGTGAGAAGCTTGATGGCTCCTGGGAAGAATTCTGGAACTGAACCTTCTATTCTCTCAGCAGGAAAACTTCCTCTGGCTATTCCTAAATTTCATCTCATGGACAGGATATTTACCCTAAGAAAGGGACTTTCCAGTCATGGAGGGCAGATCCATTTTCAGCACAGCTGCAGCCAAGCTCTATTCCACAGTAAAGCTGCACTGACCAGTAGCAGTAAAATGCAACTTTTCCACATCATTATTTAGTACAGAAGACTTGCAGTGTGAGAAGTATATGTTCACTGGCTGTTATTGGCTAGTGAAGATGTTCTACTGCTTTTAGAACACAGCAGGGTTCGTATATTCTTCTATACTGAAAAGCACCAATTAGAGAGATTAGAGAGCCTGATTTAATGGCTGGGCAAGCGCTGCATTTTAGAGGACTTCTATTGTTGCAGTCCGTTGGCAATTTCATTAACATAATTGGCACAAAAACTTACTTGGAGTTATTTAAATTGTTTTAATAGGTGTGGCGTATCAACTAATCTCTTTGGAGCCTTTGTAGAGTCAGGAGCATCCTCAAAACTCTTTAAAGAGACCTAACACTTTGACTATACAGCTGAAGTGGATTTCTGCTACGTGAAGGACTTGCTGATTGCAAACACTGGATTAATTTGAAAAGTGTAAATACTTTGTCTGTCTTCTGTTAAGCATTTATCTCCTTCATACATATCATAGACAGACCTACACAGTGCTCAGGGTGGACAACTAAACCATAAGGATCTGCCTTGTTCTAACAAAACATGTCTTGAAATATCCCTCCCATAAATAATTATAGTTCAAACCTTCAAAGTACAGGATAATTATCAGAATTACTTATAAAAGATTTGGGTCACTTCAGTCAAGTATATCTCCAACTGGCAGGCATAATTGTAAAAACATTAACTACCCTGGGTACACTCACAAACCCAGGAAAACGTGAAGACAAAACCACAGATTAAAACCTTTGTCTCTTTTCTGCTTTCATCCATTAAGAGGAACCTAAATTAAATCCTTTGGGTAAATGTTATTGCCTTTCACAAATTGCATTTCACCTTGTATGTGGGTTACATTTGATGACTTCGACATGAAAAGCGTTTTAAATTTTTTTAAAGAGAGGATCTGCATTAAATTTGGCTTAGAAACATAATCAGACTGATCTTACTTTTGGGCTTTCTAAAAGAGTAAATTACAATTCAGCTATGAAAGATCTGAATTTTTCAGCATAGTCCTTAAAAAAAAAAATAAGCTCTCTACTGTACTACTTTGAGGAAAGAGAAGAAAAATTCCTCTTTCCCATTGCTCCCTCACCTCCCCTCTCTTAGGGTAGGGTATGAAAGAGAAGGAAAGAAAAAGGTCTTCTTAAACTCTTATAAAGAAAGAATAAGGTCTATTAAAAATAACATTTATTTTTAATCTGATTTTCATTAACTAAGTATATTGTAATTTTACTAAAAAGAGACATGAAAAATCTACTACACATTTCAGCAGGTGATTTTCAAAATCACATTATCTATTTTTTAAATAAAAAAAAACAAACAAACA
>VWZN01009657.1:164421-218299 GCA_013396955.1 Regulus satrapa | reverse complement strand
CGATCGGCCCGGCCGCGCTCGTCCTGGGGCGGCGGGTTGAACTTCCCTTCAAGCGGGGATCGTATTCCGAGATGTTCCCGGACGCCCAGCGGGGCGAGTCGCACGACCGAAGGCGGCAGTGGCGGTGGCGTGGCCGCAGACTGGATCTTAAAGTTGTTAACACAGTTAGCTCAAAGAAAAGTTATTTTAAACTAAGCGTATCGGGGACGGTTGATACATGACCACTGGCTATTGGGACGGAGGAATTAGAAAGAGGAAATCTCGTTTGTCTCTCTGCACTCCTTTCCATTGTTCTTCAACCTGCTGTACTTTTAGTGATAAAGACAATATTGGAAGGCTGTGAAGTGTTGTCAAATCTTGTTAATTTAGATAAAACCAGCATTTAGATGCCCTTTAGAGATGTCGTTGTAAACATTAAGTATCTTGATTATATAACATGTCAAGGAGCCTGTCAGGATGTTGCCAGACTTTGTGATGAAGAACCTGATCTTCCAGTCAGGGAAATAGAGGAGTTTTGACATTGATTCAGTACGAAGCAGAATAGCATCCACAATTAACAGACGAAGAGAAAATAGTTTGTGTTATTGGTTGGTTATTTTGCATCTCTTGGGTTGGATATTTGAAACATTTGAAAACTCTGCAGAAAATATCAAGAGCATTCAGTTTGGTTTCTAGTTTTTAAAATTTTGTTCCTCTGTACCTTTAAGCTTCCTTTTCTACTTTCTAGGAGTGTATTGATCTTGTTCACTCTTTCTTGATAGAGTATTCTGATTAGTTAGTTAGAAGGACATGCTCAGGCACGTGATGCACAACGTGTTTTCAGAAATGTTTGAAATCATGATAGATGCAAGGGTGAAAAAGCAGTGCCAACACCATTGTGACACATACATGCTCTGTTTAGGGGAGCTGAAGCCCATTTTTACAGCTGTGGGGAAGGCAAAAGTAAGTGTAAAAGATTTTTGCTGTGGACTTTAGAGCTGACACAGGTTCAGTATTGTTCCCTCCCTGCAGAGGTACCCACTAAATAATATTTTTGGCAGAATATAAATTGCTGATGAAATTTCAGTTCTTATACATCTCTAATTCTGGATAGATCTATACAGGTTCAGCAAATGTCATATTGTCAAGCAGTTTTTCAGAAACCTCATTTAGTTAACCTGATTCAGTGTCATCAGAGTATTTTAGATTAGTGTAGAGGACAATCCTCATCCAAGTATGCTGCACACAGTCATGATGCAATGTCCGAGATGCACTCCGTTTTGCTCATCTGCCTCTTAATATCACCCATGTTTTCCTTTATGTGTTTTTTTAGAAAAGAAAATCCCAAATTTTTGTGGCTGTATTGTGGAAGAGTGCGGTGAAATCTTTGTAGATTACAGGCTTGAAACACTGAGCATTCCCCCTGCCCTCCCTTATGGGTGACACCACATTTTAATACAAAAATTTAGTTTTTGAATGGTAAACTGTAGAGCCTTCAGCACATGAGCAGACTTTATTTGTGACAGTCATTTCAGTGGGGCTGGTCCCAAGAGAATATGCATGCGGGAGGATGTGTGCCACTGTATTTGCTACCTAGCCAATCTTTGTCTTAAATAACTTTTTTCCATGCACAGTTCTGAGGAAGCCTCTTCTAAAACTTCAAAATATTTGAATGCTGTCATTTCAGAGGGCTGCTCAATTCAGTGTTTGTTCATCTTCTTTGTCTGTTAGTAAGTAATGAATTTTTTTAGAGCAGCTATCATTCCACCACTGAAGTCAACATAAGTGTATTAAGTATTTACTTGTTAAAAGTATTAATCAGCTTTAGTCTTATTAATATTAATATTTATTATAATTGTATAATGCTCATACCTAGTTAAAAGTTATAGGAGAATGCAGAAGTTTCAGAAATTTTTAGCTTGCTTTTTATGGTTATCTTCTGTATAAAAAAAAAATGTTTCTCCATATGTTTCCCAGCACTCAGAGATATCCTGAATTTTCCTAAGCTGCTTTTGCAGTAGTAAGTTTTATAGGGTAGTTTCCCTGTATGTAACATGGTAAGTACGTATGTACATTCAGCTGAACCAATGAAGAGTTGCAGAAGCTCACGGAAAAGATGAATGAAAGATGTATCTCCTAGTTGTATTAGATTATGCAAATGGTACACTGATCTTTTTAGAAAAGCTAATGCTGTTTTTGAACAGCAGTTAAAATAAAGACTCATAGCTGTTAGCTGTGTCCCCATCAAATACAGCAGCTAAATGCTGATGTATGGCAGCTCTGCAGAACTCTAGATACACAGAAGTTCAAAATGCCTCAGCATCCAACTGTTCCCTTGGCTGCTCACCCGTGGCCCTCAGGTGTTTCCAAACGGTGGAAACCATCTCTGCTGCTCCCTGGCAGTGCCATGGGCATAGTGACCAAGAGTGCTCTGCTTGAGCTCCTCTGTCTCCTGAGAATGCCTTTCAAAGAACTTAGAAAAGATACTCGTAGTGCTCCCAGTGCTGAGCACACAGCTCTTCAGCAGAGGGAGAGAGGCAAAGATGGCCAGGTAGTTCTTTGGCGGACAGACAGACTGCAGATCGGTGCGGGAGATCAGCTTTCCCTAGCACAACCAGGAGAAAGAAAGCATGTACAAGAGTCATTGGCTTGTTTGTGGCTACTATTAATACAGAGATCAACCAAGGTGTGATAATGAATGAATTGCAGGTCTCAATCATGATACGCCCCTCTTCTTGTATTACTTCCTGGAATGTAAAATTGCCAGGCATTGCATATGTAGTGGGGAGCGGACTCTTTTTTAACCCTATTGCATTCTGATTTTTGTAGCTCTCAATTCAAACTCCCAAACTAGTGGGGATAGTCTATATATCTGCAATAGTTCCATATATAAGTGTATAATTTAATGTATCACTACAAATATTTATGAAATACCTAAGTATGCATTTTTTGCATCTGAAGAAGTTACCAAATACTGGTGAAGGAGCTAATGGTGAAGAGTGCATGAACGAAGAAAATGCTACATAACTGAAAAATCTTGTGAGAATACTGTTGAACATTTTTTCATTTCTATGGAGTGTTGCCAGCATACCTTTTCCCTTTGCAGGTGTTCTGTATTATCAGTAATCTCAAAATATTGCAATTATAATATGCCTGTATCGTGTATAAACAGTTTCTGTAGGGGAAGGCAAAAAAACCTGATAGTTACTGGCTTTTGTACTTAATTTTTTAAGACTGCCATCTGAGTAGCAGTAGGCTTTAATTCTTACTATCTTCTTGACTTACTTTCGTAAAAATGTGAATCACTTCTATGGCTAACCTTGCTTCCCTTTAAGCAGTTCTGCAGCTCAGGTCTTTGAGGGGCTCATGTTTGTTTCTTTTGTCCCTCAGCAGGTAAGCTACAGTTTCACTGAAATAGCTGATCTTGCTGTGGAACAACATCTGTGGCTTTTTGGGGTCACACTGCCTGGAGTAATGCAAATATTTCCTCCTGGGTCGGACCCTTATTTTTGTTGAAAGATATAGTACTAATTTATTGCTTAGCATAGGATGTTGTGTTGGAATTTATACTGAAGGACTGCTGTTATTCAAGTCTGACTTCTATCTTTCACTCCTACTAAGAAGCAGGGGTGTAATCGTGTAATCTTCATGGATTTTTCAGAGCTCAGTAGATACTAAAGGCAACTGAAGTGAAGAACATCAGAAAAGCCGTGCTGTGTCAGACCAGGACCTTCATACTCAGGGATCAATGTCCCACAGTGACATTAAGGGATGCTGTTAGAGACTATACACAAACCCAGCCATTTTATGACCCTGTTCTCTTGTACTCTTCCTTGCATACTTGTTTTTCATATCACAGATGGTGAGTATATATCTGCTTAGAGTTTTTAGAGCCCATTTGTGGACCTGCAAACCAAGAACTTGTCTTTTTCAAACTTGCTTATGCTTTACTATCTTCACAACCTCCTGTGGCACCAAGTTCCAGAAGCTTACTACTCCCTTTGTAAAGAAGCTCTTAATTCGTTAGAAATTAATGTTGTGCTAGCTTTATAAAAGGTCACTTAGTTCTTTTACTAAAGGATTTAGCAAGGAGCTTCACATTAGTTTATTTACTATCTTCATGATTTGATTGATCATATCTTGCCTCGGTCTTCTTTTCTAACCAAAGAGCCCTTCAGGTCTCTTTCCCTAAGGAGACACTCTGTCCTTGTGGTATTTTGTTCTCTGACTAGAGTCTGTTCTTGAGATGCAGAGACCAGAACTACTTCAGATGTGGATGGACCAGAAATCCAAACCAGATGAAACAGAAAGAAAACTCTTAAAAATGCCATTCCTAGTACTTATTCCACCTGCAATGAATGGGGAAGTGAGAATGGTGGTATATGGCATTTGATCCACGTTGATTGCTGTTAAAATTAATTTTAATTAAAACCAAAGAAGCTTTTAAAAATATTGGAGTGCAAAGTGATATTTACTCAAATACCTTTAATGCTTTCCTAGCCTCTCTACGGATTCAATACACAACAGCCTTAACTCCAATGCACTTTAATTAATCACCTTTCATTTGTGAGCTACATTTCATAGTAAGATGAAAATAATAACTAAAGCTTTTCTTCTCCTCCCTCCCAGTTGGATTAGAGGTTAGGCTGGAAGCTGGCCATATAGAAAGGATCTCTTCATGTTCCTTTTTCCAAGCCAGCCCAGTCATTGGATACTCAAAGCATGTCACTTAGAAAAGCTGCTGCATTGCCAACAGCGCTGAGAGTGAGGTTTGAAGAAACATCAGAAAGGTATTATTAGTGTGCTGTGTTAGTTTTACTTAGTAATAAATGTGGTTTCACAGCAGGGAAAGTAACTCCAGCAGAGTGCCTGTGATCATCTTGTTTTCCCTTCTCCCAGTCACAGTAACACCATCCTTCCTAACCCTTTGCAGAACTGCTTCAGCACGTAAGTCTGGCAGAAGACCACTCTTCCGCCCTGGCCACTGACTTAAAGCCAGAACAAAACTGAAACCCACTGTCTGCCAGCTTGAATCTGCTTCACAGAGGATCTTATGAAGGCTGAGCAAGGGAGGGCATAGAACTATGAAGGTAAATGCAAGAGGAGAGCAAGATGGTTGAACAGCAGCAGTTAATAATTGCCTTATGTGCTTGTCGAGCCCCAGTCTGAAGTGCTGTTCTGTTTCTTGATTTATTGTTGTTTGAGTACTTGGCAGAAGTACAGGATTATTTTAGTAGGCAGCCTATTGCTTTGTTAATTTAAATATTTAGCTTAAAGAATTACATTTTACTTCCTTTGAAGAAAGGCCACAGCTGCTCTACTACCCATTTATGAGGTTATCTGCTGTGTAAATCTGGTTGTCTAAAAGACTGTTACCAACTCTAGTTGGTTGCAGCAATAGGATTCTTCTTTCATTTTGTTTTGCACTATAATACAGTTAATCAGAACAGCTTTTTCAAATTAGCACGTGTTCTAGTACACAGCAAATATATTTCTACTACTAGATTTTTGTCATGGGTGGTTTAAAGTTATATATTCCCGATCTATTAAATGGGTGATGTTTGCTGCAAACTGTAGCAACCAAAACATGGCAGTTTGCCAAAGAAAAAAGGTTTTGGTGTATTTCATTTGCATGCTTGAAACCCCCCCAGTGCTACTTCATGACAAGCATGTCCATGTGTACAAGTAGCTGCAAAGCCAAAACAGCCTTCTGTTGGCTGAGGCAGCTCAAAATTAGTGTGGCACAGTGAGCTCATAGTAGCCTGCAAGGATGCATGGATGGACATGAACAGTCAGCCTTCACAGTCTTTTTCCCCAGTACTTACTGGGAAATTGCTGAATCTGTGCTGAATACATTTGGCAGCAGTGATAGAGCAGTGCCACGTGTGCTCCTTATCTGCCTTAAACAGACTATCACTGTAAAAAGTGGAACTTGTGTTCCATTGTTCCATTGTGACAATATCTTCTTGTGTTAAGATGAGTGCAATCATTCATCTAACGTTTTTATGACACTTCAGAATCATTAGCCAAATTTTACTATGTTCTTCCCTAGAAAAAATTACTCAGATATAGGTATGATGGTACATGCAAATGAAGCCACAAAGTTGTGGGCATCCAAAAAGTATTCTAACAAGGTAATTTCTTTTGTGTATACTTTTTAAGGAGATATATTACATCTCAGTAATTCATAAGGTCTGTTAGGCAGCTAGTAAGAGTGTCATTAGCATTGTACTATAAAAATCTATTCTATTAATGCTTACCTAAAGCTTTCAGCATTTGCAAGATTGTTCCATGTAGAAAAATAATACATTTAATTTGGATTTCAGACTTTGTAATAAAACCAATGACTTTTTTTTTCCTCAAACTTTTGAGTATGCTGGATCTTTTTGTTAAAAGGCCACTACAAAATGTACCTTAGCTCAAATATAGTCATAAACCAAATTCTGTTGTATGTAGTTTATACTGTATTTGCTTAAAATAAGCTAGGCAGTAACAGAGCACTGCTAAAAGTTGGCTAAAAGATTCAAATATGAGGTTTTCATCACAAGAATTAAACAAAAAAAGAAAGTTTTTCACCAGGTTAGTGGCAAGTAGGTCATGTCTCTAATTTACTTGCTCAGGATTCACCTCTACCCAGTCAGTTTGTTAAAGAGCAGATTACTTCTGCTCTGAAATACTTTTACACAAATATTTTGCTGTTTTGCAGCTAAGGTGAAAAAATGTTTTGTAAAGCCCAAAGAGACTGATCTCCCTGCTGGAAAATTTCATGTGCAGATTTCAGATTACTGTACAAAGTCAAACATTCCCATTGATTATTCAGGCATTGAAATGGGCCAGAAAAGTCGGGAACCAAATTTAAGCATCCAGTCTGTTACTGATTCTGTAAGTTGGATCATATTAAATATTTCATATGGAAGATACACTGCTACTGGGAAAAGGTTCTTTTATCCAAGTATTCTATCTAGTACATGAAATTAGAAGTCAATGGGAATAGAATTCAACACATTATGTCCTAGTTACAAGTGAGGAGGAGGTATTGAATACCATTTTATGGCTATCTTACTCTGAATATTTCTCAGGAGAAAATAAAAATTCTTAATAGGCATGTGCATGAACATAGAGCCATCAAACAAAACACTAGTTAAACTAAGAACTAACCTGTAGAAGTTCTGTACTACTTATTCATTTATGATAGGGAAATTAAATATTTCTGTTATTACTGCTGATTCCAAACATAAACAGGCTCATTTCTATTGAGAAGTTTGAAAATAAGATGTTTACTGTGAATTGTTTTCTATTTGCAGAGAAGAAACAGTAATTTTTTAAAATTTGGTATTGATATCAGCTGAGGTCTCCTTCAAACTGATTTTGGTACTGTAGCTCACATTCTAAAATTGCTCTTTATCATCTGACACAATGAGAGCTTTAATCTTATGAGCAATCATGACAAAAGTAGCTAGCAAGAGAATTCAGTAGTAAAAGAAGAAAAGCTCACCTGCAGTCATGCATACCATCAGCCATCCACTTGCAGACTTCTTTTTCATTTCAGTTTTCTGAAACAAAATTCATTAATTCTTTTAAGAACATAAAATATAAAATGACTACAAAACAGCTCAATAAAAATTTGCAGAAAATAACTGAGTCAAAAGTAACGGGCTTTCCTCTGAAGGAGTTACACTTGTACTGGGTATCAGGCTATGTATGCATCAAGTCATAGTAGAATGTGTAAATGAATGTGGATGATGCAGCAGAAGTGGGGGATCCTACAACAGCAATCTGTCACAGTAGGCTCCTGCTAGGTTTTGTTTGTCCTGCAAGGACTTACCAGAACAAAGACAGCCCACCTGGAGATGGAAAACTTCCTGAGCCTCTGCCTGCTGTTGCATTTCATCAGTGGCTTTTGACTGATGCGTTTGACTGTTGCTGGCTGGGTTACTGCAGATCCCTCTGTCTGGCTGTCAGTGGATCACAGGTTCGAGCCTTGGCCAGATTTTACATAATTTTATATCCTTTTATATAATGTTAAATGATATATTACTACATTAACCCAAATGTCTGGGGAAGTCATGTATATTGGTTAATGTGTCTCAGCTGAGATCCCCTGGAAATCATCTCCTTCCTAATTTGAAAATGGTGAGAAAGGAAAATTTCTTTTTAACTCATAAAAGTAAGTAACCCAAAAGTCCTACTCAAGTTCCTGTCTTTTGTAAACTATGTCCCTGTTTTCAGAGTGGTCACTCAGCCAATTTACTGCATGCTTTCCTTTCGCTGCCGGAGAGAGTTTGAGGTGATTGTTCTGTAGTGAGACTTCTGGCATGAGCATACAAGTCAGTTACATCTGAGCAATTCCTATGCACTTTGTACAGCTGTCAGTGAAATGAAGACTCAGACCTGTTGTAATTTTTGTGTAAGACCTTTTGTGCTCAGGTGGTTTTGACTGCATATGAAGTGATATTTTGGAACTATTTAGAATTATTGTTAATGCAGTTATTTTTATCAATATACCAGTAAACGTTCTGTGTGGTTTTCCCAGCTTTTATAGATCTACCCAAACGTTCTAAAGTTAAGGGTTTTTTCCCATCTTTCAAACTATCATTTTTTATGTTATTGGGCCAAGGTTCCACTTACACAACATACAGTTGTTTGAAAGTAATTTTTAATCATAGTTTTTTAACACCATGACTTCAAGCAGCTGTATTAAAATACTACCTGATTTTATATTTTAAAAAGTGTTTTGTAATTCTCTTAAAGACAAAGCATGTGTGTCAGGTAGAACGAAGCAATTACTATCTTGTATGTTAAACATCCTCTGAATAAAAACTATGGTGATTAATACCAGAAATCAGTTTTGGTATCAGCTACAGTACAAATGCTGTTAGTAGAGAAACAGTCTTTGAGACTGAGTTATCTGTAAAACATGCTAAGATTGTACATAGTGCAGCACACACGTGGTGTCAGGTTTGGCTCCTGGATCCCCTGCTGCTGTGAACACCAGAGCAGATTAACTCGGGCCAGAGATAATCAAAGGAGCAGTCCTGGCTGGATGTGGTGAATCTGTTTCAGGTGCATTATGGATGGGGAATGGCCAGAATTAGTTGGTCCCAGCCACTAGAGAGAGCCACTGGGAAAGTGGGATAAGATCTGTTGGGTTGGGAGACATTTTTAGGTGCAGGGATATACATGGGTACCTGGTGGCACTTGTACTTGCCTGGGTGGGTGAAGTTCAAGGACACTACAGCTTGGTTCTGGCTGAGCCTTTGCCAATGGCACCACAGTTGTGCGAGGACACTACAGACACAAGTGGCTGTTAACTGGCTTTGTGACAGCCTGCTCCTCTTGTAGAATCTCACACACTCAAGAGCCTGGCCTAGCAGTTCCAAAGGGATGATAAAAATGCTGATCATTTGCTTCAACATTTCCCAGTACAAAAACAATCTAAATATGCTGTATATGTATTTGTGTGCCTACGTTGTTAATCTGTTGTCTTGTGTACTACCTCAGAATGCTGTAAGTGCTTCCATTTTGTACATGTTGTTCTTATGTGCCAGGATTTCATAACTCACTGGATGACATTTTTGCCTGATTTGTCAAGGACATGGTATTAATGACAGTATCTCTTCTTTGTTATCTAATAGACTATTTTAATGGAAGAAAATAAAGCAATTTGTTTGACTGTCATTTATCTTTATGATTGAAAAATAAAATGTTGATCTTTTGAAGATGATGACTCTTTTGCTATACAGAAGCTAGATAAAAATGTTAATGTTAGATGTATAAGTACCAGGTTATCTCATGGGGTATTACAATTTTTGATTTGTTTTCTGTCTCAGAAGACAAAGACTTTCAGTATTTTAGCAGTTCTAATAGGTGGTAATATGAAAGATAACTAAAAGAGCCATGGAGATGACAAGTGGAGTTTAGAAAATAATGGAACACAGAGTGGTTGAATTGAGGATGTAAAACTGGAAGACTGTTTCTTTCTTTAACTAGAAAAACTTAGGCTAGAAATTTTTCAATGAGATGCAATGACATGCTTAAAGACAAATAGATTTTCTGACTCTGTAAGTAAGTAATACAGTTATCTTGTAATGAAAATGCAGGAGGTGTTCCCTGTGAAGCACAGCACTAATACTTCATGTATAACCAATATGGAAGTGATTAAATTGCTTTACAAGCTAAGCTTGGTAACATGCTAACAAGAAACATTACAAGCTAAGATTGCCTCTATCTGAAGATGTATTGTTTTGTGGTAATGAAATATTGTAATAACCTTGCACACCTTTTGAGAAGAGCCTCAACTATAGCTGTCTGCAGTTGTTCTTCAAAGAGTATAATTATTCTGCTTAAATATTTTTAGGCAAAGAATAGTTAAACAGAACCATAAGAATGAAATTATCATATTAAATGTTAAAAAATTCATAAAAGGTGGGCTAATATGTAAGTATGCAGATAGAAATAAAATACTTTTTCAAAAGTAAAAGTAGTTGATTGCCAAGTAGGTTTCACATAAATGTCCTTATCCAAAGTCCACTGGACTACCTAAAAGTGATCTCTAGCACCTCCGTTAAATTCAGTCAGTCTTAATTTCCTTCCCCTTCCATAAGAATGAAAAGCCCGGACTTCTCTGAATTTTAGTGAATCCAGTTTTCAGGATTTAGGTAGCTTCAGTGTATTTAACAGCTTTCTCTAGAATACAGTTGCAAAGGTTTATACTTTTCCTTTTCCACAAAAACTGTAGCCTTGGGCTTCATAAGGATAGAGTCTGTATTGAATTTCCTCTTTTAGTATTTGTTTACTGTCCAGAACATCTTTCTCAATTTTTGCACAGTATTTGTTCTGGAAATAATGAGAAAAATAAAAAAGTGAAAACTCCATAAGTTTGTGTGAGAAATTTAAGTTGGTAGTACAGTTAATACTAAAGTTGACATACATTTTAAAGTTTTAAAGGAGATTAGAAATAAAATTGTATGCTCTGTTTTATAAGGATGGTTTGAGCACTGCTAGAAAACTTGTATATAATTTTTCTGTTTTCTCTGAGTGTAAAGTTTGCAAAATGCTTTTCATCTTTCTCTCTCCTGATCCAGCTGGATTTTCATACATAGCAAGGCATTCCACATCCATATGTTCTTTGTTCCTTTAAAACTTGTAACTCTTTCATCATTTGGGGCATTCCTATAACCCAGTTATTTCTCGTTCTGAACTAAAAGCTGTTACCTACAGATTTTTGTGCCTGTTAGCTTAAAAGGGAAGCAGCCTGCCCCCTCTTCTTGCTACATTATATAGTGGTATGACAATATTTGTTTTAATTAGGTCATTAAGACATATACAGAACACCTGACTTGGCAGACCTAAATTACATAAATGTCACGGAAAAGTCAATACAGTGTTTGTTCATGAAATGAGAATCTCACTGAACAAAAGACTGCACAAGTACTAATAAAACTTTGCATCAAGGCTGAATTCATAATACACTACCAGCTCTAGTGCTTTGAACTCGCTGATGGAAATGGAATTTGAACTCCAGTGTTTACTCAATACGGGAGTGATGAATCCATGGCTCTAACAGAAATGCCATTTTTTGTGCAAGGTAGTTACCTAGAGACTGAAGATGAGTACTTCAGTTCAGGAATTGAGCAGGTCAGTTAGCACTGTTCTAACTAGGATTTATTTCAGTGGAATTTTATTAAATATGCCAATTTCTGTATAGTATTTGACTTCAGGTGGTGGTGACACAAGACTTCTTAGAAAATGCATTTCTGCTTAACCATGTGAGATGCTTTCCAGGGCCCTGTTCTAGAGTCATGCCAAAAACTGGCATAAACTTGTATGTGAATTTCATTTACACTTTTTCAGGGTCAGTTTCAGTTTCACTAAAGAGTACCAAGGATGATGCTTGAAGTGTAGTCACACAGCACATGGTTTGTTTCTTATCAGAGAGGTATTAGTCAACAGGGTGGTTGTTCTATTCAGCGGAAAGGACAGATTTCATTCCTTTCAGATGTCTGTAACAGTCCCCAAGACAGAATTTCCTGAAGGGTAAGGATAATGCTGTTCTGCTTTTGCTGTTTTCTGTGGCTAGCTAGCAGATGCTGTTTGCTCCTCTTCCTGGAACTGCTTTTTGACCATGGACAGGGCTGCATGCCACTGGAGGCTGATGCAGATCAGTATAAAACTAGCCTCTGCCTAAATGTGCTAACCTGACCAGCCTCATAACATCAGACCTGAAGGCTTGACTTCCTAGTACTGGGCAAGTTAGCTGTGTGCTGAAACACCCTTTCCCTAGCAGAGGGGAGGAAATTCCTGAACGTTGGTGGAGGGTTCTGTTCATTTGTGAAACATTAACGAGCTGTTTTTATGCTGGTATTACCTTTACAATATTTTATGGTGTGTTAAAGTGAGTAACAATTGTCACAGCAGCCACATCTGATTCACGAGGTGTGATGCATGAGCATGAGGCTAGTTGCTCTTAAACAGGGACTAATTTCTGTCTTTCCCCAGAGATTAACTAAGTTCACTTAGATAGATTTTGGATGAAACAAGAAGCAATAGTCTACGTAAAAGCTTATTGCTCTTTGAAAAAACTTGTAATTCCCTTCAGCTTGTGAATGAAGTCCAACCAAAAGACTTCGGTGTTCCACAAAATTAATCCAGGGTCTTCAATCCTGCCAGCATGCTGGGAGTTACATTTTCCATCTAAAATGATTTCTAGTTCATGAGTATATATTATATACTTGTATAAATGGTTAGTTTTTATTGGGAGGATATTTCTTGGCTTGGAAAAATACTTTTTTTCCCCCTTGGTGCTAAAATCATTGAGGTGGACGGTTTGCAAAAGAAACTTCAGTATCGGAACTCAAACAAAGCAAAGGGCTAAAAATGCATCTTAAGGACCATTAGTCAGAACAGTTGGAGGTGACAATAGCCAAGATTGTTTTATATATGAAGTTCATCAAATAGAAAGTTGGTTTCTTTAGCTGGAAAAAATGCCTAAAGGGGTATATTTTTGCTGCAGTTGCTAGGGAGCAGCTTACACTGTATCTGTGGGATATAATGTGAGTCGTGTAAAATGCACTATGCTGATAATTTACCTCAGAGTGGTTAGAGCTGAATATTCCATTCGCAGAGCACATCTCATAGTACAAAAAATGAAGATGAGATGGATGTTCTTAGTAATGTTAGGTGACAGAGCCACTGTGGCATACGAGGCGCAGCACACATGTCAGTCAGCTGACAGGAGCATGTCAGTCACACATGAGCCTTAGGTGGAGCTGTGATTAGGTGAGCAAAAAATTAATACATTGGCTAGATGGGAGGAAAGAAGACGGTACAGGAGGAGAAGTAAAACCTGTGTTCTCATGTATTTGACAGGTCTTTGAAATGAACAGAGTCCTGGTAATCCCGAATACTTTAGTGTTTTTTTAAGATCAGCTCACTTGACTGGAAGTCAAGCTGAGCTCCCAGTAGTATCTTGTTGAACAAAACAAGGACAGGTAAGTCACGAGGGGATCTGAGTAGCCCTGCTTCAAAGTGAAAATGCTCCATTGCCTTTGGAAACAACTGCTTAGCTATGAAATGTCAACATCTGTAATATAAACCTCTACAATTACTTGGTTATAGGACTTCGTGATTTCATTTCAGAATCTGTCAAAATGGAATTATTTTGGTTGAAAACACAGCTTTAACAGTTCAATATTATTAAAACTGTAAATGCAATACATAAATTATTCAGCTATAACACTGGTTACTTGTTTTTATAGCATTAAGCATTTCCAAAAATTATCAAAATATTGCTATAGATTTCCATTTTACTGTAATAGTTAAAATCTCACCAATATCTTTTCTGCATTGATGCAATGATACTGTCTTTAAGTTAATTGATTCACTCATTTGAGCACTGGTGCAAATTGTCTCACATACTTTACACAGAGATTGAGTGTGTTTTCCTCTGCAATTACTGCATTTGTTCAAAGTGAATCAGAAAATCAAAAATGTTAGGCATACTCTTTAATTAGATGATTAAAGAACCCAGCAAGTAGTGTGATGTTTAGATATAAACGAAAGGTATTCTGTAGCATTTTTAGGCCATGGTAGAATTCAGACAGGACACGAGTTGTACTTTGCAGTTAAAGTGCCACAAAAGGGTCTGCTGTTTCTTTAAATACTGTATAGCACATATTTATCATTTCCAAGCAATTTTATCTTGCCAGGCTCAGCTGCCTCACCTTGAAAGATGCCTTCAATAAGCAATCTCGCAGTAAGCTGTTGGAAAACATGATGTTATTCCTAATAAAAGTTTGAAACCCATTGGACTTGGCCTTCACAAAACTTTGTGAACAGATACTATCAAAATGCAGCTGAAGTTAATGAAGTTATGTACACTAGCTACACTAGCCAAAGATTAAAAAAAACCTCTTTCATAATCTGCTTTTGCAGATTATTGACTTCTCCAACCTTTTCTAAATTGTTAAAGGGCTTTTTTTCTTCTCTAATCAAACTTTAGGTATTTGACTCTTCCAACAGTTTAACTCCTCTAAGTTTTTCATAAAGATCCAACTTTTTTTCCCAAAAACAACTTCTGGTATTGAAGAAACATATCAAATTGATTCCCAAGGCTATCTATGTTTACTGTACAGTCTTAAAGTGATACCTCCTTTTGAACAGATTTATTCCACATGCATTGTTCTAAGAAGCGGTTCGTAATTTCTGAAATGTTCATTTTAAAATAAAATACAATAACTTCCTTCTGTAGTTTTTATATTTTTATATAATTGATTATATTTTTATAAGCTTTAATTGTTACTATATACATTCACATGTTTTTCAATTAGCTGTTTGGGTTTTCTCTTGTGAATGACAAATGTAAAATTAATAATTCAAAAGAAAACAAGACTAGACATTATAATTGATGTTGTATATATAGTTGTCTACTATCCCACTTTTGTTCTACTTCACTTCTGCAATAGCATCATGCAATTTCTGTCAGTAACACAAAGAATAATATTTTGTAAAGAAACAGTCTGAAGATATTTTAATCTATGTTTTACAATATGAAGTACATTGTTTCTGTTCCTGATTCCCTTCTATTCAATTTAAGTGTCCAGACTTGGACAATGGGCATGGGAAACACCAAGGCACAGTCAAATACTTTTGCTTTCCTTGGTACAATGAAAATATCTACCTGGATTTTTTAAATGTCTGTTGTTGCATATCTCCCAGATATAATTTTTCTGTTGAAATGTTTGGTACTTACAACAAGGTTGTTGGGATTTTTTACCAGTAATGGTACTAGTACTCATAGTTTCTAAAATAACCTGGAAAAGTGTGTATAAAAGCTGCCTAGGATGAAGAGATTGTTATGCATTATTTCTAAAGCATTAGAGCAGCAAGAAAAATAATTAATTGTAGTTGATTTTGTAGTTTACCATTTTTCCAGTCTTTTTTCTTGCCCTGTATAATGCTTATTTTATTTAATATAGCAGATGGGAAGTTGCACCTCTGCTGCACCTTTTGTGTATTAGATTTATAATTTGCTTTCCAACTAAGCAACTTAACTCTGTGGAAAGTTGTGTTGGTTTGTTGTTTTTTGGTTTTTTTTTACAAACCTGAAGCAGATTGGATGCAAAGTACTGGATCCAAATAGCTAATATCTTATGGGAGGAAGGGGGAAAAGTTGGAAAATAAATCTAGGACTGGAATATAAATATTTAAATGGGGTATAATTTTCCCATTCTAAATACCAGTGCTGTCTGGATCTCTTAGCCATAAATTAAAATCTATTTTTTTCTGAAGTACAGCTCTTATTTCTTAGCATCTTTTTGTAAAACTAGATAACATTTTGTTCTACCTTGCTTAAAAACAACCACTTAAATCTGCAAATGCTACCCGAGTTGCCAAATACTCACAGAGACCATACTTAATCTTACATAATGAAATAACATTTTTCTTCAATGTCTGTTGTTGTGGTTTTGCACAAGTATTGCTAATATATATAAAAGTATAACAAGTGTTAATTATTATAGTATTCGTTTTTACATGTATGTAATTTGGATGCCCTTGTATGAGACAGCATAAATATAAAAAAGGACAATAGACCCTTCTCCACAGTACTTGAAGTTGGCTGTTAATGATTCAATCCACACTAGAATATATGAATTCTAGGGTATATATCTGCATTTGTAATTTTTGCTTTCAAGAAAAAAACATTTCTAAAGGGAGGGCAATATCTTCTAGTAAGCTGTATTTTCACAGGCTTTAGCTTCTTATCTGATGGGATTGTTGACAATCCTCTGATTTCTTAGGTCAACTGAGAATTTGGGTTTTCATCACAAATTAAAATTTGTCAAGTCAACATGATTTATGCTGTCTTCTTACTGTCTGCAAATGTCTTTGCACTTCCAGTACTTTTTCATTTTTAAATACTACTACAGAGGAAAACAATATAGTAATAGTAATGGGTTCTAATTTTATCAGTCATGATACTTCTTGTTGATTTTGGTGGGAAAAGAAAAATAAGTAGGCTTTGGCACTGAGCTGTTAAAGCTCAGATATTTACAGGAGGCAAAATGAACATCTGTGAACTCTTTATTTCCGGAGCAGCAGCCACCCAAAAAGTGTAGGCACTTATATGCAAATCTGAGCTCTCTCAGGAAAATGTTCAGGAATCTGAGGTGTTGCATAGGGAAAATACCGGAATGCTGCTTCTGCTTCTTTAATCAAGATCTATAGATCTGTAGCTGTCTGAGCTGTCTGAATTGCTATGTGCAAGCAGGGGCTGGCATTCAGTTAGTCTGGCTGGTTTATACTACATACATACAATTCTTAAATGTTCACAAATAGCGGTTGTGTGACTAACAGAGTAATTAAAAGCCATAATTTCAAGGTGAAATTGGGACGTCTTTAGTTCCATATATTCTGTAGTCTTAATGTTATGTTGTTCCTGATGAACATCTTACCTGCATGTCTACAAAATGCTGGATGAACTTCGGGCTGCTCACACACAGCCACTGTGGGAGGGACGATCCTTCCCTGCTGTTTTCTGCAGGAATCGCAAGCCAGGCCTGGCAGCTGTTTCAAGGTGACAGCCCTGTGGCTTCTCAAGGATGTAGCCTACAGCAGTAGACCTCTACATTGTAATTTTGGTACAATATATGTTTGGATGTACATGAAGAAGTTTGGCCTTGCTGTGCAGAAGTGATCCAGACACTCTGAACAGTAGTGAATCATCTTATTCTGCCATTACACCCTTAATTTTCAGTACAGTGTTTATCCCAGCATTTCCACCCAGTTTTGGGATGCCTATAAATTGGTTATTCGAGTTGTAAGAAAAAGAAAAAAACCTAGAGCAGTGAGACAAAACAGAATGTACAGTGAATCACAGCCAAGGTCTAACAATCCTGTTCCTCCTAATAAAGACTCCACTACTGCTGCTCAGCAAGCAAATATATATTTCAAACAATAGCTTTGGCTCATTAAATTCCCTAGTCCCACCCACAGCTCTATTTTCTCAAAGAAAAGATGCTTCTACAGTGTAGTTCATATAAAATAGGTAATTGTACCCAATGTGCAAGAGAGACCAGGTTGTCTCCAGCTGTCTGAAGATGGAAGTGAGGTTGGACAAAGCAGGTAGCTGCATTTCAGTCAAGAAAGAAAAATTTAAGGTGAATTGTGATAAAGCTGACTAGTGTCAGTCTGCCCAGGCAGTTACCACCTGTCGCTCCCTATGCACAGACGCAGCTATGCTTTCCCTGTGAGAAAGCTGCAGACTTTTCTTTGTAACAAAGTCTTTCAATTACTGTTATACTCGGCAGAGCCTGACCAAGAAGCAATTTCCTTCAGCTTGCTGCATTGTGGCATCAAGTTTGAAACCACGGTTGACCCCTATTCCCCGCTCTAAGGATTGTGAATCAGTCCTTAATTAATTTGTGTTGCCAAGACCTACTTTTAAATGTAAATAAAGTTGCAGGAGTTGCGCTGCAAGTGAGCTTTGTTATGCTAGTGTCCTTTGGTAGGTGTCATGGAGTCGTTTCCTCTGGAGATAATAAAAAACCTCCCTGGATATGATCCTGTGTAACCTGCTCTAAGTGATCTTGCTTTGGCAGGGTGCTTTAATTAGATGGACCATCCAAAGTCCATGATTCTCTGATTCTGCATTCCTCTGGGAATGAAGCTGGGAACTCTGATTGTTTGGGATTTTTTTTAACTGATGAAGGTACTAAATCAGTAACACTGTGTTCTTAATTTAGCTCAGTTGCTTTTAAAATGCAAGCAAGAAGGCCCACTGAGGAGCTACATCATTGGTTTACTCTTGCAGATTCTGGAGATGCCCCACAGGCTCCATGTGGGTTATGCTTGTTTAGTGCAGACTTGGTTCTGTTGTTTGTTGTTGGGGGGTGTTTTAACTGCCAACTAATCTTGAGGAAACTTGTGATCAGCATTTCCTTGATGATAAATGAGGGAAGTAAACAACTAAGAGCACCTTGCCTGCTTTTCTGAAGTATGGGACCACTCGGATTGATAGCATCCACAAACCAGCAGTCTCATTTGCACTTTCCTATTCTCCAGCTGCTGTGTTTGGTATCATAAGATATGGGGTCAGGATGGTATGCCAGAATTATTCATTCTTTGATGAATGAGACTTTGATGAATAGGAAAAGGGATTTTGTTCACCTTTTTTCTAAAAGAATGTGAGACTGTACAAGGATCTTTCAATAGTGCGGTGTAGGGGATCTCTTCTACACCTTCATTAGAAAATCCTGAAGGTAAATGACAGATTGTTGTTTCCCTTTCCTAGAACAGAAAATTGGCATGGAATAGTGAGAGCTTGTAGTCAAAGGAGAGGCCTCTGTAGTCACAAAATTCTCATAAGCATTTGTCAGTAATGTACAGTTTTGTGCCCATGTGTGTGGTTCCTCTTCCCCAAACATTGCAAGGATTTTCTGTGCTCTAATCTGGTATGTTCTGCATGTTCAAAACAAAACAGAACAATTGTACTACATATATATTTTGTAGTCTTCCTGAATCTGTTTGGATTCAGAGCCACCTGATTTTAAAATTTTTTTTTAAAGTGTATCTGATAAAGATACACCTTTCTGATAACAGTAGTTTAATTAATAATTCTTGTTCATCAAAACTGGTGGTGCAGAAAATCACATACAATTTAAATAATCAATCACTGTTAATACCAATTAAAATTAAGATTACTGTCTTACTGTCACTTGTTTTCTTTGTTACACATCTGATGACAGAAAAGATGGGTATGAAGTACTGGAATGATGGTAAGGCCTCCTTGGCCTTGCTGGCCATCCTTTATTAACTCAAGTAGAAAACGTGGCAGGTGGAGTTGGGCTTCTGATCCTTTGAGAAGGGATCTTGCTTTGACAGGAGGACCTGTTTCAAACCACAGGTAAAGAAAAAGGATTAATAGGTGTGAAAAGCAGTTGTGTGCAGACCACAGCCAGCATGAGAAAGGTTAAGGTTAAGGCAAGACTCGAGCAAACAGCCATGTGGTTATGTGACTATTTACTTTGTTTTCTAGTAACCACACCTAAAACTAGTCCTCATGTATAGAAAACGGAAGGAATTAGTCATTAGGTTATTTTGGAAACCTCAAAAAAACCCAAATCCACAAACAAAAAACAGGGTAAACCAAACTAAAAGGGAAAAAAAAATCCAAACCAAAAACTGATTTGGGAAAAGCTATTGCTTTCTACCTCTGCATTTAACATGTAAATTATTTTAATGTAGGTTATTTTTATTTACTCCTGAACAGTGGAGAACTTTGTCTTACACAGTATCTTCATACAAAGGGCAAGAAATAGCAGGTGACACCTGGATAAATGTCTGAATTCCCCTGTATAATGATACGCATTCAGGGACTGTATAGTGTGTCCAAAGCAATTTTTTGCACAGAATGTTAAGAGCCTAGTAGACAGAAACTTTATTGGCAATTGGTACCTATAAGAGTTAGAATAATGCAGGCAATAAATAATAGGAATGATCCTGTTCAAGCCAAAGGAATACTTAGCCTGACTAATTGTAGGGGACGGGGGGAGAGGGAGGGGGGAAAGTTCCTACCATTTTTATTATTTTGTTCTTCATATGTATGTCCTGGGCTATCAATCAGCTTTCTTTAACTGAAGCCAGCTGGCAGGTGACACTGCAGTTTATCAACCACCAGTAAATAAAATGTTATGCTCCAGAAAAATTCAATTCCCAAATCCCACCCCTAAAAATCAATAAAGCTTCTCCTCTAGCAAAAACATTTCTTATGAGCTTTCATTTTTAAATACAGCATTTTTTTTGTCACCTTTCTTAAAAATAAAGATAAGAAACTAAAACCGAGTTAGTATTAAAAGTGATGAAAACTGTGGTACTAGAAACAAATCTCTTTTTAGTTTTCATAAACATTAACCTTTTAAAATTTGGGTTAACAAAATTATTTAAAATTAGTAAGGATAAAAAGCTTTAAGATACAAGTCCTTAAAAACTAAAATCATGTTTGGAATTTTGGATAATTCTATAACTTTACTCTTGCTCTCTGAAGCACCTGTTTCCAAGTTAAACATCACAAGACTGGCTACTCTGTTGTATAAGATTTTTACTATATCACAATACACCTAAATAATATTGGTTTTGGCATGCAGTACCCAGCTGTGGTTTTGTTTGGAATTTCAAACTATAAAGAACTAATAAAATCCAACTCAATGTTTGTTAGTTTTTGCATTTTTCCCTTTAAATATTTTGATGCACTCTCATTCAGGTGGTGGCAGAGGAGTCAGGGGTCTGTGTGCTTTGCATCTGAAGTCTGCATGAGCTCCCAGATCGTGCAAATACCTTTTCCACCTTCCTTTGTATATCAAAGCTGTATTTAAACCTTCCTGGTGTTGTGGTTGTATAAAATTAAACCTCCTGGAATTCTTTGTGTTCCCTTCTATTGCTGCCAGTGACAGTGTTACAGTTTTGGCCTCAAAATAGGCTGGTGTTAACTTGTAGGTATTAACCATTTGATGCATTCCCCTTCTTTCTGATCTTTTCCAGTGGCCTCTAGAGCTCTTTACCTTAAATATACTTGAGGTAAAGACAAATATACTTGATCAAAAGTGAGAAAATATCTCCAAGCGAAGATGAAATTCAAAGAAACCATGATCACATAAGACCCAGAAGTAATCCCAGATCTATTTATTAAATTTGAGCCAATTCACTAAATTAAAATGTTATTTCTGACAAATACATTTTCCTGGTTTACACCAGAACATCAAGAAGGAGATTATATACTGATAAATTTAGTAGCATCTTATTAAATAACTAGAAATATATTGAAGCCTACATTTCTAAGAAGCATTTACAGGGAGATAACTGCTAAAAATTCTGCCCAGTGTGCAGAACAGGCTACTTGGGGTTTTTCAGTAAGGCAAAATACAGAAATATGAGAAAGAACCTGGAAGTGAAGACAACCATTTTCCCAGTTGTTTTTCCTTGTTTGGCAGTAGGATTTACTTCCCTCTCCTGAGTGAGGTTTGACAGTCACTGGGAGTAAAGTGCACCGTTTTTTGTGCTCCTCCTCAGAAGGCCATCTTCAGCGGCTGAGCTGAGCCAGCAGTGGCCCTTTCAGGTGCACTCCAGCAGGTGTGCAGGGTGTAGGTGTGCCTCGCTCACAGGACGCAGCCTTGGCTGTGACCCTGCAGGGCAGCAGAGGCTCCTGTCCTGGGACACGCCTGCCAACCACCAGCCTGTCTGCTCACTACATTGGCAAACACACTTTCCTTTCAAAGCCATGTTTGGCACTGAAACCCTTTGAATTTTAGTTGTGGCAGCTAATTGTTGGGACAAATGAACTCGCTGTTGGGAACAAATGGTGGTCCAGCACCTCTGGAAGCATCATGTGACACTGTGGTGTGTTTGGTAAATCCAGGACACCAAGCTGAAGCTCTGTCTGGTTCTAGGTAGCTTCTGAGAATAAGGATTCCTTAGTTCTTTAGCTTTCAAAAAAATTATTTGCCTACATTAGAAAATGGAAAATCTACCAGGAGGACAGACTGTTTTCTGTTTTGAAAGCCTATGGGAAAAATGAAACTAGTTTGTTTTGCCTTGTCTTCTGGATGAAGAAATAAATAATGAAAGAAAAATAATCCTTTAATCCTTTAAGAAAAATAATCACATTTTATTCTTCCCCAAATGTCAATATTGGTGCACAGAAACGAAGAAAGCTGTATTGCACATGCTCTCTCCTGATACAATATTTGCTCTATTCTAATTTCCATGTAAAGGGAATTATTTGCATGTTAACAGTAAGAGGAAAAATCAGGATCTACCATTAGATAATGTAATGCCAAAAGCACTGCCACAGCAACCTTCCTGACATTATTTATGTAGGGAAGGGAGACAGGCAACATCTATTATGTCGTTTTCCCCCACCCCAGGCATGCTGAGGTTTAGTGTCAGAGATATGGAAGTCAGCATTCGGCTCCATTCTTACACTGAGATGAGAAAGTACGGACCAAAGCCAGCACAGCGAGAAAAGGGTAATTTGTAATAAATATGAGATAGATGGTATTGACAATCTGACAGGGCAAATCCTTGTTTGCAGTGGGAATGACTTGCAGTTAGCAAGATAAGGTCAGACAGAGGATGTTTCATATTTAAGTCATCATCAGCTACAAAAAAGTTACTACTTCCCCCCTGGGCAATTGGTCTTGTCATTCACACCTGTCTTTACCATTTTTTCCTGAGGCAAACCTGACTTTTTTATTCTTGAAGCCTGTATGCTAACTATACACCTGTGTATCCTGGGCAAAGAAGGTATAGGGGGAAAATACAGGTTTCCATTATGTAAACCAGCATTTAAATACCTAAATAAAGCAGCCAGTTCCTTAGTTTGTTCATAAGGTATTCTGGTAATTAAATATCTTATTCTTGAGTGTATTCACGAGTATTTCCTTTGCCAAGGAAAGTTCTACATTAAAATCTAGAAGACTTATATAAATACATCACTCTCTAGAGTTTATTCTTGGTTTCTTCTATGCTCTTCCAGAATCATCCCATCCATCATGAATCTACTACAGGTCACTGATCCCAGGTGAAAGGCTGTGTTACACTGAGTAGGGAAGACAACTGCTTGTGTTATGCACGCCCCAAGGATATTCCTCTCAGAGGAAGCATGGAAGAAGGTCATAGATTTCTTGGCATTAATTTCTAAAAAAAGACCTGAAGTTTTGATGCTCCTATTCAGTTTTGAATTGTCTGGATAAAGCAGCATGGTACTATTTGAATCTCTCTATTGTCACTTGAGTTGATCCACTCCAGATCTGTGGTAAAATGCCATAACCTCTTTGGGTATTTACAGTCCAATTAATACTCTCTGTATTAATTATATAAAAATGATACTCTTCTTAATCTACTCTTACCAAACCCATCACCTGATTCATGTAAAGGAGACATTTCTATACCTGTTAATTTCAGTTATACTCTGAAAAGTGAAACGTGGCAGAATTTTAATTCAGTCTATCTGTTTTTTCTTCCTGAAAGCATCAGTGAGTATCCAGAGAATGCAGGGAGATAGTGAAAGTTCTTACTGTATCTTTAATCTACTATAAGAATCCTTTTCTTATTAATAATACATGTAAAAGAATGAGCTTCAATGGACTGATTGGTTCCAGGTGCTCTAACTATGTGCCTCAGATGATAACAATGAAAGCAGGGGTTTTAGAGATAGGAGTAAGAAAGTAATGTATTTGATATGTACTTTTAGAAATAACTTTATTCCTTTTGTGGGCACTAATCTAAACACACCTTTTTAGTATATATTCAGTTTTTGCACTAATCTAGGGTTTTGTCAAGGCATCCTGTTGTGCCTTTGTCAAGCAGAATTTGAATAAAATGCCTGTGTAAAAAGTAGAACACACTAAGGAAGAAATCTAGCCATACAAGAAAAATCAAAATTGCACATCATACTGTGTAACAAGTATATAACCTTTTGCACCATGAAACAGAAGAAAAGCTCAGTGATATTCCAGTGTTCTCACTTGGCACTCAGCCCTCATCTGTGGGATCCTCATTTGTGTCACTTCCTATAATAGTGAATTCAAATAAACTCATTTTCAGTTTTCATTGCTTGCTGTGCTCTCCCTCCTTTTACTTGTTTATTGTTACTGAGTTTTGTGAACCTCTCATGAGTTTTGATGAAAAAGCCAAGGTATATTCAGCCTTCTAATCTTTTGAAATTGTGAATAGATTACTGGAAATTATGGGAAAATTATCAAATATAAATTGACATCACTGGAAATTAGTTTGTTCTGAGTTATGTCTTATAACTGAATTCTGCACACTGCAAATCAAAACACATGGAAATAAAAGTAAAAAATGAAAATTAAATTATTTTCAACTTCTATTGAATAAGTGTTTCATTCCTAGTAGAGAACCAGAGCATCTTCCCCTCCTAAGTATAAACAGAAAGCAATAAAAATGAGTTTGAGGATCCTGGTACATGCAGCTGGCACCAGAGGGATGGAGGAGGGTAGGAGTACACAAGAGGGTGACAATTCCAGGGGGTGGCAAGAGATTACTAAAAGACTGAAGAAAACCAAGTGTCTAGAGAACAGAATTAATAACTCAGCAAGGGGGTTAGGAATGAAACTTGGAGGCACTGGGATGCGTTCCCTAAGCAGACTGCTCATACTCTGCAGGCAAGAGCAGTGCAACTGTGCTGAGAAGATGGGAGTAGACCAAGGAGGAAACCAAGAAGTGGGCAGGTAGCCCCTAAAAGCAGGTTATTTCTGAAAAGGACAAAAGTCAAAATCTGCAAGCTGAGTCGGCATTAACACTTCTTTAAATATACACTCCTAAAGATCCCAGAAATGTGACATTAAGCTTTTAACTTTCCTGTTGTATCAGTGTAATCGATAACTTGAACTTTTAAATTTCTATTTCACAATCAGCATTTCAGCTGAACCAAAGTGAGCCCTGCAGGCATGTAAGCAATGTGGTTGACTTTCACAGTCCAAATGTTTTATACTTGCATACTTTTATTAATCACTCTTTATGGTCCTAACACTATTCATGGTAGATGTGCGCTTCTGGATAGTGGCTTTGTTAGCTAGAACAGATGCAAACATTGACAACCCATTCTGTCCTTTCTGTGTTTGGTTTCTTTAGCAAGACTGTAGTAATATCTGCTAAAGATGGAGCCTGTAGCACATTTGTCAGAGAAATAATTTGAAATGGCCACTCAGCTCTTTCACTGGCTTTATTTGCAGCACAACATAAAAACACAATTTATTAGTTTGCTGGGCAGAATAAATAACTGCAATTCAATAAATCAGAAGCTGAGCACAGGTTGAGGCAGGACATTGTACTTGTGTGCTGCTGGGGAGAGCAGTGGGGTCTCAAAGCAGCCCCTGTGTGCACCATGGACCTCTGAGTCATCACCAGTCCCGTCTGCCTCACGCTGCCTCTGCTGTATTGCTGCCAGACATGAGCAGGCTCTGTGCTGGTGCATTTGTGCCTTTCCCTTCTCATTCCAGGGCTGGACTATCTGCATCAGGACTCTATGAAACTCATAAAAAAATCACTGAAGTTTGCAGAACATAAAGACCTCACAACAGCGTATTAAAACAAATTAGTGTATCACTAAATTCTCATCTGAGATTTTGAAGACATAAAACCCATTTGTTTCTCTAGGCATCAGGATTTTAAGAGCTAAATTTATATAATCTGACCATATGCAGCATTTGTAGACTTGCAGCTGGCTTTTCATAGGTATTCTCCAAATAAAAACTATTTTATGTGCTGAGAATCCTGAGATGAAGCTGTTGAGAGTAATTAGGGAAATATAACCTTCCCCAGGAGTGATATGCTTTTGGAAACAGATTTTGAATCCTTTTTGTTATGAAGATAACTTACTGTTTAAAGAGAACTGTACGGTTTCTCATGTTTGCATAATTATATCTTTATCTTGCCAGCTCACTGTGGAAAGCATCATAATGGACAATGAAAAAAATGTTGTAAGGGTGATGGAAATCTTTTTGTCCAGACAAATCAGTGGTAGTCCTCTGCTATTTTTTAAAAATATCTGTCAAGATGCATATAAAAGTGCACTTTTAACTTGTAATTTTAATTTTGTTACAGTCAATATAATGCTTCTTTCATATTAACATACAACTGGTACTTTAAGTGAACACTGAGGTCATGAAAGAAACAACCATGGCAAACTTGAGTCTCCTAGTAGTAGTGTTTTTCTCTATTATTCACTGATTTCTCTTTGGTTCAAATGCAATGTGCAGGGCTTAAAATACATGTTCTGAACTCAGAGTTCAGAAGAATTTCCAAAGGCTTCCTGATCACAGTGTGGCTTTCTGCAATGAAAGCAGGAAAAATGCCTATTCATTGCAAGGCTACAAAAGACACTGAGATGGATGACTTTGGTTCAGTGATAAAGTATTTTTATGTTATTATTTTAGTGATAAAGCAGAGGAGGAAAACCACAAGGACTCCATGCCAACATATTACCAAATTAGGCAGGCACATTCTAAATGAATTAATTAAAAAACTGGATACATGTCAAAGGAGATTTGAGAGGTTTTTCCTTTCAAGATTTTAACAAGTTCACTCCTGAGACCAATTTTGAGGCAACCTATTCTCAATTACAAACCTTACTGTGGTCTGCTAAAAATCATGAAAACTCCCTTTCACCCAGATGACTGATCAATTAAATTTTTCTCTGCATCATGGCAGATGACTCACCTAGGAATGCTGACCTTTTTATGAGAATCTCGTGCTGGGATCAGGACAGGCTGGCCAGCAGGTAGACACACAGCAGAATAAGAAAATAACTGGAATGTGGTTCAAATTCATAATGCAAATTCATGACATAATTCACAGATCATAGGAAATGCTACATGCAGCAGACTGCTAAAGAGTGACCAGTCACTCCTGAGTTCTTTTTAGATAAGTGTTCTTACAGTGGAACACTCTTGTTGAGTCTTCTAACACCTGAAACCATGATGGAAAGCAATCAAGTCTGACTGAGAACTCAGATTCCCATAGGAGACAGCATACAGTGCCTAATAGATTAAGATACCCATTCAGTGAGCTAAAGGTTAAGTACAATTGAGAAAAAAAGAAAAACCTACTGCACACTGTGTTTACATTAGGCTTAAATTAGAAAGCAAAATGATTTCTTTCAGAAAGTTTTCTTAAAAATGCTCGGTTATACAAGGATAGTTATTAATTCTTCATGCCTTTAAAAAGTGTATGAAGTCCACCTAAGAAGCCTTTTGGCTGTGTTACGAAGACTAGGTTGTTTTTGCTTTCCGTTGTGTTTGCTGGGTAATTTAAACTACAAATGGAAAGCTGGTTTGCTTGAATTGTGTTTACAGCAAAGGCTGACAATGTACTAAGGTTTTTTGGCACTGAAACTTAAAAGTCCACTGTTAGCAAGAAAACACTCTCCCAGGTACTTAAAGAACAGCAGAAATCTGCATTTTTCAAATGGCAGTCAGTGGATGAAACAGGCAATGTCCTTCTACAACCCTGCATTTATTCTTGTCGCTGTATTGCAGTTGCCTTGAAAATGCTGGAAATGTACAAAATTGTTCATACAGCCCCTACTTGAAACAAGCTTCCTTATTTACTCCTTCTGTCCTCACTCTCTATACAAACACACAACTGCAGAAATTCTGGAACTGTGTTCTTGGCTGTTCCACAGCCAGTGTCCGGAAGTTTTGAAGTTTTTCTAGTGAAAACTAACCTGCATGTGTTTGTCCATAGATTAGAAAACCACCAAAATTAAATGCTCTAAGATGATACACACCCCATTATTTGGAAGTGCAAGAATGTTATGTAATGTTACAAAACTGGTTTGCTTTAGTGAAATACCTTGATAGTAAGAACCATACAATTTTTGCATCTCCATTTAACCTTGATTCTCTTTCTGGTTGCTGAGAACTGAAAAAATCAAAGCTAGTTTGTTTTTGTATGATTCTGTGTGCCTACCTTATGGGACTCACTGCAGGTTTAGAGGAGAAAAAATTCTGTGTTATGAGAAGAAATCTAATAGGAGTTGAAGTAATTTGAGTAATGGCCAAGATTTTCAAAGAGATCTACAGTTCTCTAATTTCCCCTGCTTGAGAAAGGCAGAATTCACATGCTCCAGAAGCATTAATTAGCTAGTTTAATTAAGGTATTATAAAAATTTACTAATAAATGACTCCTTTTTTTCTGTATGAAGCCATCTTTTCTATACTCTGGTATGCCTACTTGATAAAAGACCACACACACTTGCAGTGTAGGAGGATTTTAGTACCTGGGCACAGACTGAAGTGCATGACAGGCAGAAAATCTGCAGTCACCTTGCAGTTTTGGCACTGGCCTCTTTTGTGCAGTACAGCACATGCAGCAGTTTAGGGGCAAGGACTTGCTCCACTGGCAGGCCAGAAGGGAAAGTCCTGAGAAGACATAGAGGGGACCTTTGGCTCTTTGGAGTTTTAAATGAACACTCAGTTTAGCTGGAACATGCACTGACTCCATTTGGTTGGAATTTTTTTCTAACACAAAAGTTTGAAAACCCTTTACAAGGTACAGGGGATCTGTATTGAATTGAGTGTTCTAATGTCTGGACAAAATTTGTGGTGATAAAGATGGGATTTGTAGATGATCCGCATTTAAGATTATTAAAAATTGTTGTGAAATCCTTCTTATCCACTCTGCATTTCAGAATACTCTTCTGAATTTGAAGGGAGAGAATTAAAGGAAAAAAAAAAGACAAAAAAGGAGACAACTAAATTAGCTGTTTCACAAAGATTACTAAAATGTTGTAGATGCATATAATTATCTGTCACTAGATAGAAAAATATGTGCCATTGGAGATGTAACAAGAAGTTACTTCAGACAGCTGTCCTTTTCTGCCAGAACAGGCTGTGCTCAATTATTTAAAATCAGAATAATACAAAAGTATATTTTTACATTTTAAGGCTATGAATTCACTCTCACGATTTATTGAGATATTTTCTACATGGCTACGCAGTACTGATCCTTGTGGGAGAAAGTGTTTTAAAGAAACTTATAAGAACTAGATTTATTTTTCTCAATTCCATGCTGATTCCGTCCAATCACATTTCAAGTGGTTGGTGCACAGGACCACTGCCATTTACTATGGTGAAGATCTAGGTGGGAGCCATGGCTGGGGAAGAAGGCAAAGCATTTGTGCTGAGAAATGGCTTAGCAGCCTATTAGTAATTTCTGCAGATGTTCCAAGGTAATTTGTAAGAGGGTTCCTGTCTAGTTTCATTTCCTTCTCAGCCTTACATAATGCTCTGACCTAAAGAGTCCAATGAAACCTGTAAGTCTGGGCTTGACAAGGCTTGTCAGGGCAGCCTGCAGGCATTCTGAACCAGTAAAATTCAGTCTTCATAAGCACTGAGCTCACTTTTGAGAGAAAAGTGTGCAAAATCTGGTTTTTTTTTCTGTGAAACCCCTTGTCTCAACCTTGCTCCATATCAAATGGCATACAAATTCTTTCAGAGGCTTGGCATTTTGGTCTTTGGACACTGCACTGTACAGGAGCTTGGCATTTTTCTTTTAGCAATGAGTTAACAGTGAAATCCTAGTTCATCAATGTGAGTTTCCAGATTGATTTCTGTAGCACCTGGACATTTAATAGTATGAAAAAGTTTTACAGGCTAGAATAGCTACATGTTAATTACTACTGTTAATTAATACATACACATTTATAGAAATAGAATATGTGTAATTGATAGAATTTAATTTTTTTCGTACTTGATGGCATTTTCTGAAGAGGAAAGCATGAATAAGGAGATAAAAAGATGAATTCTAATTAGTGCACAAGACAGGAAATACACGCTTGCAATTGACGCTAAAGTTATCTGATTATTTTAAAAAACAAGTTGGAAGAGTCAGGAATGAAACCATCAGATCTTTAACACAGGAAGAATGAATGACAGTGAGAAGGGGAAAAAGTGGATATGAATCTGAACCAGGCATATGGAATGTGATAAATTTTTTAAAGCATGTGGGACATAATTTTTCCATTGTGCCCATACAGAGCTTTCAGTAACCTGCAGTCAACCACCATGTAAAGATCAAACATCTTGTCTCTCAAAACAAACAAAAATGCTTTTTAAAAGCTAAAACATGAGTATTCACTAGAAACTTAAATGTCGTATAAGCAAATCATAAGGAATTTCAGAGTTTCATATCAGTCTAGTACAATAAATGTTTCTGTAAAGCCCATGTCTATGTCAAGAAAGAAGAATTGTAGAGAATATTTGTCTAAGGTGCTTCTCAGCAGCACAGACCCAATAAGTGCAGTATCATTTTCAAAGATAAATTGTCTTTTAAAGAAAGTCACGAATGTCTTCATTATTCAATTTACTTTTATGGAAACTTTTTGGGAAAACTTCTTGATGTTTATAGTGAACTAATGATCTCATTTTGGAACTGGCAAGATTTGCACATTCAACTTTGCTCAACGTTGTACAATAGAATAATATTTATAGGGTTTCCAGTAAGGGTAATTAAAAAATTCTGAAGCACTAAAATCAAGTCAAACTCCCATTAGCTGTAACAAAAGCAGACTGGAAGAAGCTGTCTTTCCCAGAGAGGAAGAACTGAACTCCTGAAGCTGAAGCTTGGACAAACCCACGGGGCCAGTTCAGGTGTTGCAGCTGGGTCTGCCTGACCCAGAGACACACTTTGGAACCAGAAGGTTGGCAGCAGGCCATGGTAGGCAAGCCAAAACTGGCTTCAGCTCAGCACACTACCACATGTTTTGTCTTGTTTGGCTTGTCCAGGAGCCACGTACTGGAGGACTCCAGTAAAGCTGGTCAAACCTTGCTAGGCTTGAGCTGGCCTGGTCTATATAAATTGGGTTTTTTTTCTCTGTTCTTGTTACCCATACCAAATGAGGCTGCACACAATGCATGGACAATTCTTATTTACAGAGATGTTCAGCAAGTGACTTTAGGGGTATTGTCTAAAGTATTTAATTCCTCTGAAAGGAGGAGCTTCTTCACTTACCATTGAAATAAGCCTCAGAACACGTGAAAAGGAAAAAGCCCCATTCTGCAAAAAGAAAAAAGTCTTTTTCTACATAAACAGAAAGGGAAAATATGCCAGGAAGCAACACCTGAGAATAACCACAAGGAAACTGTTGCAAATCTGAATCAAAGCTGGAATCTTGCCTCAAAAAGTTTGACTCCTGTGTGCCAACCTGTTAGGCTTAGGTGACACACTGAATGTGAAATAGAAGACTTCACAAAAACTAAATATATAGATAGCACCAAAAATTCATTAAGCCAGCTTAATTCTATTGTTGGTATTTTCTGGCATCACAAGGCACACGCAGATACTCTTGCCTGTCTTTAGGGAGGAAAAATTGTACTTGGTGACATCCATGTTAGATGAATGTAAATCTACAGTGACAGTCTAGACTAGCACTGATGTTACCTAAGAATAAAAATTTTAAATGCACAGATCCTAATTTTGCTGTAGTTAAGTAGCCATTTGCCTTGACTTTTGCTGGTATTTCTGATTATCCCTCAGAAACTCAGACTGCCTTTACAAAGAAGTTCCAGTTCTCTGAATGTGAGTAGTATCTTTTGCAACCAACATCTTTATTTTGCATTTTTTACTTCTAACCTTTTTACTAGGTCACCATCTGTTAGAGCAGCTGCATATTTTGTGTGAATGGCAATTTATGCCATTGGTTTTGTACAGAGGAGCAAGCAGCAGTGAGAACTTCATGTCCTGGCTGAGCACAGATCTTAGGTGAGCTTGGAGCCAGGGAGGACCCCAGCACCCAAACCACTGCTGGTGCTCCCTGCAGCCCTGGGGTGAGTTTTCTATTAGAAGTAATCGTAAGCAATAATGAAATATTTACACATTTACAGTTTAAACAGGGATGTTAAACACAAGGGGCATGCCGGAGTGCTTCCAGTCTTGGAAGTATTAAGATTAATCAAATATGACGTTTGACTCCGCAATCCTTATTAAATGCAGACTACAGATGTTTTTCTTTAAAAGTTACCACAGGACTTGTATTGAGTCTCAGGGAAGAGTAAATACATGGAATGATCTGGAAAAGTAGAAGAATTCAATGGCTGATGCCAACATGCAGCTTTCTGGAAAAAGCACAGGTTTAGCATATTAGTAAAATATATATACTGAAGGAATGCTTAACTTGTGGGAGAATAAATTGGTGCCCAGTCTGCTGGGAAGGCAGCAGTTCTACCACTGATTCAGAATGTATTGGACATATTTCCCAGCAAGTGCCCATAAGGAAGACAATAACTTATATATTCCTTGACCAAATAAGGTGATGGGAAATGAATTGATTGTTGTTTTTTCATTATATAAAATCATTATTTTTTTGAGAAGATAGCAGTGTGAGGTTTGACATGCAATTTAAAACTAATTTTTGCTGTCAAGGATAGCTTGTGATACAGTTGAAAGGGTTGACTTTCTTAAAATATCACAAAATTAAAACCAACAAGCCACAGAATCATCTCTCCCTCTCTCTGCCCTTCTTTTTTCTAACCTTAAAAGACCTCACCAGCAGTTAACAGCCTTAATGACTTTCCTTAGTGGCCTTGATCGAGTAGTTTTCTATGCCAGTCATAAATATGGAGAATAAGCTGTCCTCATGCAGAAGTCTCTCTCACCTGGTTTTTATAGATAAAGAATGTATATACAGTAAAAATCACATATTTTCAAAGATATACTCATAAACCAAAATACATACAATTATATACATTTGTATATTATATATTACTAATAGTAATTAACTTCTCAGCATTTCAGGAAGCCAACTGGACTCTACAACACTTCATGATATGCCAACCTGCTTTTAATAATAGAACAACATGGAGGCTTCCATTTGTGTACAAATTCAGAGGACTTGGCTGCATCTGGAAGCGTTCAAGTGGCTGCTGTAAGAGTTATTAGCCTGTTGTCAAACAAAGACCCTGCAGCAAGGAGACTAATTCTGCTTCAGGCACCTATGGACACATTCAATGCCAAATCTGGACTTCCTTATTAGCTGCATTTTTTTCATAGAAACTATCCATTCACATGAATAATGGGTTTTCATAGTGATACTCCTTTTTCCTTTTAGAAAGATCATCAGAAGAAAGCCTCTTTTTGTTTTAGCTGCTTTTTCAAATTGTTTCAATTTAGTTCATGACTCCACACAGGCTTATTTCATCTGCAGGAGGACAAAAGCTTTCTTGATCACATGAACGCAATTTTCTGTTAATGAGAACTCTTGAGGTTTCTAACATGAGCAGCAAATTTACGAAAATGGTTTCTTCTTTTTAAGATTAATTTCATGGTATACTACTAAATTAGGTCAGGCATAAAACGTGCAGGCTCATATCTCTAGAAAGAACATAACTGCTACCATTCACTAACAGGAATGTATTCTAATAGCACTGAGGTTAAATCTCTAGGCATCCCTCTTTGCCTCTATTTATAACTACTGTAGTGTAGGTGAAATAAAGACCATGTGTCTCAGATAAAATAAAGACAGAATCCTATGATCAAACTATGCTGCATGTGATTTAAAGAAAAGAATTCACCATGCATTTTATAGAGCTATTAAAGAAATAGAAAATAATCAATAATGAGATTTATGAAGCTCTTGATATTATTGATTTTTTTTAGTGCAAAGAGTAGGTTGTATGAACACAATATATATTCCAGTTTAATTACTGAAAATGGCCTTTTTCTACTTTTGAATAGTCAATCCTTCAGAAAGAGAGGGGAAAAGGGTTTTTTTCCAAAATGTTATTTTCCTATCACCATTTTAGTTTTCATTTAGAGTCCTGAGGAATTTATATGGTGTATCTAGTCATAAGTTTTTAGTATTGCACAGACATTGCAAAAATTGTTCAACAAACTTATTTTTTCATAAAAGAAATAATAGAAGTTCATCATTATTTGCCCATTCTGCTATGAAGATTTCAGTGCAAATGAGCTGTATATAGCAGGTTTGTTATCATAATAACTTCCACATTAAAGACAAAAATTATGCCTAAAACCCCTCTAATCCTCATTTGTAAAATGTAACTAGTGTTAGATTGACTTTTCTCTGGTAAGATAATATTTAAAATAGGGATTACAAAATTTCCTTGACCCTCTGGCATTTTCTTTGCCATCCACAGGGGTGTTTCCTCTGTCTTCAAGTGTAACAGAAGTGATTTTAATTAGTATTTCATTAGTATTAATAATTTGTTCTCAGTAAGATAATTGCAGGATGGCTCTTAGGATGAGTGATAAGAATTCAGATGTACAACTGGTGCTATCAGAGCAGAGATGTTTGTTATTTCAGGATGCAGAAAACTGGGTGATAAAGGCATGTGAAAGAGTAAAAAAGTAACAAAAGGCAAAGGTCGTGCAGAACAAATCACTAGACTTACTAAGAAAAAAATGCTGAGTTCCCTTATGCATGTAGTTCCTCTCAAATAAACTCTCTTCAATTTGTTTTTTTTTGTTTGTTTGTTTTTTTGGGGTTTTTTTTGGTTTTTTTTTTTTTTTGTTTGTTTGTTTGTTTGGTTTTTTTTGTGGTGCTGCAGTGCTGGGCTAGACCAGACTAGAGACCACCAGGAAACCTGGTAACTCTTGAAGATCACCAAGTTACAGTGTCCTACTTAAGAATATTTGTCAATCTTTATTGTTTAAAATCCTCTGTATCAACTCCAAATTTCTCAGAGCAAAAACTGCAGCATCATTCAAACCTAGTAAGTGATTCTGGATTTTTAAAAATTCTGTTGTAAACCCTGAAAGTTTAGTGCCACATGTTCAGGTTGCTGTTCTTTAGGTCTGTCCTTGTACTCATCAAACAAGGAACATTCCAGCAGGCGTTGATACAAACCAGGAAATCTCTAACTACAGCTTTGAACTCATTCAAGGTTCTCCCAGTTGGCAGTACAGGGCTAAAAGCTCTTAGAAATGGATTGCAGGGGGGAATAGAAGTACAAGGAGAAAGTTGTTACATGGATTAATGAAGAGTTGATGAAATTAGTCAATAATAAAATAGTTGGCAAGCGGAATAAACTTTTTTAGGTAAATATGCTCTCAAGAGACAGGAGGATCAGAATACAATGCAGAACTTGTAAAACAGCTATTAAATAATATAAATAAGGAAATGCTTGAGGAATTTTAATATTCAATATATTGTCAACATTCGTTCTCCTTTTAAGATGCTAAAATAAATCATTAATGGAGTTCCTGAACATCTTGAAATTAGTTTTGTAAAAGCATGAACATAGTTCTGTGAGGTATCTGAAAAATGGGGACAAAGAGAAGATGAAAGCAGCATCAATCTTTCTTCTAAACCGAAACCTGAACAATGTAGTGCTCTCTGCCATTGTCCATACGTTTGCACCAGCTGGTGGTATTATTCAGATTTGTGCTATGATTCATACACACACAAAAAAACTGTGTACGACAAAGAGATTGTTACTTCTCTTGTAGTTTCCTACTAGGAGATTTGAGGCAAGATGGCATATGCAATCAGTTAACTGTCTTTTGTCAGGGATGTCAACTGAACAAAATGATGATTTTTTTTTTCTGTGCTGAATTAAACAGTGTTATTTCCACAAGTGCCTCATACATAGAAAAAGGCAGAAAGTGCTGGCAAGTATTTGGAACATTGAAAATGTGATTTACAAGAAAGTTAGCCAGAGTGCTTTGTTGGGAAGTTCTTCAGTCACCTGTGTTAGTTATTAATGATATTTCGACTAATTCTTCTTTACTAGTTATTATCTCCTAAGAGTCCAGTGCAAGTGTGGACTTCATATAAGAAGGCAAGAACATTTGATATTTTGGCTCCTTCTTTTTTTAAAAAAAAATCTTCTTTTTCTTTGTTTTCATCCTTCAAGATCTTACCAAAAAATGCTTTAGATCTTTTCAAGTCAACAACAGAAAAATAATATCCCTTATTTGAATAGTTTTGGCTGAAAGATGGGCCAGTGATACTTAGGCCATAAAAGGATTGGAAGTGTTCTATGTGTGTGCTGGTTTTGATGGTTTTTAAGCCTGTTTTGCTCTTCTCCTGATCCTATCTCACAGCAAGGAAATGAGTAAGTAATTCTAGAAGGAATGTGGGCATTTGGTCAGCACTCAACCTACCACAAGGTGCTATTCTATCATTATTAAAGCAGAGCTGAAGTTCTGTGTTCATGAGTTGTAAAGTACAGGCTGGGGGCTGGCCTGCTGGAGAGCAGCTCTGCGGTGAAGGACAGCAAGCTGTCCCTGAGCCAGCAGGACCCTCCGGGCCAGGAGGTCACTGCTGTCCCGGGGTGTGTCAGGAAGAGCATTGCCAGCAGTTCCAGAGGGGTGGTCCTGCCCCTCTGCTCTGCCCCGGTGAGGCACATCTGCAGTGCTGTGTCCAGCTCTGGAATCCACAGGACCAGAGGGACATGGAAGTTCTGGAGCGGGTCCAGCAAAGGGCTGCAGAGGTGAACAGGGGTCTGGGACACCTCGCTCACAAGGAAAGGCTGAGGGAGCTGGGCCTGTTCAGCCTGGACAAGACTGAGGGGGACCTCAGCAATGTCTGTCAGTGTCTGAAGGCAGGCTGTCAGGAGGAAGGATCCAAGCCCTGCTTGGCACTTCCCATCAGTAAGACAAGAGGCAGAACCTGATGCACGGGACGTTCCACCTGAACGTGAGGAAGAACTTTACTGTGAGGGTGACTGTGCACTGGAACAGGTCGCCCAGAGAGATTGTGGAGTCTCCCTCGGAGATACTCAGAAGCTCCTGGTAATCAGAATTATTTGCTCAGGTGAAGAGACAAGCAAGTCTCTTGGTAATCAGAATTATTTGCTCAGGTGAAGAGACAAGCAAGTGAAAAAAAACCTCTTACACTCTGTGTCCTTGTTTGGCAGTAAGTGGAACAATTCTGTTTGCCATGGCTCTACCTAATGATCAGCTGAGAGGAGAGGAAAGGTCTTCCAAAGACCTGATCTCACACTCTTTGTTCTGAATGTGCACTTAACTGTTTCAATTTACACTAGAGTCAATTTACACTAGTCAGTTGGCTAACTGGAAAAACAAAACAAAACAAAAACCCAAAAAAACCAAACTCCCATCATGTCTCAAAAGATATGAGTCCAAAGAGTCATAATGCTCATTGGAGTGGCAAGCGTCGGGGCATTAGGGTGGTTACAGACTTTCCATATTTCCAAGGAGAATGGCTTACTTTGCTTGACCAGAGAGATAAGAACGCTCAACTGAAAAAGGAGGTTTCAGTAGACACTAAGTTGAGAATTTCAGCACTACATCATTTGAATTGATTGAAACATTGTCTTACTTTAGCTTGGTTTAAATACACTATTAACCTACAGTGCCCTAAAAAGAAAGCAATGTTGTACTTCAGAGAATCAGCTGACTTACTATTCAAGTGGGAGACAGTAGTGCTGGTTTTGTTCGTGTTTCCTGTAAAGTATGTGAACTGAGCCATCACTCAACTATTCTCTTAAATTATTTTGCATGTTAAGAACAGCATTTTAATTACATTCCTCATTTACCTAGTTTAGTTAATCACATATTAAAATATTACTATGAGTGATACTACAATAATATGAACAGTATTTAGCATCAAATAGGGCTTCATTATAAGCAAGATTTCATTTTCATACTCCTTCTATGTCCCACAGTAAGCAACAAAAATAGTAAAGAATTACTAACAAGAGAAAGTGTTGGTTCAAGTCTTACTTTTTTTTTTTTAGCATAAGGCAAATGCTACAGTTGTGTAATACCAGAAGAGGTAAAGCAAGTATAGTTTCTTCCTATTTAGATGTGAGATTCTAAATAAATTATTTTTAGAAAAATAAATTAATTTTAGAAAGGAAATAGCATTACACAGAATGTCAGAAGCCTCAAGCTGACATTCACCAGCCTTTACCAAAAGGTAATTCTAGCTTTCTCTGTTTACAGTTGAATGTTGTCAGCACCATCGAATGGCTACCTCATAATACCTCTTAGACTCCAAAAATACCTTAGTAATATTTGTGTCTACTCTGGACTTTCAGACTAGTAGCTGAGTTTAGGCTTTTAAGAAATTTGGCCATATATGTTGTTTTCATGTGAGAATGATTCTTGGAATCCAAGCATCGCACCCTCTATCTCCTCTAACTCTGAACATGATCCAACTCACTCTCTCTCCTGGGGATTGTTTCAGTGTCTGTCTTTACACTGCTGACAACAACTCTTGTGTCATTCATTTACTCTGAAAGAGAGCCTAAAAATAGAATTCCTAACCATGTAGAGATTTCTGCAGACTCTGATGATGAACAGCATTTCTTTCATTTCCTTTACCCTATCACATAGAGCTATAGAGGATGACAGTGCAAAGTTAGAATTGGCCAACACTGGCTTGAGGAAGAGCACCCCTACAATAGGCATAGCAGTGATTTTGTCAAATACTTTATAAAAAGTAGAGCAGTGCAGTGAACACGAGATCTGTATTCATGTCAGGATGTACATTTACTTAAATAAGAGAGAATAATTTGAAATCAATAAAAAAAACCCCTGATGGATGTAGTAGCTGTGAAGACTTTTTTCCTGTTCCTTAACTGAGACAGCACTGCCTATCCAGATATAATACAGGACATATATGCTAGCAAGGTTCAAGGTGGTTGCTGACTGAAATATTGCTTGTTTTGCAGCAAGGAAGCCAGGTGATAAGTTATGTAGCATGGTATGAATTTAGTTGCTAGAAAGATGAAAACTGGTTGGAGAATTCGGATGCACAGGTTTCAAGATAACCAAGGAAACAAAAATCTTGGTAGTTGCACAGATGTCCAGTTTTTCTGAAAAGAAATTGTTACTGTCATAAGTGTGCCATGATTTCACTTAATAACGCCAAGAATATTCTTAAGAAATAAGCTGGAGTGTTTTGGAAAACAACAGTTCAATTGAGGCCACAGAGGGAAGGATAACCTCATATATAATAACAGTTACAAGTAACTTTATACTGACCAGTCTAAAGTCTGAAATATTTATCCATGTCATTATTCTTGGAGAAGATATAGGACATAAAATGCTACAATTTTTTTGGACATTTTTCTAACACTCAGGTATTAGATAAGGAACATGGAGATCTAACTGATAAATGCCGTCTTTTTATATTGGGTCGTATGGGTCTGAGGTTTTATTAATGAAAATAATTGTAGAAAATCTAAATGACAAAAAATTTATTTAGTCTGAATTTCTTTTTCACGTAAGAGAAAGAGATGACTCATTTGAATTACATTTTCTAGAAGTAATTCATGATAAACTGCTGCTTAGAAAACTAACATGCCATTTAAATATAACTGATTACTGTAATCCCTTATATTAACCCAGCAACTACATGCATATCATGTTTTGCAATAAACATGATATTTAAAAGTAGTGAGAATGAAAAAAAAAAAAAAAAATCTTTGCCAGTAAAATAAGAACTTGTGCTCAGAATTCATACAGGGTTTTTTTAGTGAGGTGGTAATTTTCTGATAATATCTACATTTTATAGTATGTGCATTTCAGAGTGTCCTGATACATCTTAATTTTTCATGTAATTATGCCTTATTTTATTTAGCACAGATTTATTTATTTAGACTTGCTTTGTCTGTGGACTGAAAAACAAATGACCATCACTGTAGAAAGCCTGCAGTCTCAAGATTCACCTGGCAGAAATAATACTGGCAGCTTAACTCCCAGTCTACTTTCCACATCTTTTATCCAGAAAATGGATTTCAATGTATTTCCCATATGGAAAAACTCCATGGTGCAAGCTGTAAAACAAGATCAAAGACTGAAAAAATTTACCTGTTAAGCTCTGTCCTTATAACTATATGCCTTCCTCTGCTTCTTTGTACTAGCAATTACTGTACTTCTCCCTCTCCAGAGAAATTATTCAAAGTGTTTATTTTTACACCCTGAGTCTTGCTTTAACGATTGGACCAGTCTCAATTCCAAAGCCAGTTGTTTATGTTCCTTTAAAATATCAAAGTTTGGTGCACTTTAATATTTAGAGATGCTTCAGAGGAGACACCAAGAATGGTACCAAATCAAGCGACAATTTCCTGTAAGTGAACAGGAAATGTGACAGGGTCAGTGCATGTAAACTGCATGTCAGGATTAATTAAGTAGCAAAGCAATCCTCCTTTGTGCATGGCTGGCATACCCCTCACGGAGACACTTTGGTACAAGGTGGCTCTGGATGCCAGAGGAGGCTGCTGGAGGGCAGGTGACAGGAGGCGCTCCCCATGGCACAGAAGTGCACACGTGGGTACATATCTCAGCATCAGACAGGGACTGGATTCACCCGCGTCCCTGCCAGGCTGACATCTCAAATGTGTCTGTGCCCTACTGTCTACTAATAAATTCCTTAATGCTGGAGTATTTTACAGAAGGAAACTGTGACTACCCTAAAGCTTGGGGGATTCAACTAATCTCTCCTTCTGGCGTCAGTTTATATTTTGTTGGTACTGCAAAGCCCACGAGCTTCCAGAGGTCCATCTCAAAACACTGACACTACCATGCCCTGGTAAGGATCTGATATGCTGGCAGATGCAAAACATCAATTTCAAGATATCCTCCTCAAGATTAGGCAGGGAGCTAAATCCTAAATTTGGATCTATTTTTTCTACCTCCTTAACCAGTGTGATCATTGGATTAATTGATAGGAAGCTTCTCAGCTGTTTTTTGAGAGGGTGTAATATCTGTATTAGGCCCAGCTTGGGCATGAATATTCAGCTACCTTAATCCTTGGTGGAAATAGGCACTTTTCCTCAGCCTAGAAATAAGTATCAACATGCCTAGGATAGGATGGACTTAGGTCTCTATTTCCCTCCTGGAAATGTAAGAGGCTACTTGCAGACTAGTTACTGCAGCAGTCATTTTTAAGCATCTTGCATTCCCTGTGGATACCACAGAAAAAAAATTGTACCTATTTCAGGACTGTGATTTCCACTAGGGATAAGGGAAAAAATAAATACATGCTCCCTGAAACTTTGTTTTAGTAATACCAAAACAAGACTACTGCTATTTCATTTCCCTGTATCTTTCAAAAGATATTTTGCTTGCCAGATTTTCCTTGTCTGTCCGTCAACTCTAATATCCACTATGTGAAATTGCTAAGTAGAAAACAAGAAATATTTGGTGTAGACATTTAATAGGGCTGTGCAAGTATTTCACACATCTGAATAATTTAATCGCTTTTAATCTCTTTCCTCACAACAGTCTGTGAATACAGTAATGTCTTCAAAATACAGTTTTTAATTTTTTTTCTACTCAGACACAGCTATACCATGCAGGGTAAGAGGCAACTAAAGTATATCGACACTGATTTTTCTGTTTTATATTACCCTGTTTGATAATGAAAGGCTAAAGTAAAAAAGATGTTTAGGAGAAGTAATCTGAAAACTAATCAGAGGTTCAAGGAAAGTGTTCCGTGCCTTTATGACATAAACAGAGCAGAAAATATCAAGAATTGGAAACTATAATTTATTTTTGTGGACATCTACTTAATGCATGCAGCTATTTGAATTATCAGGGTGAAAAATTGTAAGCATGAAAAGAGCCATCCTAATTGTACAGAGGATGATAATGCAGGACTCGCTCAGACACAGGGAAAACATCCTGGAGCAGCCCCCAAGGTCTGTCTCTTGTGAGAGGCAGGTAACGTGGCAGATGTAGCTGAGGGCCATAGTCTGGACAGTGCAGCCTGTCCTGGCACTCAAGGTTGCAAAAAGAATGATGGCACAACACTACCGTGAGGATAGGGTGCCTCACAAATCATGAATTTCAGCTGCATTAAAAAGTAAATTTTCCATGAGCAGGAAATCTGAAAGGTAAAGATATTACAAGCGCAGCCTGTGTCTGAACTATGACAGAAGTTCTGTTTAGAACTGGAAATACATCTGAATTTGCCTTCGGATATTATCTAGGTGACAAAAGTGATGAATGAATAGCAGCAGCACAAAGGTACACCCTCACCTCAGAATTTTTTATTGATGGTTTCTAGGTCTGGGAATGCTTTCCTCTAATGTGAACATCAGGTCTATGCATACTGCTTGCACACTACAGACAAATGTATCCAAGAGGAAAAAGACACGGAGTTGTTAACACCTGCAGCTTATACTACTTGTGTATAATGCAATAGTAATTGAAATTATTTTTTAACTAATAAATGTATACTGACTCCATTAGGAGAATATGTAAGTCTTGGTACCTAGAGAAGAATATAGAGATTGTAATGACAGCATAATGAATGTAAAGTCATAACCTTTTGAGACTCGTTATATATAAATGAGATTTGCACTCTAGTTGGGAACACAATATGTAGTTTTGACCTTTCTTTGAAATACAGAAATGGTGCTTGGCTGTGAAATTCATTATGGTCTCCAATGTGTCATAGCTATTCATTTTTGAAGTGATTAATTTCAGTTAGTATTGACTAAAGACTTCATAGGACTAAATATAGAGATAGCACAAGCAAGAACACTGTATAAGCAGGTATCATCTCCCTAATTAAGCATTTGCAGGTAGCCATTTTGTCAGATTTTCCATACATAAAGTAAACAATCAGGTAGAAAATATAAAAATTAAATTAACTCTCTAAGTGCATAGATTGATCATGGTTTTTAGTATTTTAATGAAACATGCCTCATTAGAAACAGAGATATTATTAAAGAACTATAAACCTGAAGAAAAAATGGAAAAATTGAATATGCAGACATCTTCAGTTTATGAAAACTTATAAACAAAATGGCACATATGACTTTAGCTAATAAATTGTTTCTTGTAAACTTTGAAAGGCAGGAATGTCTGGGTATGCAAAAACTGGGCTCATCATTGGGGGGTTACAGACTAAACTGCAGAGTTTGGAAATTACAGGGAATGGAACAGGTTTCAATACTACAAATTAGGCATGAGATTTAGATCATTTAATGAAAACTCTGCTGTGGCTATTTTGTGCTTACAGCGTGAATCAATGAAGAAAAATAGTCTTTAAAGAGACCTGAATCATCACAAAGACTGAGAGTCACTACACAGTTGTGCAGAAAGAGAACATGCTATGGTAAGTCATCCTCTGGGCAGCAAGAGTAAATCAAACTGGATGCATCTGCACTGAGAAGACACAGAGCACGTTCTCATGTTCGTGTGTTTCTTGCTCCTGAATTTGCTGATCAATGAGGGACTGGTTTTCTTCTGTACTGAGCTGTAAATCCCAAAGGATATTAATGTACATGTTGAACAGACTGGATCACCAACATAATGACTTTTTATGCCTAATAATATCTACAGTTCCGTAACACTATTACCTTTGCTAACTGCAATTACTGAATGATATTGAATCCTCACAAAAGTAAGTCCTGAGGGAGCTTTTCTGTAACAAGACACAAGGAAAAAAAAAAAAAGTCTATTGGCCATTCCAGTAGGATGCTTTAAAAATGATGAAATAAACATTATTTGCAGTTTTCTGGAAGTTCTTTTTAGTGAAGTGAGATATGCAAAATAGAATACATTAAAAATTTAGCTCATAATTGGTTTACCATATAAACAGAATTTAGGTGTTTCTAATACAAAACTAAGGAGTAACTTCATTGCTTAGAAAAAGAATAAAAAATATTATCTTTTAAGTTATTAATTAATTTACTCTAGGTCTCTTGGCACATCTAGGATCCAAACAGATGTCTTGAATTAATTGAGTAGACAGGAATGATAAACTTTCAAAGTTCTGCTGACCTTGTAGCAGCTATCACAAATTGCAGTACCTGAAGATCCTATTCTTTGGCTTTTATGACTAATTTTATCTTTGGCGAAAAGTCAAAATTAGTCCATTCAATAAGCAATTTAATATTAAAAGCCCTAATAATATTTCAGTAAAGTTCTGACATTCTGTTTCATGAAGTGATTAAATATATGTAATTATATGATTAAATTTTCCAATTACTGGTTTTCATATGTGAAAGAACTCTGAAAATACCCCATGCCATTGTCCGAATAGGGTGTATAAGTACATTTTCTTACATAGATTTACTGATGTCTGTAGGGTTTGGACTGTGATTTTAAGCAGATTTTTTCACGAACTTTACCTCAGAAAGTCTTAACTGTGATAAAATGTGGTATTTGTTCTGAAACAAAAAGATGATTTTTAAAAATAGAAGTTTTCATCTTTGATGGGTGTTGAACTCAGGTTTCTGAGTTTTTCAAACAAAATAATCCTACCCTTCAGGGTTTATTTATATTATACTGGGTTTATGTCAAATAACTTTCTAAATACTACTTTTTACAAGGTATGGATATAATAGCATCAGCTCAAATGATATTTTTAAACATAAATTTACTCATAGTGCTTTACACTAGGGAAATTAAAGTAGCATTTTTAAAAAGCAAATTTTGTGCTGTAAGGAGAATTTTTCATGTATGGTAAGGAAATGTATCCAATTGCCATAATGCTCAATGTATAAATCATGAAAGTAAAACCTAATTTCTGAATAGACAGAACAGAAAAAAATCTGCCAGATTTGTTCATATATACCTTTTCAAAACTCAGAAATGGGATTCAGAAATTACAGTTCAAAATTAATCTAATCAAATTTGATTTTAATAGAACCACATTTGTTAGAGGATTGTGTAAAGATGTTCCTGGGGTTTGAACAGGTTTATTTCATGAGCAAACACATAGAGGTTTTATATCAGCCCGGGTTTTCCAGGGAGAGCTCAGTGCTTACTAAGGAGGGTCAGTGAGGCAGCAACATGAGCAGAGACCCAACAACACAACTTGGTTCTAACTTAAACTGGACAGAGAAGATCAGGGGGACTCCCTGGCTTGGCTGCACTTTTACATATTCTGTCTGCCTTGTGCAGATTGTTGAATGAACTGAATGTAGTCCTTATTTACCACGGAATGTAATTTCCTGGGAAGTCAAACTGGACGGAAAACTCCATGAGACTGGACAATGGATATTATTCCTATAAATAATGCAATACTAGAAGAAAAGGTGAGCTAGAAAAACAACTCTGGGAGCAGGGAAGTGGAAGATGGAAGAAAGAAGGGTTGAGCTGGTTTACTCAAATACAGTGATCAAAGATCACAAGTAATGCTTAATGTTTTATAAGATCAGATGAACAGGTCCCTAGAGACTTAGAGACAGTGAATGTCTCCAATGATCCTTTATTAATATATCTGCATTTAAAAAAAGGTATTTAAAACATGAAGCAAGAACAAAAAAATGCTGTGTTCCCCTTAGTAAGCCTAATTTTGTGAAAAGTTATTTTCACATCTCGTACCAAAGAGAAGGAATTACAATTCCTGCTGTACACAATTGTTTCAAGTCCAAAGTGCCTGAATCTCCAGATTTTCTCTGTGGAATCCATTTAATCAATTGCTCAGATACAACAGACTAAGGCAAGCTCATACATGTTTGATGATACAATATAAGCTTCAGGACAAGTTCACAAGGTGACGGTGGTCCAGCCTCAAAAGAAATTGAGTTTCAGCTCTCTGTGCCTTTTCACTTGGCCTAAGTCCCTTGAACTGCTGGGATGCTACAGAGAAGCACAGCAGTGTATTGTAGGAGGGCTGAGAGGACACTGCATCTCAGGCAGCTGCAGCTCTCTCCAGCCCAAGGACCAGGAAGAAAACTTGGTGTTCCCTATAGTAGGCTACAGCATGAACAAATGGGGCAGCAGTACATCAAAGAAACCTGTATAACACTGACACCATGTACCGTAAAAGCATTCAAAAACATATTAAAGGTTTAAAAAAATATATTGTCTGTAGGAAGCTGGGGCAAAGAAGCAAAACTATCAGGCCTAAGCAATGACTTCTGCCAACTCTTTTCTTTTGTTCATTCACATCTGTTCAGGATTCTTTACTGTGTCCTGTACTGATGGCTTGGCATAAGCCCTGCCAGCACATTCAGATCTGTGAGGGAGCAGCACTGAGCCTCTGTCAGAAATCCTGCCTCTTCAATGCCCTAGGCAGGTCATGAGTGAGCCTGCTATCTGCCCAAGCAGCATGGGCACAGATTAATGATTACCTTCCCAACTTTCTGGCCATTCTAGCACAGCCCTGGGTGGCTGCTGGCTGCTGTCCAGTCGGCAATTTTCCAGTTCAGAAAACTGTGGTAAGATGTGAAGAAGCACAAATCACAACAATCTGTCCTTGGCCTGTGCAATAATATCCCATGGTCAAAAACCAGCCAAAGACAGAAGACACCCAGGAATCCGGCAGTGCCATTTCACACTGGTGTCTGATATCTTTGCTTTTGTGCTGGTGCTCAGCTAAACTTGTTGTACATTTTGGGGATCATAGCATGGCATTTTATTAATATAATTTAGTCAATATTATGCTATGTGAAGATCTACTGTACAAAAAAAAAAAAAAAAAAAAGACCCCTCTCCTTTTTACTTGCATTTTGTAGGAGGTTCTTTAAACTCAAAGTTTTATGGGGAAAAAATATCTTCCCCAAAGTAATATGAAGATGGATGCAGCCAGTAAGGCTCTGCACAGTATTTTCTTTTAATCTTCTTTATCACTGTGCTGTCAGAATATATTTACTATCTGGTAAATTATGATCTAAGAGAATTAGATTCATTCAGTTTTTAGTGAAAAACTTCAGTGTTTTGGAATAATCAAGTCTTTATCTTGTAAAATTAAGTTGCTGGCCCAGCATACCATTAGCTTCAGATTATTAATGAAAATTTAAGTTCATTAGCACAGTAATATAATGGGGCCTGGTCTTCCTCAAAATTCTGGTCAACTTGATGAAGAAAGCTGTCAAACAAAACGAGTTTGGTAGTCACTAATGAGAGTACCCATCTAAGCTTACATGCTCCTGCATAGTTTGTTCCTTATCAACTGCTGGGCTGGGCAAAGTTTGAGAGAAGTAAGTAAGAGAGAAGCGAGCTGGGCATCATCTGTCCCCAAGAGTTGCTGGCACACATCAGGAAGGCAAACAATGCTTTTGTCACCCAAGCTAAGGGGGGTTTCCTATACCCTCACATAGGCAGGGAGGGCCCACAGGTACAAGGATTTTGCTGGGAAGAGTCTTGAACTACTCCATCCATTTCCATTTTCTGCTCCTGCTAAGGGATGTTCGAGTTCCCACTGCAATGCTGTGGCTCACTGGAGAACTGGGAAGAAAGCCATGCTGCACAGAGCTTATCAGAAATGTCAGCACTGTGACACAGCAGCCCAGGATGGGAATTAAAGGAAGGTGGCTGGGTCGAGATTTACAGTCTTCTGTATGATTCTTCACCTTAATCCTTCCTAGTTTCCTGCCTGCTTAGTAGGGTAGTTTTGGGTGTGGGGAAGAAATTTTCAAAACTTACATAAACTGCAGTTTTGAGCTGTGCCAAATATGGCATAACTTTGGCAGAGATTATTCCTAAATCTTAAAATTACTAGAGTGCTAAAACAACAAAATAAAAAAGGCTTAGAGGGGATGTATATATCAGATTCAAAGTGTATATTTGAAGCATGCCAGTAAAAAATATAAAACCATCAGTTGCACAAAACTGATTTATCAGATCATTACAGCTCAAAATTGAGAATCAAGTATGACAGACATAGGGACATATATATATTGGTTTTTTGATTGTCAGGGTGAAGGAATAATTTCTAGGATGGAGAAATAGAATATAAAACCAGTCATACAATATGCCAAGGATGCATGATCTTCAGAAGCATATTTTTCCCATATGCCGTTTTATCTGAGGTTCTTGTTGAGAGTAAGCTCAGAGGTTATCCTTGTTGACTGGCTAGAATTAGAACAGGATTTAGCAATTTCAAATGCTGGAAATACAAGAGCTCTTTGTACATATACATTTTTGGGGCAGTCAGGGCATACATAATTCCAAATAAAAGTAGTTCCAAAGTCATATATGAGTCTGGAGATGAAGATGTGAGTGGCTTTCATGAATACAAGGTCACAGTATTTTAAGTAAACCATCTAATACCAAGCACAGTTTGACCAAACCCAGTAATGTGTAACCCACAACTCCACTGAATGCTTGTCTAATCTTGCTGACAACTTGACCAATAATACCACTATTTATGAAATGACCTGCACTAAAATAAGTGAAATACAATAAAGCAATTGGCTTGCTCTGACTGCTGCAATAATGCTGGACAGTCTAGATGTGATCCACACATATAAAAAAAAAAAGTTCTGTTTTCATTTATTCGGATTGGTGAACAGATTTATTTGATATATATGCTCAATTGTCTTTTCTCACAATCCCATGTGCAGAAATTGTTGTCTCAAGCTGTACTGTGCCACTGCTCAATGTGGTTACATTTGAACAGAGTTTTCTTAGACAAACATACACAAGCCATGACCCAAGAGTGAGAAGATGATAGAGAGGGAAGCAGCAGTATCACTGCTAAGAGTTTGCAAAATTAGCAGTTTGAAGATCAATGCTAAGAAGAAGTTTGAAATAATACAGACACTTCTCAAACACTATTCCAGATAAGGACCTAACAGTAAGTCACCGGAGAAAAACATCTGGGTCTCGCATTGCAATAGAACCTCTGAAGGAAGGAGCAGCTTGGTGACTTATATTAGCACTGGAGGTCTGTCATATGTGTCAAGCACTATACATTAAAAAAGAAGTAAAAAAATGCCATGAATATTAAACTATTAGTAACTTCAAGAGGATATTTGCTCCTCTAAGACTCTGCAGTAACACTGCAGTCATTGAAATACCTGCTGTCTAACAGATGTGACAGCCAGAGTTAAAGAGGCAGCTTGGGGTGACTTTGGGCAATCTTTTTGTCCTTCATGACACTGCAAGTCCCAGTAAAAGCAGCAGGTTAGATCAGAATATGTCAGAAATCCAGACGGAGAAAAAATTTTGTATTCAAAGGCGCCTTGGGCTCCATAGTCCATTTTGGAGAGAACTAGCATCACAGTTTGATGGATACACACTCTCTGAAGAGAACATCAGCTCTCTGCTAATCAATTACTTACAAGAGCATTCAGTAGCACATGGGAGATGAAGATACTTATTCCAACTGTAATTTTTCTTTGAGTTATTGCACTTAGGATGGATGCCAGAATCTGCTCCCCAATTCACTACGATGTAAGGGAATCCTGCAAGATTTTGGCTTTCCAGACTTTTATATCTTTTCATAGAAGCAGAAATTGGCATAAGGTACTTTCATGTGCCTGAGTTGATGCAATGGGTTCTCCAGCTTGTTCAGATGAGGGACAATATGATTTCCACTATGTCCTGCATAGTGGAAATCATACTGATAGCAAGACCTTCAACCACTGTAACTTTTAGAATGTAAATGTTGATAAAAAATGCAGAGCATATTTTCAAGAGGGAAACCAGCTACTACACATCATCTAAAATAACCAAGGCAAACACAGCATCTATCCATTTACCATTAGGAGAAGACAAAGGAAATGCACACAAACTTCATTTTGTGTTTGATCTCTTACTACTGAAGGAACCTAAGTATAGAGAAAAAGTGGATGGGTTCAGATTTTAGTTGCTTTGCCAGAGTAATTTTGAATGGCAAAGACCTGTTGCGGAAATTAACCACTGAAGGATAGTGCAATCATGTTTGCGTAAGGTTGATAGTAAAATAAGAATAGTAATAGCCCCACTTTGAAAAAAAAAATTAAGAAATCCAGATGTATCTGAGACCATATTGATTGCTAAAATATTTGGTTTTTTTTATAGAAGTCTGCGAATAATTAAGGTATAACTTTCAGAAAACATCAACAGTGTTAAGTTTTCCTAAGGAGACCACTAGCTCAGTTGTACATTTCATTGTTTATATTTTCCTTTTTAAAATTAGGTTCAAGTGAAAGGAGACTAAAACTGCAGTTACAGTATTGGTGACTGTAAAAGACAAAGTGTTACTGTGAAGCAAAATATATGTTAGGTCTGATTGACTCTGTGACCAAGGGCACTCCATACAGAGCTAAAATGAAAACCCACAAGGATGTTTTGTGGACAGCAGTAAACCCAAATTATGTCTGACTGTTCAAAAGAAAGCTTACAGGTATGAGGTATATGAAAAAATACCTTTTGGAAAACTCTTTAGTGCTTCTGATCTTTTAAGATGATCAATGCCAGGATGATCTCCTTCTTCCAGTTTCAAGAAGGAGATTTCAAAGGAAAGAAGGAAAAGGAAGACAATGAACTCACAGGGGCACCTCTTGAGTGAACTGATATGTTCCAAAAGATACGATTCCACTATGATCTTTTTAAAGACAATTGTTAATTTTTCTTTTTTTTTTACTATTTTCTTTCTAAAGAAGTTTACAACCAGTTTTTTGGGGTTTTTTTTATGGCTGGAGAGGATAGTGTTACTTGGAAAACGTTTATAGCTAGAACTTCTTTTTAATAGGCAGCAAATTATTGCAGCATGTTATGCAAAGGTTCTCAAATTTAAATGCAAGTGCACAGACAGAACACAGGAGGATTTATTAGATCAAATCAGGGTACTGTAACATAATTTAGGTTTTCTAGGTATGATAGGCTGGATGTGTAACTCCATTATATTTATGGCTAGGTAGTGGATTTATTGAGGTTTGGTTCTAGATTATCTGTCTTTCAATATTTTCTTTGCTCTTTTTTTCTCCTTTTGGTAGACACCTCAAAAGTTAGCATCAGCAGCAGAAAAAAGATCAGTAAATCAGCTTTACAGAGCAAACACAGAAATACTGGAGGAAATAAACTTGGGCATAAATTCTATCCTCTCAATTTTTCCAGTTATTACAGAAATGTGGGTTTGTGCCATATATAGATAATCTTGTTACCATGTAAGCTGCTGGAAATGGCTGTAATCATTCTGCCATTGTATAAAGGCAGGGAATTTTTTTTTTTAATTTGATGAATGGAACAGAGCTAAAATCAGGGGTTTTTTTTCCACAAGATATTACTAACAAAGCTGAGGAAACAAAAAGTCTTAGCCCATGAAAACTCATGTGTTTGGTTCAGAAGATGAATTACAAGACAAGGTGTCCCAAAGCTCTTCACACAGATAGCACGAATATTTCCTACTCTGAAAACATTCTTACTTGAAGGTTTTCATTGGAAGCTCCTCATAAGTAGTTATTAAAGTGACCAGAATGCAATACTTCTAGGAAAACAGTGAGAACAATTCTAGACATGTTAACAAAGCACTGAAAAAGACAAAGAGCACAATTTATTTGGATGTACTATTTTAGCCTAAGCAATATATTTAGAGGAAAATACTATTACGTCAAAATTAAATACAGTACTAATTTTAAAAATACAAATATATGCATAAATCTGTTGGCAAAAAAGGGACTCTTGTAAATTAACTGAAGAAGGGTATCACTTTTCTGTCACTGAGAAGAGTTCTCTACATTTTCCTATTTTTCTAATCTGATTGTCTGGAAATACATAATGCTACCTGCTAGTAATCTGAAAACCAAATCATATAAAATTGTTTCAATAATGGAAACTGTATGTGCATCAAATTACCCGTATGTTTAAAGGTGCTTGCAAACATATTCTGAAGAGAAATTTGAATTTCTAATGATGAAAACAAGTGCAAAAAACACACAGAGCAAAAACTGTAAAATGTTCCCATGGAAATGTTGGCTTTCAGTTGCTTTTCCCCCATTTATCTTAAGAAGGAGGTTGCCAGGTCGAGGTGTGATGAAGGCCCTGCCTCTCCCTGCTTTGACACCAGCTGAGCTTTTTTTCTTTTGTGAAATTTTAACCTGACATTTCAATCTAAGTAAATCACACAAAGAACAAAAGTGAGACTTTCTTTCAAATGTCTCTATTGTGCACTAATCCCTCTGTGTTTTTAAATGACACTACGTTCTTTAATAGCATGGAAAGGGGGAGGAGGGTTGCAATTACAATTATTATGGGGTTTATTATATTTTAATTATATATGTAATATTTTGATGATACATATTTTATCTAATTTTTAATATATAATTATTATATTTTGCTAATGCAATATTATGTTCAAAAGATGTATGAGCAAATCCTGACATTTCCTTAATTACTGAAGTTCTAGCAAGGGTAAGTTATTGATGAATAAGATATCAATAATGGGAGAAAAAAATTCCCCCTATTTATGGCAGAGAATGCTTTAATTTTGTCTTAAATTAAAAATTTACACAATTTTTAATGCTTTTCTCCCCTAGAACCTGAACACTCCTATGGAACCTTAATCTTTGTTATGGTGAAAAAGAATCCAAACTGCCTATGTAATATTTGAGTTAATTTTTAACTGACTATGAAAAGAAAGTGGGAAGCAGTTTTACTTTCTGCAACAGATGCAATTCTTTCAACTGAAGTAATCTCCATCTAGTGAACTACATGATTCCAGCATGATTTGGAGCAGAATCTGGCACTTGTGCTACTGTTAATATTAATTAATGAATAATTAATGAAGTATTTAAATGCGCACAAGAATTAAAAACTATTAATAGAAGTATTTAATGCTATTAAGATTCATTATATAGGCTTGACTTATACATGTAACTAGAAAATACTATAAAATGTAACTAAAATGATCAAGTATTTTACAAGATTGATATGCAGAAATATTCCATAGGATCCCATTGTGAAATTCTTTCCCCCAGAATAAAATTGCATTACTATTCTTTAATATTCCTTATTTTTCCTGATCCTTTTACCCTTCTAATTATCTAGAGAGTAATCTTTTGTTCTGACTACTGATCGTTTTTTGGTTCCAAAAAAACAGAATTAGTCTTTTGCTGTTGTGTCTAAGCTAAACTATTTAACCACCAGATTTAGTTTTATCTTTGTTCTTTCTCCAAAGAAAGTGCATGGTAGACTATGTGATCCTTAGATAAGTATCCCTGTGGTATGGATGATTTAATGTCAACATTCCAAGAGAGCTAAGAAAACATCCTATCTTTGTTTGAAATGCTTATATTAGAAGTAATATAAGCCAACAGATACAAATGATGCCAAATATGCTGCATCTTTCAAAGTTCCCATTGCCAGGAGTACATTTTGAACTGAACAAGTTCAAATGGATTTCTTTTTATTTCTGAAAGCACAATGTTGGGGAAGTTGTGTCCAGCTTTTTGGAAAGCATTCAGCTGAAAATCATAAATACTTTATTTATGATTATTTGGTTATACTAATGTACTCCATACTGTCATCACTTTCAAGTCCTATGGAAAATTTGGGCTCCAACAAGGATTTTTTTCTTGTTTGGAAGAAAACGAACAGATAAAAGTCATTGGGTATTTTATTCTCTTTACAAATAGACTATCTAATATCAAAAGCAATGCACAGTGTTCTGCTAGCAGGGCTGGCATGACATCCCAAGAGCCCCAGAAACCAATTCATTTCAACCTCAAGCAGCTCATTTCCCCTCCCACTGTTTCAAGAACTCAGCCAAATTCCTTCCTCCATGTAGTTTTGCTGAAACAATTTGTTACTGTAAGCTAAGATGAATGTAGTACTATCTCACTTTGCCTTTTCCCACATATTAAATCTTTTGGGACAGATTTTCTTTTATATTATGCTAGTATTTCTCTGTTCACCTTAATAAGGGCTGCTGAATACTTTTTAAAGTGAAGAAAACAGAAAGGGATCTTCACAGTATTATCTTGTAAAAGGTTTTTTGACTACTGTAATGCAGAAACCTTTTTCATGCAAGTCCAATGTTTCTTCACACCTTCCTGATTGGAGACACCTAAACTTGTGAAAAAGGGAGCCCTGATCTCTGTCTCAGTCAACAGAGTTCTTCCCCTCCCATCCCCCAGGACTACTGCCTGACTGACACAATTCCATGGTTGCTTTACTGCAAGGTTTATGGGCAGCTGCTGCTAAGTGTGATTGCACTTTTTTTTCCCAGATTTGCACGGTAGAGAAGCGAGTCTGACTGTGCCAACTGATTTTTCCTTTTTTT
>VWZN01009657.1:86255-162116 GCA_013396955.1 Regulus satrapa | reverse complement strand
AAGGGGGGGGGGGGAAGGGTGGTAATGTTATTAATATTTAGAAAACTTGCAAATCCTAGCTGAGACACACCAACTTGCAGTTTCCTGAACACTCAGAGATGAGACACAATCTGAAACAGTAGCAGAATCCTGCTCTTTAGGGGTGATTGTTTGCTCCTTGTGCAGACCTTATGTCTTAGAACACTATTATTTCAGTTCAACTTCCTTAAAAGCTTGAGTCAGTCTCTTATTGTGATGCTGCAGCAGCAAGAACAGGGTAGGAAATATACTCTGAATTCCAACATTACTGAAATAAGAATTTTCTCAATAAATAATATATCAAAATGTGGAGGCATGGATGAAAGTGAAAACTTGAAAACATGCTGTGCAGTGTTTAAAATACCATGAGCTCACATTTGGAACACAATTATTATCATTTTTTTATGATTCTATGATGGGAGGCTGTACAGGGTGCAGCCATACATGGAAACATGGGTACTCATTTTTCAATTAGTCCAACATGAAAATACTTCGCTTTTTTTTTAAGGGAAGAGTAAATTCTAATAAGTGGCTTATTCTATCTTTATATTAAAATAGTTTCAAGGCAGTAATCACAGCAGTGTGCTGTAATTATTTGTTCCAAACTACATTTAAATTATCACTATAGACAGAAATTGCCCAGGCAGATGCAAGTATCTCTCTCTGCTGGCATCATTACATTTGTATAGAGGCTTCCTGATCCCCTATGGATGAGTTGGTTTTCTCCTTAGCCACACTAAGCTGTGCGGAAGGAAATGTCACATTTTGAAGAGGTAGCTGAGAATACAGTTCCATTCTTCATTGCCTTGGTGAAACCATGACACAGTATTGTAAAGACACAGGTGCTCAACTCTGTAAGAGTTTACAATATTGCTAGGTAAATAAGAACCCCAGAACATCAGGAGTATGGTGAGGTTTCTTGCTATGGTAAAATTTCCTTGAAAGTGCAAGCCCAGTGAAACACAACCCTTCTGTCATTTCTGTACTTGAAATAAGCATCAAAAGTATACACAACCCTTACAGGATTTATAACTTGTTCCAAAAATACCCAACAGCTTTAATTTATTCAATTATTCTGAATGTTGTTATTTACAGTACGAAACTGAAAAACATCNTGATTTTTTTGTTTCCTGGAGGCAACATAAGAAAAACAGCTTCTACCAGCAGGCAGCCTGGTGTGAGCAGCCGTAAAGATGACCTGGTTAGAAGGCTGGGACACAGTCTGTCATCTCTTTGACAGCATAACTCCAAAAAATACTTCTGATGTTGCTTTTTGGTACAGTTACTTTGCAGAGCCTGAATGCTAGAGAAATATAAAAGTGAATTCTAGAGAAATTGTCCTTGTCTCAGTGAGGATGTTTTCTGTGCTCTTGATATGGACTGTGAGTGCTGGTCTAGCTTAGGGATGTGTTAAGCAACACATTTAAATAATCATTTAAATTTAAATAATCATTTGGGTTCTCCATAGAGGTGATTAAAGCATTCAGTCAAGATGTTTTCTTCAGGAAGAAAATACATGTTCAGCATAATCTGTAAAACAATAAATACTTGGAAAATATGGTTTATACCAACATCAAACTGATGTCTCTTGAAATTAGAGTTTGTGATTTAACTACTTTAGCTAGGAATTTGCCCTAATCTGACATTTTTAAAAAAGCCAAACAAAATGCTATGCATTATTTTTGATACAGCTTTTTTTGAAAGAAATTTGTAAATACCATATGTCATTTAAATCCTTTTGGATTTATTGATAGAAAATGCTTTGTTTAAACCAGACTGATTTTAAAAGGGATAAGGATTCCTTCCATGACAACTTTCAGAACACTTTGTTTTCTATAATGGATCTGAAAAACTCCTCATTTAAAATTTAGCTTAGTATTAAATGTAGTTAAGATGCAGTTTAAACTAGAATTAATTACTGGCTTTAACAACTAAATATAATGCATTTGTATTGATACTTTAGACAAGAAGATAGCTGAATACATATGAAACCCACTGTTTCTGCAATTTGGGAATCAATCAGTAGGAGGACTGAACAAAGAAATATCGTACAGTCAGGCTTCACATGACAGAACAAATGGAAATTCCTATCTCTACCAGAATACTGTGCAACATGAATCATAAGAGAGAACATAAATAAGAAAGACAAAAGAAAAGAAGGCAGTGATACTGAGCACTGCATGTACAACTAAAGAAATAAAGGAAAGGGAGAGAGCCAAGTGTAACACCAGTGTAATGGCAGAAGACAAATTTTGCATAGAATTCATAGAAAGATTCAAAACACACCAGCATCTTTGACTTCACTACAGAAGAAAAATCCCAGCCTTTGTTCATACTGCATAAAGTTTCCAGCACTCGATAACATGTCTCCCACAGCCATTTGAAGAACACTGAATTTACTGTATTTTGTAAATTTAAAAATTTCCATAATCTGGGAGAATTATCAGATGTGTGTCTGTGAAAACCCAAACACACCAATGTTTTCTTTTTCTCCCTAGTGAATTTTGAGTTCTTCAGAAGATACTAATCTGACAGCAGTGTGCTGTTTATAAACTGAAGGACCCAGCACACCACCAGCATGCCAAAAATCTGGAGCTGGAGGAATTAATTTGAATGCAAATGAGGGCAGGGTTTCCCTGCAAGAGAAGTCCTTGTTGAATCTGCTGAGACTGACAGCCTGGTTGCCATATTCCCAGCTAGGAATGTGGCAGAGATAAGCACGATTCAAAAAGCCCCCAAACCTGTTAGCTGCCTAGCTGTACTTGTCAATGCACTTGGAATGTAATTACCAGGATGTGAAATGCTCTACAGTTCAGCCAGCACAGTCATCTTTAGAAGTATGCCAAAACTGCCTGCATTTCACTTCAGATATCAGAATGAGCATGAAGAACTCTTTGTCAGGTGAGCTTCCCAAAACATTCAGTATCAGATACTTGCTGCTGCCAATTAAAGCAGTACAAGGCTGATTCCAAATGGAATTGGCCTTGAGCCAACAGTACGTGTGAAACTCCTGCCCCAAATCTTCAGTGAGGCATAATCCCTGTTTGGGAATTTTGTGACCTTACAGAAGGTTTGAATTCTCAACTTCCTTCAATGTGCTGAACTTCAGCACTGGCTCTCACAACAGGGCTGAGTATCTGTTAGCTTTCACCCCACCATGGATGCAGGCGTTCAGTGCTGTGAATCAGAAATGCTGTGACTGCGTTGCCACGTGGGAATCATTCGGATTGTGCTTCTTAGCAAGGCAATGTTTGGAGGAGTCGCTGTGGCTGCAAAGTCACACTGGCCTCTTTTCAGCCTGGAAGCTGATGTGGTTGAGAGATCACAAGGAAATCTGCTGACTCAGGCATGTGGGATCCTGCTGCAGGACTGGAGCTGGGCTACAGCTCTATGGTCTTGGTACCTCTTCTGCAGGTGTGATAGGGGAATGACAGGGAAGAGGATCATGCTCAGCCTATGAGACTTCGTAGAAAAGTCTCAAAAAAGCAGTAATCTATTTTCCTGTATTTTCTTTAAGCTTTCTCTCATTTTCCATTTTTTAAAAGTTTCTTTTCCCATACAACCTTTAACATATTTTTCTTTAATATTTCTTCTCTTCTCTGCTATTAAACTTGCCCACAATTTAAAAAAAAAAAAAAAGAGATTATGAGTCAAAAGAGAAGGATGCAATTAACAACTAGTTATTCTTGCTGTCCAAGAAAAGTAGAATACTACATAGTTGGAACTCAGAATAATAAAGGGCCTCTTAGGTAAAATGTTTTTATTTGAAATCTAGGTGCTCTAGCAATGGATTCTTTCCCAACAGAAAAGCACAGACATGCAAGAAATCTTTGAAAACAGAATTACCTCTCCAAAAATACAACAAATTCTGAACAAAATACAATGGTCATTCCTTCACTATTGCAGTCAAAGAGACAAAAGGGAAAACTATGTGAAAAAGCAGGTGAGAGAACGATACCAAATACTTACTATTGAAGAGTAAGGGAATTAAGTACCTGGATAACAAAATTACAATGGGCTGCTCATAACATTAGTTTTTTAAAAATGATTCAGTATAAAGTTACATTTCAGAGTTCAAATTTGCTTTCTAGTTGCCAGCTTTTTGTCTATTTGAGAATAGAGACCAAAAGACCAAAAAAAAAAAAAAAAGGCAACCTGGATTTCATCTGATACTGGATCAAGCTCCTAATTTTCTCCTGTATTTACCAACATAAGAGGGAGAATAAAAATATTGTGTACGTGTATAATTCTGTGGAATTTAGGCTACTAAATGTGCTGGTGGAAAAAAGGGAATTCTCTTCCTTGCTATACTGTTTATTAGTTTTGTGGCTTTGCAGAGTCCTGTAGCGGCACCCTTGTCAGATTACCTGCATACTGAACTGTGGACTCTCAAGAGAGAACATGGAAGTAAGGCTTTGAAAAGATGTTAAATTGTGCTACCTCAGGAATCAAGACCATGCCTAAGCTATGCTACCACAGTGGAGGTGACTGAGGTGCCTGCAAAGAATACCATGAACTCAAATCTGTGGCCAGTCTCATGACAATCTCTCAGTAGAAACTGTCACTTCTCAGTTTGCCCTTCTTTCCTATAGGGAGCGCAAATATTATGGCCCTCCACAGCTGCATTTTCACATTTGGTTTCTATTTGCATTAAAGAAAATTTCTTATTCCTCTCTTTAAACCATGATACAAGGATTGCTTCCTTGAATTAATCTTTACTTTCAAATATAAGGGATTTTTTTTCGTTTTTAGCAAATACATACTCAATTCAAACATTGTAGTTATCCTTACAAGAAATATTTAATGGTACTGGTAATTCTGTGCTGTAAATTGCCATATTTTAAAATTAAAGTATGTGGATCTATTATGAATTATCTGTGACAAAGCAATTCCGTCTTCAGAGAATGGTTTCATGGTAAGAGGCAAAGTGTTAAACACCATCCCCAATGTGTTGAAGGATACTTAGTACTAACGAGCTTAAGAAGAAAGGTTGTGCTGTGTAATCTCTGAGACAAATGGTGTATTTGACAGAGTGAGCTTAAAGTGCTATGTCTTACTGGCAGTGTAAAATCACAAAGAGCAGTGCTTTCAAATGGATTCCTTGGCACGTGCATACACTACTTCAAAAAGTATTATCCTTAGAACTCCTTATTCAAAAGTACGCATAAAAAAAGGCTGACTGTTAAGAACAACAAGTAATACCATCACATTGTTTTCACAGGATTGCTGTTTACTCATTGGAAGGCAAAAAATATTTTTAAAATTCTGTAAGGCACTATGGGCATAGCCATTATTTATCTATGAATAGTTATTGTACTGGGGTTATTTCAATTTACAGTATTATCTCAAATATTTTCCACTATTACTTTCTACAATTTGACATCCTTTCCAATCCTTTGAATTTTTCAAAGCAGTTGTAGCCTTTGCTTTTAGTTCACACAAAAACTTCATTACTGGTTAAAATTGAGTCTTTGTTTACAGTGTATCATAGAAACAAAACAAATGGTTTTGATAAAAATATACTGTTTCAAACATTAAGATAAGGAGAAATAAATAAGCTATACAAAAGAGTATTTCAAGTCTCTTTGCCTTTGCTAGGATGAATATAAAATAGATTTTAGTACTGTCCAGCAGTAAAGGAGAGAACAGAACAGATATTCCTCCCATTCCTATTTGGATGTGTATATAGATAATACAATTTTGGTTAAGTGAGTTGAGAGAGAGCTAGAACTTTGTTGTGTCCCCAAGACTCAACCAAAGCCTTTTTTTAGTACTTCCTTATATCAAAATAATTGTACAAATCACTGAGGCATCAAGTTGGAAAATACTTCAGAAGTCTCCTATTTTTAATTTTAGAAAGTACCCTAGGAATCAGCTAGAGATGCTACACAAAGAAAGAGCCTTTGGCAGGATGACTTAAAGTCTAAACTCTAGATAATCTGTGACTTGAACATAAAATTGAATTTTCAAACCTGAAGATCTACAGCTTGTGTTGTTTGTGCAGCTGTTAATGGCACCAAACCTTGAGTTCATTACAACTTTCTGATGAATTGTCTGATATATGGTAGATTGAAAAAGCAGTGGAACATCATAAATAAAGGTACTTTCAACAACTTAGCATGAATGGTCAATGAAGAATGACTTGCCTTCACAACTTCTGAGTAATTTGTACCTTTAATGAGTTTCAGTGGGCAGGACAATATCATTATTATAAAAAATAGAGGGGCAAAGCAGTGACTTGGCATATACTCTGATTCTGTTTGCTCCTAGATTTTGAAGTAGTAGTCAGATTTTATTAGCTGCAGTGGAGGTATCTGTGTTTTGATTACCTTATTACTGCAGACTGCACTGAGGTGGCCACACTGAATCCCACAATTTAGTGCTTCACTCTTCCCAAAGAGACACAACAGATCTGTGCTTTGTAAAAGAAGGGAATACCTGACTGTGAGAGTAAAGTAAGCAGCCACCAGAACTATTCACTGTGTCTTTCTTGGCATAAAACCATTGTCATAGAAGGAAATTTCCAGGCAGGGCACAACTATGGATTCAGGGAGCAAAGACACAGGCAGGGGGCACAGTGGGGATGACACACAGCATGTTCTCCTCGCTCCTACTGGGTTCTTCCCGAGCCTTGTTCCCAGGCAGAACAAAAGGAGAGGTGGAATTATGCATGACAAAAGACATAGTTGAGATTGTCTGAAACAATGTCCTGGATTTTTTCCTGATTCTCCAAAATTTACAATCTCTCTGTGCTGGCAGAGAAAGATGACACCGCATAGTTTATTGATACATGTGAAGTCTCAGAAAGGGCTCTTTTATTTGTAAAATCTTCCCTTAATAAGAAAGAAAAGTAGATCCTTGTTTTGATCTCCAAGTATTTGTATTTGTATTTTTCCAAGTAATTATGATTATGTATTTTTAGGATTCTGAATTACCTGAAGGTGTCCTCCTAATGTTAATATCCTTTTTCCTGGAATGATAGGATACATTTTGAAACAAATGATCAAAGATATAAATTTTGAAACAAATGATCAAATATTTAGGGTTTCTTAAGATGGAATAGCTTTGAAGATCATAAACAGACCCCTGGAAGGGAAATCTACATGGAAATTACTTAGTCAGATTAAGAGGCAGAATTTGAGATGGCTCTAATTATTTCTGGTAGGAGGATGACAAATACAGGGGCAGAGATGAGTAAGGGTTCAGAGATCTATATTCTGCATGGTTTTCAGTTTGGGGTTTTGTTTGGGGTTTTTTCTGCTCAAAAGTGAGTAAATGCAGGAAACTATCTTGAGTCTGATATTAATGTATACTAAGTAATCTCTCACTTGGGAAAATCAGTTGCACACTGTTTAGGAATCTGCAGTCTAGCTCTAATGTCTGGGTTGTTTTTTGTTTTTTTGTTTTTTTTTTATTTCACAGGATTTTGCTTGCATTTGTCATGTTTAAATGCTTTATATGTAAATATTTAAAGGATCATTTGGAGGTGGCAAAACTAAGGTAGATAATGACTGTTTAGCCTAGACTCTGACTAAAATGTTAAATCCATGCTAAGAGGAACACCAGGAATCCTCTTACTTCTCCTACCAGGAGCTGCCGGTAACCTCTGGCCGATACAGAGTCACAGACATCCATTTCAGGCATGCTCTGGTGCAGTTCTTTATGCAAGGCAAGTCTTAGCCTCATGAAACAAATCCTATTGTTATTATTTCACCTGCATCCTGTCATCATGATTAAGAAAAGGTTTCCATGGGAATTTCTTAATTCCCTACAATTCAACACTAAGCACTAGTTCCTTCCTCTTTTAAGGAGGTTCTTAGATGGCAACAAATACTACTGCTACACAGAAGAGATAGGAGCTAACTCAAGTCAATACAATCCCAGTTATTAAGAACTGAAAATCTCAAAAAATGCTCAGGAAGAATGTATTATCAGGTACAGCAGTATTACTGCTGACTTACTGTTTCTAGCTTTTAACAGATAATTTTGAGGTTTTTTCATCTAGACAGTCCATATTTGGAAGAACTCTTTTCACATCACAGAAAACAAATTATGGCTTTGCAATTAGTGGTTTTAAACATTTTAATTTCATTGAGGCTTAGGAGGCAAGAAAAAGTGCACACAAGAGAAATAGTTTGGGGAAAACATTTGGAACTGACAAAACCAGCAATGGATAGAGAGATGAAATTGGGAATCTGAGACATGATGATAAGCAGCTTTTAAAAAGTGCTCTGTGCTTGTTCTTTGTAGCTAAAGAAAGAGGCCTGGTCATCCTCCCTGCCCACCCCTTACAATGCTGTGCATCCTTTCTGCAGCTGGTACCTGAGTACTGTCGTTTACCTTGTTGCCCCTGCAGGACTGAAGGGCTTTTTCTGCTGGTCTATAATATGCTTAAATCTCCACAGAAACCTAAGTATCATTGTTAAACATCCTAGACAGTTATAAAGTATGTGCATTAGATGAGATGTAATACTCCAAGTTCTGAGATAATCTGGATATGAAAGATTCTTGGAGAATTTTAAAACTAGAATTCTGACAGATTTTTTTCAGGATTGGAACACTGTCATAAAGTTTTGGACTTTTCTAGCTTTCCAGACTACAAAGTTGTCTTATCATAGCAATTACTAAGTTCTGAAAATGCTGGTTCACACCAAAACCTATTAATATTTTTCTCCAAATTTTATCACATTGCAAACTGGAAACCACCTTTACTGCATCTTGTGACAATATTTTTAAAATACCTATACACCCTCTACCAATAAATAAGAAAGAAACTTTGTATCTGAACAAGTACATTATTAAAAGTCGAAAAGCACCCCAATTGCAGCTTTACTGTCCAAAATCCTATTTGCTTTCCTCTAGGATCAACACATCATCACTGTTACCCAGGTGATGTCTCTCCAGATTAATACAGGGAGCTATTCTCTCTGTTAAAGGAAAAATGCTTTAGGCCACAGAAGAAATGCAAATTATTGCAATAATTTGAAGCTCCCTCTGCACAGGTGAAGGGAAAGAACCTGGAGAAGGGACAGGAAAACCTAATTTGGTGCTCCAATTCTGTTCTTAGTAGGGATTGTTATATCTTCCAGTTTTCAAGAGAAATTGAAGTAGCAAAACCTGCTGGAGAAGAGATTTCTGGAGGTGGTGGATTTGTTGCACTGGGCAAGCTGCAGCCTTTTTTATTGTAATTGCAGTCACAGAAGTGTACTGGCTCCCCTTTTATCGAGATTTGTTTTGGTCATTCCACAGCAGTCTCTTGCAAAACCACTGGTCGGTGGTGCATTGGTTCCAAGATTTGATAACTTATTTCTAAACTCTGGCTTATTTGGCTACGCACTAGCAGCAGGATTTGACAGATCATTTTGAAGCAGCATGAAATAGTTCCATCTGGCCCTTAGCATTTCCAAGGCAAGCTCAGCGCACTGAGCCCAGGAAAGGCTGTAGGTCACCCATGTGCTTTTACTTTTGACAAATCTTCATGGGCTGTTTTTCTGAGATTGAATTTGTACTTTTATTTCCTCCCACAGAAGCCTACTTATTTTTCATTGATTTCCATTAAAGTAAAGAGAGCACTGATCCAGAAACAGTTCATGAATTGCATTATCCAGTTTAATTAGAGGGAACGGAAAGTTTCTCCACAGACAGAATAGTCAGCATTCAGCCTAAAATGCAAGTTTGGACAGTAATGGCTGCAGCTAGCAATGAATTGAAGTCACAGCCAGTGCCAATTACCTCTTGCACTCATTATGCAGTACATTTAGAATGATGCTATAGCATCTTCTCTGTTTTAGTATTTAGTACTATATAGCAAATACGTATGTTTAAATTTCTTTCTCAATTCAAACTTGTGTCAGAAGCAGTCCAATTGTGAGTTCGTTTGAATTATGCATTAAATCAAATTCTTGTTTTGCTTTTTCTAGCTGCCTATAAATCTTTTGGTATCAAGCCAATTTAACATTCATAGTAACAAAAAGTCAATAATGTCTACATGCTGTTGTTACCTTGCTGCTGCAATAATTTTATGGACCGGATGAGAAATCTTAAAAAGTTCAACAATAAACCTGTACTTGATAATATAGATATGCATCAGCTGAGATCTGTACCAGGGAAATTAAGGGAAAAAGTGTGCACAGAAGATCATGTAAGCTTAAATTCTGTGTTGTAACATGATGATACTCAAATACATGCAAGAGATTAAATGGTATTCGGTAGAGGCATAGCAGTTTTTAGATTCTGGTAATAAATACCTTGTGTCTTATTCTCAGTACAGACACAAGTTCAGAGAGGACAAAGGTGAATGCAGTCAGAGCATTCCAGGAAATGTCATAGTTCAGTTTCCCGACATTGATATTATATTGTCAAAAAATTCAAAAGGAAAATACTAAGAGATTGAAAATACCCTATAAAACTTTTATTCTGGCTTGAAACAGCAGAAAAAAATACTTTATTATTAGAAAATTAATTATGTTAATTATAATTAACATGGCCAAGCCAGCAGTTAGGTCTTCAGAGCTATCCAAAATGCTCTATTAAATTATTTTTTTTTCCTTCTTTAGCTTGAAGGACAACTTAGCTTTAACAGACCACACTTAGAGTATTGGGTCACACACCATACCAACTGCTGAATTATAACTAGCATTAACTAACCTTTGGGGTTTTTTTACGTTTTATACCTACAGAACCCCTCAAACATACTCTGGATTCACTGCCGAAGTTTCAGTTTCTTAGAGTTGTAATGGAAACTTGATTTCATAGAAAGGAATGAAATGTCAAAAAAAGTCGACATGCACTTTCCCCTGGATCTGAGCAATAGACTCTGGCAGTGGGATACACAAACTAAATTCTGCTCAACAGAAGGGAGAATTTCTGACAGTTTGCTCCTCAACAAGGAGGACTATAATAACATAGTTGCAACTGTGGTACACCATCTTTGCTAGCTAAAAGTACCTTATTTTGCCAATAGCGGTTTGTACTGAGGCCACTCCCAGTTTTAGAGCATGCTTGTTTGGACTGTCTCTTCCACCTGAGAATTCAGCTGGAAAATTTTCTAGTATTTAATCACCTTTGATAAACACATCAAAACTACTGAGAGAGCTGCATCACACACTGTAAACACAAAACAAAACAAAAAAAATTACAAAGGATTATGTGGATTCTTCCAACAGGAATTACTTCAGCATTTTAGAGCTGAAAACTCTAAGTGAAGGTACTTTCTATGCCAGTGGTATCCATCTGAAGCCCATCAGAAAGCATCAATGGTAGCATCTGAAGTACAAATGAAATATGACCATATAGAGTTTCAGATTTTGAGTCTTGTTGTGAAAGGTCTACTAGTTAAAAGTAGGCTGCAGCTCACATCAGTTCACCCAGGGAAAGGCAGTAGTTCATTGTGAACCGACCACCTGCATTACGGCTTCCCACACGGGTTCTTAGCCCACATCAAGTTCATTTCTGCAGATACAGAAGGCACCATCAGTTTTTGACTTGTCAGAGATGAAGTTACTTTAGCTGCAATTTAGAGTACACAGATGGACATGAGAGGTCATGGGCAGGATAAAATTAAATAGCTCGTGTGTGGATAGCCTTACATTCTCTTAATTGTTAAATAGTAGTAAGCATGTGATTTTAAAACAATATTGGCGTGGCTTAAAAGGCTATACTCAAATCCAGCACAGTGATCTCCTTCCTTTTGCAAATCTGAGCAGATGAGTTCAGTAGCACCAGGGAAATAATATCTCTCTTCATGGAGAGAATTCACAGTTGAAAGGGAGGTGGCACAAACAAGCCAGGAAAAAAATTCCCTTTAAATGCAATGCTGGCACCTCTGTTGTGTTCCAGGACAATAAACTGCAGGTGAAACTGTTTATCCCACGTAGATCCACTACCTCCAGCCTGCACAGTCCAGGATCAGGAGAGGATCTGCCCAGCCAGGACATGATCTGCTACTAGCAAGGAATAGGGAACTGGGAGGGAGAAGCAGAAGACTTGAGTCTGTACTTAATGAATGAGACCTAGCAGGCAATCTATGTGAACTACAATGAAACAGAATGGATGAATGGATTATAAAGGAAATTTATCTTAGCTCATGGTTCACTGTGTAGAAATAGTAAAAAAAGCACAGAACCAAAAAGTATTTATTATGGCACATTAGAAAACCTTTTATGTTCAAAAATTTACAGCAGCTCCTCACAGTTTCTTTCCAAAACCCCATAGCTTTGAATTTTTTCATATACAAATTGCTTGCATACAGAATATACAGTATTTGCTTAGTATTCATGTAGGATTTTTGCAGGTTAATTTTTTAAATTTTATTTTAATAATATTAATAAGTTAATTTGGATATAAATATAGTTTTATATATTTTCAAACAGAAAAACATAGTTTATTTATGTAATTATTCTCCCTATAAATCATATCATATACACTGAGAATATGTTGGGAGAAACTATTCTCTCTTTTCTTTTGTGCGCTATAATATAGTGCCACCGTTTCTGTGGCGATAATTTAAACTCCTAAATGCCGTTAATGAAATCCTCCATTATTATCATTCTGGGAAAGATAGATTTAATAACTAGCTTCTGAAGCATATGGGCTCGGGAAATGTTAAAAATGTGGCACTGAATTCCTTGAAGAAGCTGTATTTAAAAAGAATATTATGCATCAATTTTTCATGTCAGATTCTTTTTTCTTTTTTAAAAAATGGTCACAATATGTAGTTCTCTTCTTAACTGTGGTAGGATTCTCATAAATAAAAGGTCTCCAGAATTAGCCAGTCTTTACGATCACAGAGCTGCCCTAGTTGTTGAGTTGACAGGGGCAGCTGGCCATCTGGAGGCAGTGTAAATAAAGCAGGTATCTAAGCACAGGTAGGTCTGTGCCAGGCTCAGATCCACCTCCTGCTGCAGGGGACGGGCAGCTGGCCATCGGGCAGCGGTGCCTGAGGGGCAAAGAGGCACCTTAGGTCTGCAAGGAGAGCATCGTGGCTTCATCAATCACGGTTAATCAATCCTCAGAGTCCCTTAACGGAGTCCAGAAGTTGTTAACAGAGAGAATCAGAACAGAGGCTTTTGATTCTCACTTGCATCCTCTTGCAGCACGTAGTACAAGTCTCTTTCTCAGTCACTCGAGGGCTTTTACCAGTCAGCAGCCCTTCTTTCTCTAGGACATGTTGATGTCATACAATGTCTGTTGCACGTTTCCAATCCCACATAAAACTTTTCAAGAATTTACGTGCTTTCAGTAAATATAAAACTTTTTGAATAACTGTCTTTAGTGAGACATATTTCTGTTTGATGGTGTACTAGGAAACAAAAATGACAAAAGACTGACTTTTCCTGGGGATTATTCTTGACAAGTGCCATTAGGTAATTTTCTCAAGTCCAGGGAAAATTATATTCTTTAGTCTGATAGTCTCATGAATTACAAGAAGTAGGTATTCTTGTGGGATTCAGCATATAGTTGACTAAAAATCAGATCCACTATCCAATCTAGAAATGTACATATGTTGAAAGCTATTTTTTTCCTAGCTATTGCATTTTCTTCATCATAATTGGTTCCTTAATTTAAGGCCATAAAGGCTGACTGTGCCCCAATACTGGACATAGATAAGTACTTTCTTTCAAAAGAAATTACATGTTCTGGTGTTATAATGGCATTCCTTGTGGGAAAAGATAAAGCTTCTTTGCAAATGTCTGGTTTATATATAACAATTTCATAAAAATATTTATTTTCCTCCAAAATATTTCCTAAGCGATGTCTAAATGTATTTCTATTTAATAATAAACATAGTTTATTATTAAATAGAATAATTTGAATACTAACATGGTTTTGTACCAGAAAGAAAAGAAAAAAGGATGCTGAGACACACTGATACGCACAGCTGTATGTTCATTTCTTACATATGGCCTTTTTGCAAATGTGTAAAAGAATATATTTTGAATTCTCATTAATTTGGTATCTTAAGAAAAGTTTAAAAATATCACATGTGACATTATGGTTCAAGCATGCAGAGTGTTGTAAGAACCAGCTAGTGTATTTTTCTTACAAAAATTCTAGAAACTTTATAGGAGAATGTGAGGGTACACTAAGAAAATTTTCAAGTGATCCAGTATAAGTCCCTTTGTCAGATTCCTCTGTGAATTGCAAATTCAGAGCAGAACTGGCCATTGCAAAATCTCATGTAATTTAAAAAAATCACTGTAACACCAGTAATTGACAACATTTTGAAACATCATCTTGAAAAGCTGAAGGCCAAAATTTGTATTCCTGAAATAGAGGAGTGGAAGAGTAGATAGGTGACATATTTCTAGTTGTGTTGTGGTTGCAGGGTTGCTGCTGGCAGGCCTGGAAATGAACCTGAAAATCTCTTTTTCACCTCCATGATATAGCCACCATTAGAAAGCCCACCTATAATAACTGAGAACCCAATAGTCCTCCTACTTTAGTTTAATTGCTTTCTGAGTGGAAACACACCATCTAATCATCACACACACACAGAACTGCATCACAAAACCATCATAACAACAGACTGGCTTCTTTTTACTGGACTTCCCAATCAGTTGTCTAATGCTTCAGGAAAAAAAAAGCAAAACAGCTAATAAACCAGATTGTGGGTGAGAAAACGCCTGACTGAATTTTTAAATTTGCTCATTGCCAGTTAGAAACTCATCATATCTGATTCAACAGTAATAGATCCTGGGCCTGGAGGGACAGTAAAGAATTAACTCATCTGATTCTAGTCAAGGACAGAGACTGGGGGTTTTGTTTTACATTAATTCTACTGTACATGTTCTATCATATGCCAAGCATGATGGAAAATAAAGGAAAAATAAGATTAGTTTAAGATTTTCTAAATATAGAAAAGAAATAAATGATGTTTTATCTAATTGTTGAAGACACTGCTGAAGATAATGAGTAACCAGTGGAGGGTGGTGAGAGCAATATAAAGTAGGTTAATCATCTGGAGCTCATGCAAACCCTGTTAGCCTCTAGTCAGACATTTCCCTAAGGTATCAACATAATTTGAATTTCAAAAGGGAGCTTAACAGAATATAGTTATTTCCTTTTTGTTAAATAGGGATTTGGACCATAAAAAACCAACTTTACCTTTTCTAAATTTCTGTGTAATCATCTGATCGGACTAGTAGCTTAAAACTGAGCAATGTGAATATTTCCCATTAGCTCCAGAGAAGCCAGTGGCAAAGCTCCCACCAAGTTTTTTAGTCCTTAGTCCAAGATACTAAGTACTTGGAAATTCTCAAGAAGCTAGATAATCTCTGCTAGATGAGAAGGGGTTTATGCCTTGCTATGTTACAAGGCTACACTCTCCATTCCATGGGGATACTGATCTGTACTCCATCAGTGAAATCAATGTAGCTGACTTATAGTACCTGGGCATCTGGTGCACACACACACAAAAAGCTGAAAGATTATTTCCCAATGTAATATACATAGAAATGAAAAGCAAACCTAAGAGCAAAATCACCATAATTCAAGTCATGACTGTGTATATAGAAAAGCAGCATTTGTTTTCATTATCTTCCTTTTAAATTCTAGATTCTAAAAATTCCAAAATTACTTTTCATGCTGTTAATAAAATGTCTTACTGTAGTACTGAGGAGCAGAAATTGACTGAGATTATATTAAATCTCATTTATTTTAGGCAGCCATCAGGGTTATTCATAAGAAGGAGAAGTGACCTTAAAAATACTGAGGTCTTGCATTGTGTTTGTAGGATGCCTCATTGTTCTCTCTCAACTCCCATTCCCCAAATGAAAAAAATCTAAATTTTGCATTGCTAAGAACATTACAGCCATCATTTAGAAATGAAAAAGATCTTATGTATTAAAAAAACCCAAAAGAGTTTCTATAAGTCTAACATAGGGTCTCTGTAAGTCTAACATAGTTGATTTTACTTAATTTTCATGGCTTTGATAATGACTGGGTTTGTATATTTTATAGTAGTAAAGGTAACAAATTCTCAGGAGTGACTAAGCTTCTTGAGTCAAAAACATTCTTGTAACTTCCGTTTCTCAAAATTAAACAAAAAATTACACCCTCCCCATCCTAATAACAATTAAACAAATCCCACTATTATACTACTATTGAAAAAAATAAATTGCTAGAAAACAAAGCTTGCCTATTAAGTTCCTCCATCAAAACAATTAAGTTTGGGTAGTGATTTAAAGGACTTTTGATCTACTAAACACTAACTACAGTGTCTTCTAATGCAAGTCATGCATAAGCAATGTACTTAGCTATTTAAATGTTCTGAATATGGACCGTAAAGGACTGGGCATTTGAACAGTATAAAAGAGATGCCAGATAGGTGATTTTGTATGTATTACAGGCAGTGGTAGAGATTTATTGTCCTTTTAAAAGGACAGAGGGAATGCAAGGTAAAACAATCCTGACAGGAAAACACCTGAACAGTACAAAAATTAGAATATCACTTAGACAAATGACAGTTACTTGCTTTACAGATTTTCTATTTTAAAATGTTTTTACTAGGCTTAGATCAGCATTCAGCACATGTTTTGAATTCTGCTTTTCTGGAGAGTCTTCCCTAATTTTTTCACAGGAATTGATTTGAGTTTTGTTCTCCCTTTTAAAGCTGAGTTTCATGGTCTTAAATAAGTCTTGATGTTGTATTTTTGGAAATGATGGGGAGAAATACAGGTGACTAGAGAAGTTTACACATTTACTCATTGACAGATTTGCAAAAATTTTTCTGTTTCATCCTAATCCTATTTTTCTAGGCTGTTCTCTGATTGACTAAACTGACATCTTAGCAAAACGTATCAAACCCATTTCCCTTTGAGCTTTACTTCCAGTTTAAAAGCTCAGTCATCCATAAGGCACTTTGGAATTCAAGGATGGCAAATCAGACACATAGCTGTTGCATGTGTAACCTTGGAATTCACAATATTCTGTATATTAGATTGACATTTGCCCCATTTTCTAGAACAAGGCCAGACCCAGATGGACAATGTTCTTAAATAAGCTAATTTGGATTTTATGAATAAACTCACAAACCCCAGATTCTCAGTACACAGATGAAAATTAATTGCTTCTACAATACTTCTAAAAGTAAGCATGCAGTTTTTTCTAGAAATGGAATAATCTGGGACCTGATACAAATTTTGAAAGATTCATACATTACACTAGATTTATTTATGTAATGTCATTGAAAATCTTCATGTTGGAAATTCCAGTAATGAAGTAAATCAAGACAAAATTATGATGGTTGACCAAAAACTAGGTATTAATAATTTTCTTTTGACTGTTTAGGTACTTAAATACACTGCAGCACTCTCATTCTTTTTCATAAGGGCTTGGAATCACAGAGTCTGGAATGTGTTTCTTACCATTGCACAAATTTTGGAACTCATGGTCTCCATTTTATAGAAGAGGGAGAAAAGCCTAGAAGCCATGAAAGAAATCTGAATTTCCCTGAGTACTACTGACTAGTCCAACTCTTATATTCCAGACCTAATGGTTAACCACGTCTTTGTCACCTTGAGACAGCAAACTCACTTTGAAACCGTATGCATCTACTTATTCAGTGCTATTAGGGGACATGAAAACATTAGATTTGTGATAAACAGTTATCTTCCAAATACGGTGGAACTTATAAAATTTAAATGTGACTTGAATGGGTGTGTTTTTTAAAACAGTTCTGTTAAAAGACAAATAATTAATCCGATAGTTCCATGTGTCAATAGTCATCACAAAGGACTTCTAGAGACAAGAATCTCTTAATTAAGAATTAAACTTTATCTTTTTTATACTTATATTTTTTTGCTCTTCCAAAGACTCCAGAACAGGGATTGGTCATCTCTGAACTGTGCCTAAAGGTTTGGTCTGAGCTTTTAACTCTTCTGTCCATTGCAACTATTGCTCTGCCCTATCCTGCACCATTATAAAATAATTATAGTTTTCCACTCACAATAAAGATCAGTGTCTCTGTCAGGAGGAGGACTGGAAGCAAGAGAACAGCAGAAGGAAAGAGTGTGAGATTATTCATATGCTGCAGTTCTGACTCAAAGAAACCTCACATGCCAAAGGGAAAGTGTCCGACTTGGTTCTATGGGCCTACTTCAATAATTGGGCGGCAAATTACTTTGTGATGCTGATAAACTTGCTTTCAATCTCCTTTCTTGGCTGTGCTACTCACAGGAGGAGCAAGCAGAGAGGAGAAACAAAGCACTGCTTTTCCCTGTCTTCACACTCTCCAAACTCTCCCTGCACCTCCAGTTCCTCTCTGGCACCATTCACGATGACGTTCCTCTGCTGATCTCTTCCGTGTAACACACTTCAAAACACGATTTCTCACATGTAAGCACAGAGAGGAGATACTCTGCATAAGGAGAATGAAATCAGAGGGAGGGGCACAGGAATGAAGAGGACCAAAGGAGCCAGGAAAGAGGGAGATAGGCTCCTATTACCATTGCAAAGTCCATCCAGCTCAAAAGAATACACCAGCAGCAGCTGGAAATGCAGTTAACTTCTTACCCTACTAATTCTCATTTTACATACTTGTTTGTACATAGCTCACTCAGCCTTCAGCAGCAGAGCTGAGATTTGTAATGTGTCGTTTCATGGATGCAAGAATATTTGAGATGTAATTATTTTATCCAAACAGGTTTGTTCTACTTTAATCACAGTATAACTCGATTTCAAAATATATGTCTTTAGAACGCTTTGAAGGGGAAAATAGGTATCAAATAAAATCATATTAATTGTGTACAAAATAATAAAAAAACCCACAGCTGTATAGAGCAGCACATGAGGGTAGGGATAAAAGGAGAAAAATCACATAATTATTTAAAGCACAGAGATTAACTGTTTAGACTCCTACCATCAGACACTAAAATTAATAATAAATACTGTTAGTTTCAAATACTTAGTAATAATTAATATAAGATCACAAAAGACATTGCAAAATAAAAATTAATCAAGAAAAGTCCTTTCTAAAAAATAAGTCATCTTAATGAGCTAAAAATTAAGAAATAAGGCCCTCTACATTAAAAAGTATTTTTTAATCCAAAGCTGAAATACCAAATAATAAAACTGAGATGGTTTTGCAGTTATCAATTGATCTGCTGCATATATAAAAAATTCCAGGGCAAAAGAAAGTATAGCCTGTTGCATTACACTGTAAGGAGCAGATTAATTAAATTAAGTAAGAACTGTATTAAATCTTATGTACAACACAAAATTTCCCATCTCAGCCAACTGGTATGCTCAGTTTTCATATCAAGGTACAGTACTTCTGGAACACTGATTTTTTATCAGGATGGAATCCATAATGCTACAATAGTAGAGAGGCACAGAATGAGCACTCTTTTTTTATACAAAGGATTATAAATGGAATTTTAAAACATGGTCATTTTAAGCAGATTTAATTGTTCAGTTGAGATAAAAGAGATTAAAAGTACTAAATGTAAGAACTACTTTTTTTTTTTTCAACTGACAAAGCATCAGATGTTATTTATTCTTTCACCCAGCAAACAGAGACCAGTTGTTTGGATGTCAGCTGTTGAAAAAATCATTGTGTGAAAGTTAAAATGCTCACTGGAAAAGCACAGTTCAATTAAGCATAGGCTGCACAGATCAGTCAGAGAAGGTCGTGCTTTACTGACAAACAGGAGTACTGTGAAAACGTTACTGCCATGACTGATGAAAGGAATTCAGTAGATTTATGATACCCTGATTTGACAGTGCCCTACCCTCAGAAATTAATGACTGCAGGACAGTGCTAGAACATCAGGGGTAAATGAAACTGTTAGTTAAAAGAAAGAGCTGGAAAATATACATTTGAAAGCTTTTTTTCCCCCCAATGTTTTGGGGAGGAATTATGTAGGTCTAAATCAAACAGTACACCCATACTGTTTGGTTTGGGACAACGGTACTGACTCTTTTTAAGGGGCAACTAAATTACAGGGGAACTACATTACCTAAGGGAATCACTAGATGACCAAGTTGACTCTGTTTTTTAAGATGCTTAATACAGACCAGCTGGACAACACTTACCATGGAAAAATAATGTGTTGTCCCATGCTGAAACATGAGGCTTTTACCAAGTCTTTGGAAAAACTCAAGTGTAAATTAACTGCTGTATACCTACATTCAGCAGCTTTTAAAATGCCTGCCTGGAAGATACATTTATGTAAAATTTTCATCATCAATTCCATCAGTCCCTTTAATGGGACAAAAAACTAATATAGCTATTGAGCTACCCAATACAACAAGAGCAGATCTAGTACAGAATCTTAAGAATTTCTGACAGCACATGGAAGGTGTCACCTTCTATGAAATGCAGCAAGTTTTCAGAGTAATTGCTGAAGAGCTCTATCAGATACACATTAAAAGTTCTTTGCTTCCTGTAATTGAAACTTGTGTTATTAAGTTGCATTTTTTAAAAATGCTGATTTTTCTCCTAGATGAGAAGTGGTATAAAGTCATCAGAATTAAAAATAAGACTGTCAAATTCAAACTGGGCCAGAGAATCAGAAATTATAAGTGCAAGAGATAAGCTCATAACTAGGATAAGGGATAACTAAAGGCTGGATAAAACATACATATCCACAACAATGGGGTATTATAACAATATTCTTAGAATCAATTAAAACTTTCAGTTGTTTTTTCCCCTGAACTTTTCCTGCCCTTGATGCGGTCGGAAGGGAATTTATTTTTCATATCTTTGAGAAAAGTGTTTTCTGCAAGGGCTTTTTCTGGCTCACGTGTTAAAAGACACCGTGGTCCTTGGAGCTCTCAGCCCCACCATAAATACTGTACATGCACAGGGATCCTGCCCCGCTGCACTCACGACTCCAGACCCCAACAGGATTCCCTCTGCTTCACAGCATGTCACGTACAAACGTCAGCCAGCAGCCTGAAGCCCCCACCTTCTGAAAACTGATGTTTCCAGATGGCAGGCTGATCTGACTTGGTTACTGGAACAGTGTTGTAGATACCAAAGGAACTAGAGCAGATGGAGAAACACCCCTGGCCTGATTATTTTTGAGCAATGGGAAAGGTAGTTCAGGTATGGACGAGCACTGCAGCTCATTATAATTTTAACCAAGCCATCTTTATGTAAAGGTTTTAAAACAGAACCAAGTTACCATGGAAACTGATTGAAGCAAAGACTTACTGTAAATTCTTTTCTAGACAATGATAACAGGACTGACAGGTGGGCTGTAAAAGGAAAACTAGTGCAACACAGAGTAAGGCATGTTAATCTGTTTCTCCTTCCTATAAGTGTCGTCATTTACAGTTCTGCTTTATCTCTACATTTTCAATGGTGATATACTGAAAATATTTTAGAAGCAGCTCACACTTCAATGAACCTTTTATTTTGTCATAATCATATTTGCAAGGGGATACACATGAACAGAGAAAAGAGTTAAAGGGCAGGGCACTCCACTTATTTTCCCAAATTATTCTGTCTTACTAGACCCATCAGGGAGGGAGAGCCATCACTCAGGACACACATTTGCATAAAGTGCCCTTTCCCACCAACGTTTACATTTTGGTCTTGAAATGCACTGTAGGTACATTTACATCCTAGCACAGGGCTCCCCTTGTGCACTATGAAAGAAAGTAACAGGAATTAGGTGATTTTATTGAAGAAATACCCCTTCTCCCTTTCCCATAAATTTAAAAGTATATTTATTTTTTGTAATCCTATTTTAAAAAAAGATTTGTCTCTGTAAATATCTTTCTTAGCCTGATGTGGGATGGTAAGAATAACAGAGATTAGAGTAGCCAGCCATCAAAACACAGTGCCAGAGCTTTAAGAAGGGAAATTGGCAGAATGAATAGCAGAGCTTGTACCTTTTCCACTTGGAATAGCTAGCTGCCAGCACTGGAAAAGATTTCAGCATATGAATATGCAATTTTTTTCTTTAAATTCTGTGCTGGGTGTTTCTGCCTGCTGTGCTTAATTTCAGAACCTTGTTTTATCTTTAGAGAAAAATAATGTCTTTTGCAATATAGCATTCTGCTAAAGGGAAGGCAAGAGAAAGGGGAGATTCTTAATTTTGTCCAGATATATTTCTAGTCCAAAGTTTCCTCTTCTTGGTTCTACCTCCCAGCTGGAGCTGTGATTGCACATGCCCTCCTAACACAATCCATAAAGCAATTTTCTTCCAAGTTTTAAGAGATTTGCTGTCATCAACAGACATGTTTGGTCCCAGCACACTACAACCACAACAGATCATCACCTTTTCCAGCATGTCTGCCTTACAGCAAAAAGTAACAGCAGCAGCTGCTTTTGTTGTCAGAAGTAAATACACTTCTCACCTTCAGTCTCTGCCTTTCTCAGCACTGAGGGGGTAGGGACATGACAGATGGTTCCTGCTAAGTAATCACAGATAAAACAGTATTTGGTGTATGGCATAAATTTCCAGGCAAATAAGAATGCTTTTCATTTAATACCATCCCCGTGAGAAGCTGGATACGTAACAAAATGTGGCATGCTCTAAGGCAACACATCTTATCGTGTTAAAGTGTATGATGATGAGACTAGAGTCACAACTCTGTGATAAATGATGCACAAGCCAACTTTTACATGTCATAAATCAGTTTTGATGACACACATTATTTCTACATGTTTGTGTTGACACATTTTGTGGGAAAAAAAAGTATATAAATAGGTTTTGTGCATGGATTTAAGTGGATAGCAGTATAAAATTGTCAATATTCATATCTGCAGACTTAATACTTCAGTACTTGACCTGGATGTCTAATTGTTCTATCTCTGTTTTCATGGAAGGAAAAAGAAATAAAAGGGAATGAAATAAGAAGTCTGTCATTTACACATCTGTAACTCATGCATTTTTGTCAATGCAGGTTTTTCAATATAGAGTCCACACTGATTTCATGTGTGATGAGGAGACAAGCAAACAGTGGAGAACAGCAGTAGATACAACACAGATAAGCAAGAAAGAAAAACTAAGGGCAAAAAGACAGAGCTGCTTCTGAAAAATCAGGTAAGAAATTCAGGTGATTCTCTATAAAGTGTACAATGTGCAAAGAATTCTGCCAAATAGTTCATCCTGCTTTCTAGTAATTCTGAGAATTCCTGCTATTTGTGTCTAGGACATATGTACACACACAATACCTATACCCTACTAACCCCCACTTACACAATTAATTTACTTTTTGAGCAAAATTGCCATCACCCTCAGTGAAAATGTCTATTATACTGGTATCTTACACTTCTTTTCATAAAAGCCATTTCCTGTATTTCATTTTATTTCCTTTAAATACACCATTGTACTAGTTGCTAGAGGAAGCCAATTCAGTAGTGGTTTGACAGAGGAGTAAAAGTGAGGTGTGCTGTGTGTGTTCCTGCTCCTCCCCAACAACCCCAAGTTCTCAAACCTTAATGTTCTGTCCTCAAACTGATGTCCTAGGCCATTACAGGCACACTGCAGAAAAGCACCACCTGTTATCTGTACCACTCCCTTCCTACAGGCAACAGGTGGAAAGTTGGTTTAGAGCTTGGGCATACTTAAACTTCCTAAGCATGACCAGAGAAGAGTAGAAATATATTTACCAAAGAACAAATCTGGATGAACAGGGAAGAACAATTCATGCTTTCCTCTTTCTTTCTGCTTTGAAGAAAAGTTGCTGCATTACTTGCAGTGGGAGCATAAATGTGGTGGAGACTGTATAATCTGTATTCCCTAAAACTGGACACTAGGCTAACTGCATGCTGCCTGATGGAACCGTTCATGACAGAAACATCCTATAAACTTTTAGTGATCCTTTCTTTTAGAAATGCCTGAAATTATATTTTTGCCACAAACAGAAGATGGAAAGAAAACCATAGCTAAACATAACAGATCTATTTATTTAATAGATACTTCTCCCTTCCATTCAGAAAACTAAAGCTAAGCTACGATGCTGGTACAGCAACACACATGAAGTATTAAGGAATGGTTACTTACAGGTTTTTGCATTCCTAAGTAACACCGTCAGCTTATCACAATCATTTAGTATATCCACAAAACAGAGATTCCTTTAGAGTGGTCCCTGTAGAAGTACTTTAACTCATCTACAAAATCCTTATTTATGCTAATATTTAGTTTTCATAGAACAGCATCTAATGCTTCCAGACAGCATGTTTCGGTAGACTGACTCCAAACCTACGGAAATTCACGACTGAAAAAACACATTCTGTGAATTCCCAAGAGCTCTAAAGACATACAAAAATCCTTAGCCGAGCCTCACAGACCATACAAAACTCGTTATAACTGTTAAAATTTAATATCTTCACTCATATCTGTATGAGTTAAGAGTTGCAGAGCTCATGCTAACTTTTTGCAGCTTGGTAGGACTGCCACACATGGAGGCACTCTGCCAATTCCTGGTGCGTTGATGATTGATAGCTGCTGCATCCTTGCAGAGCATCGGCGAGGATGCCTCTATGGGAGAAGCAGCATCACACAGCTAGAGTTTCTCTCCAACATGCAATATTCATCACTTACAAACCTGGGAATGTCATACTGTAAAAGCTACACGATGAAAGACACCGCAAGGTGTTGCGGCTGATTCCATTTGCCAGGTGGTGTGTTGTTATTTTGTATTACTTTGGGGAGGGCACTGCAAGTGAAAAAACAGAATACACTCAAGGCACATAGGAAAAGGAAGGCAAATTGCATAGTTCTCAATTATATCAGTAAGGTCTGTAACTGAAATGGAGATGAAACTAAATAAAGAGTTGCAAGTGCAATACACTACTTTCCAGCTACTGAAAAGTAATAAACTCTATTAGGAATATTTTAACAGGAATAAATTGCCAGCCATGATATGTAGAGGCCTACAGACAACGTTAAAGCAGATTTGACTCAGAAGGCAGAAAATGCTATCTGCAATGCTACACATATTCCCAAAACACGGTTTCACATCAAAGACATGTGGTAGGCTGGAGAAAAGATTGAATCAGGAATCTCTAAATGAGATTACATAGGCACAGCTATAATAAAACCAATCAATGAATTATCAAAACAATGAAGTGGGAGGATATTTGCTGAAAATAGTTAAAGTGAAGCAATAATTAATCATGCCCATTTGATAACAGTTAAGTGAGCTGTCCCTAGGACCTAAGAAATTTCAAAACAAACAACAATTCTGAATTTTAAAAAGCTTTCTCTTTACAATGTATCAGAATTCACAAGCAGAATTTTCTGACTGAAACAAAATCCAGCCAAGGTAAGATTACTCTTTGGGAGCTATTATTCAGTCACCACTGAAATTTTAAATGAGAAATACTGTGATACCAAATACCAGAAGCATACAGGCCTGCTGGTTTTGAAGTAGTTTGGCTCTAAATAGTGTCGTCTATTGAATAAGACATTTTAAGATTGGTTAAAAGAACAGAACATTTTCAACCTCTTCAGGATAACTGTGCAATATTTCAGATGACATCTTCAAATCTGTCATCTATTCAAGTGTTCAGTTTGAGCAGCCAAAAGATAGATTTCTCCATTTTGCTAGACCTCTAGCAGGATTAAATCACATAAATTCTAGTAACTCCAGATATTTCCTATTATGGGTTATGCACTGTGCTTTCCAGTTAGTTTTTACCAGCTATTATGATTTTCTTTTTTTTTTTAGAAGTCATTTAAGTGTCTCAATGTCATTTGAAGAAAACAGAAGCTCACAGAAAGTGAACAGAGGATCACGGCTTTATGGCCCTTGCTAGCTTGTACTCACTACCAAAACCCACGGGCTAGAGTTTACCAGTCTCAAGGTTTGCCACTATACTGGTTAACATCTGGAAATACTTGGTGCCCGGTAATGGTAGGAGGGGCCAAGCTGTAATTGCTGTGCAAATTACTGCATCCATTTTCATTTCTCAGCTAATGATAACACCCAACTCATGACACATTCTCCAGTGTCTTATCAAAATCCATGAAGTTTTCACACATTTCAGTGTGTGTGCTATTCATCCTTCTGTTCCAGCCGTAAAAAATGCTGATGGCAGAAATGACTGATGTCACTAAATGAGGGTTATTATTCAGTGAGAGATAAAGAAAGAAAGGAAGGAAGGGAAAAAGCCAGCTCTTACTACTATACTCAGGGCTGTTCCTTTTTAATCTTTAATGTGAGTTAACTGAAAGCCCAAGTTTAAAGACACAAACACAGTGTTATAAAAAAACTTGCTAAATTACCAAACATTTGTCTATTATTATCGTCTTTAAAGGAAATCTGTCTATAATTACATGACAGAGTAATATTTGTATATTTTTTCTTCTAAGAAGGAATTCAATTCCATACTAATGAAAGATAACTAGTGTTCCACAGAATTAGTGTTTACCTTATCCTACTATATTGAGAATTTAAAACTACATTTTAAATACTTTGATTTCTTCTATTCTGATAAACTCTGTCACCTTGACAACCAGCATAAATGAATATGTTAGTTATGATAAATTTTCAGTGCAGCAGTTTTAAATTGGGAATGGAAAATAACTTTAAAAAGTACTTAGTAATTTATTCTGAAAAAAAACCAGAAATGTTTAATTAAATATGGGAAATGGAATGTCAGTATGAATTCTTCAGACTAAAGTCTTAGCATAGCATAGTTATTATTTCTATTACTATTTTCTACTAAATTTACAAACTATTCAAGTTTCACATTGAACAACAAGAAAATGATAGAAGAGAGTTTGGGAGTTGAAGTCAAGGAAAGAATCATGTTCAAAAGTTTTTTCATGAGGAAGTTTTTGCTGTTAATTTGATTCATTTAGGCACTTCATTTTTTTTATTAATTGATCATGATGGTACTATAGTATAATATTATCTTAGATGTATTCACTTTCAATGTCTTCAGTTACTTTAAGAAAATGCTGGTAGGTCAAGAGTTTGCTGTGTTTCAGAGAAAGAATATTCAAATACATTCAGCAAAAAAATCAGAAATAAGGTACTTTTATCCAACCACACTTTTTAAGTGACTAAGGTTGACAAGTGACGAGTATCTTAAGAGGATTTAAGAGAGGACAGAACCTTAAAGATGCAACCTATTCAAGAGTACATTGAACACTATAAAACCATCCTGTCAATTACACACACGTTGCTTTAGTGAAAACACAGTATTTGAAAATTTGGAAAACTGGTTATGTAAATAATAAACTGGCTATATGTAAATAATAACTGGAATAATAAAACTGTTAGCATGGTCAACCTCTGACTTTCATTTCCAGAAACATTACTATATCCAATTTTATGAATACAGCTTTATTCAAAGACTAAAAAAAATTAGCAAATGCTCTGAGCCTTAGAGGTGCCTCAGACCTAGCTAAATCAAATTGGTTTTTACTTTAGGGCTGCTTTTGATATATAGTTCAGTCATCAATTCTCACATGTTTCTTCTAAAAAGATACTCTGCTGGATCTTTGTGGTACATTATGAACAGATACCACACCTGTTCCTACTGATTTGTGTTAGAGCACTTGTATCTTCACTGGATTATGAAAGGTTGAAACCATGAGTGAACAATAATATAGTAAAGAAAATGTTTAGGAATTCAGTGCTTTTTCTGAATGAAGTTATTCACAACATATTGTGGACTGGCTTCAAAATTCTTCCTTAGTCTTCTTCCTTATTTTGCTTCATTTTTCTGCTTCCAAAACATTTTCTCATTCTAAGTCTAAGCCTTTTTATGCCAGAAAAAGCTGACAGACTCTCAAGGTAAAAACCTGGCAAAGTCTCAAATCCTGATCACTCAAAAGGATTTTCTGTAGTTCAGAAGAAACCTTAATATCACTTGAGAGATAAGGGCCACAACATGCCCTTAACAGTCCAACAATGTCATTAGTTCTTTTTAGGGGAATTTTTTGGTAAGCAGATCCCAGTTTGCACACAATCCCAGTTTTATCTGTCACGGCTACACTGCACAAATGGCCCATCCACTCACTGGTACTGAACAGCTTCTCATCCCCTTTCTCCCTGAGATATACATCTGTGGTTTTGATATACTGTTTAGGTTCAAATGAAAACAATTATTTGAAGTAAATAACAGAATCTGAGAAATGAACAAGATGAGAAGTATAGAACAGTGTTTTCTGAGCAAGACTCTGCCACCCTTGTTTACCCTGCCCTCACCTCCAAGAACATTACACGTGACCAAGCTGCATCCTAAAAGCAGCATTAATTCCTTTCCTGAACAGACTAGTGAACTGCACGCTTAGATGATCTCTATGATTTCTTATTTTTAAAGCCAGTGACTGCAATAACATCATGCTAGCAACAATTATAGTATAAATCATACATAACTGTATAGAAATAAACCTGCACAGCACCTAAGCCTCTGTCAAAATACAATAAATTGAGAGGGGTTTTTTAAACTGGAAAATGCAAGACTGAGGAGGACTGAAAATACCCTCCTGTAATTCTCTGCTTAACCCAGCAAAAGACCATCTGATTTCTATAAAGTGAGTTAAAGCATAAGAGATACAAATTCCTTTTAGCTGTTTAGAATATTTTTTTTTTTACATTGCAGATGACAGTAATTGTGATTAATGGTTGCTGATAATTGGAATTCCATTCCAGTGGTTATTTCTAGTCAGGAACAATTAATAGCTCAACAAACCCCCCATTCATTTCATAATATTAAAGAATGATGGCTTGTGGGAATTATACTAAACTAGCACATTCAATTAGATTTTGAATTTTATAGTATATTGAATAACAGTTTATGGTTTTATAATAGCAGTGATGGTTTACTGTTGCATGGTAATCGCTCTCATTATAAGTATGTATATCTGGAGAACTACTATTTCTATACTCATTAAAATTACTCAATTACATGTTAATTACATTTCTTTAAAAGTACAGAGCTCTTTGGTCTTTATCAGCAAAGGTGGTTTTCAGTGACAGTTACATTGGTTTTGTCCCAGTATTTGAAGATGCAGGAACAGCTCATGCTCCTTGGTGCCAAGCCCCAGCTGGAATGACACCTGGGATGGCCACGCAGCTGCAAGTGTCCTGCTGCAGCTGGCTGGGCTGTACACAGCAGGCAGTGACTGTCCCATCTGATCTCTCCCCAGAATGGCAGGAAGAGAGCAGGGGAAAACTTCAGCAAAGGGAAAGATACAGGTTTTTGGAGAATCACCTCCAAACTTGAGAAGTATCCTCACCTTTGGCCTTTTCTCCAGTAAAAAAAAACTTCCTGCAATCTGAAGAGGGAGGAAAAAAAACCCCAAAAACCCCACAAAGCACCACAACAGGAAGGGAGAAGGAATCATGACTGGCAGAGAGAAGCCCATGACAGAAAAAGAGCTATGAAAAATAAAGTTGAATGAAAACGTTGTCTGCATCAGGACAAAATGGTGCATTGTTTGATGTGAGAGACTGGAAAGGGTGCAATATTTTTATGTGACAACATAAAACTTAATAGAACAGTTTCTAAAGTTTCTTAACTGAGAAAGCAGCAGGCTCTGAAGTTTAACATGCTCATAGGATAAATCTTGAAAATGTAAGTACAATAATAAAAATTCTGCTACTCAGGAAGCCAGTGCATTTTTAACAGAGATATCTATATTATCAGGATCTAAGTCACAGACCATTCAATAAGGTTCATCAAAGTGGAAAAACAGAAAGAGCAGAGAAAGAGCTTTATAAAGTTAACTTAATTAGGAAGGCACCAACTGATTTCACTTGCACAAGTGCTTTTGCCTAGAACTCTCCTTGACTTCAATTTTCCGATGCAGAAAATACCAACTGCATGAGAATACTATAAATAAATGTTTCTTCTGCTTTGTCTCTTATTTCAACATGCTCTTAAAATCTACATATAGTTTTACTTTTCTAGTTCACTCTTAGACAAATTATCTAACATATCTCCCAAATAAAGAATATTCTACTAATTCAGTCTTGTAATTTTCTTCCAAACATGGAAGTTATCCTAGTATAATACAAGGTAAGATGAGAACCTGTCTCACAAAGCACTGAATTATTTCAGTGAACAAAAACAAAGGAAAGGGTCAACAGTAAAAACAGCTATGATAATTCTAGTGAAATTCCAAGTCAAAACTGACACCCATTACACATAGTATTTTATGTAATAATTGTCTATCCAGCAGTGATCATTTCCAAGTAAGTGCTAACCTCATAAAATAAGTCCATAAGAACAGGATCAAGACCTTTCTTATTACTGTTGGATTAGTTTGAGCAGATTTGCTGGTGACAGGGGAACTTCCAAAGATTGTACTTTTTTGTTTCATTGGAAAATCTTAATATGAAAGTTTGGTTTATTCTATAGATACATGTAAAACCTCTCTGACTTATTTTACTTGTAGCCTTTGGACCGTCTGTTCAGAAATATTTTTTCTTATGCTTTCATGATACTACTATTAGTTATTTGTTGTATATTAGCACTTGACAGTTCTAATTTGTTCTACTGTGGCAGAGACTGTAGACCAGGTGAAACCAAGTGCAAAATAAGGCAGGACTAAAATAAAAAACTAGCAAGCTTTGCAATTCTCAAAGTAAATTCTGGCTAAGTGTAGATTGGGTGGCTTTTTAGACCAGTTGTTTTTCATAGTTTCTTTTCAATTCTCAATGCTTTTTGGAAAATGAAATTTGAAAAAGTACATGGCACATATATCAGTAATCCAATGGAAAAGGACAAGGGAGTTAAAAAAACAATTCAGTTCTATTCTTTGATCAAATTTAATGAAACTTTAATCTTTCTATAGTAAAACACAAATTCAGGCATTGCAATGCCTGTAGATACAATACCAATGTCTTATTCAGACAAATAATTTCCACTAGTCAGTAACTCTCAGGTTTGATAATATCAACAGATTCCCTTAACATGTGTCTCATATCCAACACTGAATTTATTGGGTGAGCCTTCCTTATTTTATGACTGAAGAACTTCTGGTAACATCATATATTCCATATTGACAGTTCAATTACTATTTTCAAAATACAATATTTTATAGATACATAAGATATTTCCTAAAGTAAACTCCAGGGTGTAGATTCCAGCTTCTGTGTGCCGTGCTCCTTCTCAACTACCCAGCAGTTTTAGTATTCCTTGGACCATAAGAAAATTCAAATACGCATATATTCAATAGCATAAAACCAATCAGAACACTTATGCAGACATTTAGAAGCTGAAACCTGCATTCTCTGCTTTGAAAAATTCTTTGTGGGAGTTTTTTTGTTGCTTTTCTTTTTACTATGGATAGCACCTGTAAGTATTGAGCTCAGCAAAGCCAAGCAGAACATAAGCTGGAAGCTGAAAAGAGGAATAGGCCACACAAATACTCTTTTGTTCAAATGGAACTGAGTTTTTCTGAATATGTTTTAGAAACTCAGACAAAACATCTGCTAGAAAAGCACTCACTGAACCATTAGCTACTCCATCTTTTCAGAGGATGTTGTCTATTCTAGTGGCTCTGTCCAGAAAACTAATTATATTACCCCACATGTACTGTGCTCTGGAAGACTATAAATTCAGAGATAAATATCATCTTTAACCGTAACTCTAAAACCTATGTATTTTCAGAATTTGAGGGGTTTTTGCTTTTTCACTAATGGTAAGTACAGTAATGAATGCCGTGCTGGAGAATTTGATCTAATAGAAGAAATTTTAAAACTTAGCATTTTACTGCTACTGTGTTTATGCTTAGAGTTGGTAGCATTCCTGAGCTTCAGAAGAAGCAAGATTCTTTTAGCCTACACTGTCAGTGTAAAAATTCTCCCTACCCTACTTCTGCCTTATGCATGAAAAAAACCCCAAAAACCTCAAAAAGAGTTTGGCTACAATATTCAATAGAAAGCTCATCATTATTTGCTATCGTTTCACAGCAGGAAAGACCACACAATTATAATAAGAAGTTTTCAATACATATCTGTATCACAGATTCTATATTAACATCATCGCTAGCTTATCAGGTGCATGGGTTTCACACATGGGCCTTTTCCAATTAGCCCTTCTTACTTTCTGTAACTTATGTTTAATAAGCAGACAAAAGCTCCTTTGAGCTATCCTAGCAGGAGGTAATTGTTCTATACTCTCTGCAGTTTTGTCTCCAGCACCATAACATATATCCATTGCTAATAGTTAATTAATTAGTGCACTTGCAGTTCAGTCTCTTGAAGAGTGAAATTAAATTTTGTGGCTTTAGCCTAGAAGAACATGGACTCAAAGCACATATTTAAACAGGTCAAATTATTTCCTTGGCACATGGGAGAGGGAGTTGCAGACTTTACTTTTATTGCAGGTGGCACTTGAGTTGATGTTCACTGATTGTATCAATGACCAGAACAATTTTTTTGCAAGAAACCCTGGCAAATACGCCCTCTTCTCTCATGGAGAAATTATTTATCCACTCCTACAAGAGCCTGTACCTATGACTATAACTGAGTCAGTAATTGATGAATCACTCATCTGAATTTTGCTTACATTTGCCTGAAAATGACAGTCCTGGTGAGGCACAACCCATCAGTCTTGGAATGCTGTCAGTGCTGGGGATGTAACATTTGAGTTCATTCACCCTGGAAAGTTAAAGGCTGCACTGTCATCCCTGGCCCAGACTTCATCCAACAGCACATATTTACAGGCATACATCAAGAGACCAATTGCGGTTTCACCATTTTTACTTGAAATGCTGCTGATGCCTATCTGCTGTAAGCAAATTATGCCCAGGTATTTTGGAAACCATGATAAACAGAACCATTTGGAAATATTCCAGCAAATAGATTTTTTTCAAGGTCTGTTTTCATGAACCAGAAGTATTTTCCTGAAGTGTTTTGGATTTTATGAATTTTCACTGAATGGAAGTCACACTGATAGGATCACTGTCCGGATTCCTGATAGGTTGCCCCAGGAGACCTAGAAATGTGTCAGATTTTTTAATTCTGAGCAAATAGGATGCTTTAAGAAAAACTGAGATTAATTAATGCAAAATGGAAATCTTATTTTAATAAGCTTTTAAGGGCATATTGTTCCCACTTTTCATATCTGGGTCCCAAAATAATACTGAGAATGACCTCTAAGAGGTACTTCAAATTTTAGAAACTTGACAGCCACTTAAAGCCTCTATAATTCTGCAGGCAACTGCAGCTATGTCATTATACAAACAAAAGGAAAAAACCCCATCCTAAACAAAAGAAGATACTGATGTTTTTTCAGATACAAAATTAGTGTAACTTTCAAGAAATAATTCTTTGTCAGCTTTGTTAAACTTACCTGATACACCTGTGTCAGTTACAAATGTTTCTATAAGAGCAGATTTTATCTTATGATTTGTATGACTGTCAGTAGAGATAAGAAACCAGGGAAATAAAAGGGTGTTTTTTCTCATGGTAAATAGGGAGCTTAATTAGCAGTAATTTAATTCTGAGAACAACTCTTGCTTTGTCTGTTATTTCACAGAAGAGCTGCTGCTGAGATACTTTGCCATATTTTTCCTTCCTATAGGAAAAAATGCACTTTGAACTTTTCCTCCTCTCTTTTTAATACAAAGAATTTGTATTAAGTGTTTATACTGTTCCAAGATTAAAACAAAACAAACAAACAAAAAACCACAAAACCAAAAAAACCCACTAGAACCTTGTCTATAATTCAGAGGGATTTTATTTTGATGAGGGCTATTCCAGTTGAATTCACAAGGACACAAGCTAGGCCAAAATTTTAAAGGAATTTTTTAGCTGGCTGGAATACAATAGCTGATTTTTAATATTTTTCCATTTTCTTGAAGCAAAATTCTTCATCTTCTCTAATGGTAAGCTGCAAATGCCAGGAATAGAGTTGCACAGTAATTTATGAGTACCTGGAAACAACTGAGTTTGCCATATGGTTCTTCTGTAGGGAGTTAAACTTCTGAATTTCAACTCTGCAATGTTTTAGAGTGAACTACATCAGTGGAAGATGTCTTACAGAGGAGATTTCCCTTCAGCTACTTTTTGGGGAAATAGGCATCCTAGGCAAAGTGTGTGCAAACTTTGGGCTACTGTCTGCAGGTCAACAAGAAAGACACAATGTTAAATGTGCATTACTCAGAGCCACCACTTTGAAATTAATCATTTAAGGTTGGCTGTATTCAGTTCTTTCAGCCTATAAAAAACTGACAGATGGGGAGCTGCACTACAGTTCAACAGCATAACACATTAACTTCTAGAATTCTTCAACCTACATGCTCTGCCTGGCATCCCACTTCCTTGGAGGCTTGAATACATTTGAATTGATACCATCTTAAAGAGCACGGAGCATGCTGTCAAATTGGCTGGTGATCTCTGATTGTTTCCTCTTGGAAGCAAGATTTAGAAAAATCCTTTCATGCAAACACATTTTACTTTGTAAGAAGGATTTCCTCACAATAGACCTCTCCTGTAAATACTATCAGACAGACCTATTTTTTCATATTTTTCTACTACAGCTGTTTTTGGAAAGGGAGTACTCTGACATCGTCTACAATTAATTTCAGCCATTCTGCATGGCTACGACATTTTGTAAACTCAAGAGTGTGAGTATAGATTAAGGTAATGTGATAAATTATGCAGAACATTATTTATGAGGAAATGGTTAAATGGGCAAAAAGAATTGGAAAATGAGTGAATTTGAATCAAATTCTAAACATTTTGACTGTCTATTATATTTTGATTAATCCGTATAGGCATCCTTTGTTTCTTTTATTTCTTTGAAGGGAAGAAGATAAAATATATTGCTTGGTTAACCTTCTTTTATTTTTCATTTAAAATTAGAGTCTTTACTTTTAAATCGTAGGACTTGCTTTTCTAGAACATCTATAAAGATTTAGCTTCCTAAGTACTTCAAGTTATTGCCTATAAAGAAGTTCATATATTCCTACCAAGAAAGAAAATCCCAACACATGCAGACTTTGCATTCCTCTGAATTACAGCAAAGTGGCACTCAAATTTTCAGTGAAAGTAGTTGTTATGTTTTGTTGAGAGATTATAATTTCATCCCAAATATTTCTGGTTAGAAGCATTTCTGACTTTTAGTGTATAAATGTAGCATTTGTGTTGCAAAGTCATTTTTTGGTAAGAATGTTTTCTGAAGGAAAAGAATATAAACGTACTTTAACTGCTTGTCAAGATTATTTTCAAATGAGAAACAATAACAGGGATATGGGAATTCTGGGGTTTTTTTAAACTTTCTTTCACAATGATTCTTAGTGGCAAAAGCTGGATTATGTAAGGCAGTTAGAGAAGATGTCAAGGTATTTAGAAGACATGTAGATGCTCTTTGGGACAGAGTTTATTGGTGGACTTGGCAGTCCTAGGTTAATGACTGGATTCGATGATCTTAGAGGTCTTTTCCAACCTAAATCCACAATTCTATGATATAACCTTTGCCATAAAAATATTTTTGTATTTCAAAAAGTAACCATCTGAAATATAACAATGTCTGCAAAAAGCTGCTCTACTGATATTGTATTTGACTTGAAAAGTAATGGAGAAATCTAAAATTTCAAGATACAACAGTGTCTGCTTTTTTATTCAGACAAAAAAGTCATCAACAAATTGGTAGTAGTATTTAAATTATAACTCTCTAGGAATTCATTATATCAATAAACTATTTGTTAAATTAAATCAAGTCAAATTACTGAAAGAAAATTCTCAAAAGAGGGTTAAACGCTGAGATTTCCAAAGGAAATAATTTTTCACTTGTTAACTGTTTTATCATGCTGGGATGCTATATATGTAGATTTTTACTGCTTTTAAAAATATTTAAGGCTATGTGTTACATAAATTCCTTATTGTACCCCATTCTACTGTATACTACATTTACAAATTAAATTTTCTGTAAAGAAAGTCCATAATTGTTGTTCATGAGCTCTGTAATAAAATAGATTGGTTTTTTTTTCCTACAATTTCCAATAGAAAATTCCAATAGAATAGGACCTTTATATGATGTACTTTAACACTCTTGTAGATGAATAATGTGTTAGCAGAAAAAGACATGTTGAGCCTCACTCAGTTATCCCTCCATCCCAATTATACTGTGACATTAAATCTTGTGACATTTAATAAGAAGGGCCATTTCACCCATGGCTGCCTCAACTGCAGACAATTTATGAATCAGCATCTCCTCCTAAGAAACTGTTCTAAAAGAAGGTGGCCTTCTCACATGCTGATATGTCTAACTGCCCATGTAAATTAAATAAGATGTACCAAAGTATGTAAAATTGGTCATCTTACACTTACCTGATGCCTTCGACTACAGAAAAAGGAGTTAAAGAGCTGGCACAATTTTTTTTTTTTTTTTTTTTTGGCAACTGCAATAGTGTTAATAGACCAAAATAAGAAAGAACCAGGGTTCAAAATAAAGTATTTGCTTGTAGATACCTCTTATTTTTTACAGACTTTCACATTTTTAATGTTAATTTACAGGTTTAAATATCTTCAATTCTGTTTCAAAAACCTGTCGTTAAACAAAAAATTGTGACACTACTAAATAAGCCTCTGAAGTAAACCTAGTGTTGTCTTACACAAGGCAGAACTGAATGACAGTGTGTAGGACCAGGTGAACATTCTTTGCAGGACAAAAAGCATGCCCACTCCTTATCCCAGACTATAGGCAAAGCAATCCTAGCCAGCTGCTCAGCTGGCTCCAAAATGGGATGAAGCCCAGCTTGGTCTGAAATAATCAGCCCTGCTGAAGAGCAGCTGGCTTCAGGGCTTGGACTAGAATTTCCATGCCAGCACCAAGGAAAGAATACACTAATGCATCAGCAGACTTGAGGGTTGTCTAGAGGATTTTTGAAGTAAATTCCACAGCATGGTGGTGTAAAAACAATGCTCAAACAATTTAAATTGTCTTCTGCCTTGAAAATAACAAGTATATTAAGTCAGGTGTATGTAAGATTACTGTTTTCATCTTTTCCTGCAATGGAGTTACACATTTCTTGAAATGGCTTGGCTTTAAAAAAAAAAAAATCTGAGTTCTTACAGCAATTTATTTTACTCCAGTATGAAACAGAATTTTATGGAAATATATCTGGTCTAGTTCTATAAAATATATAATATATCTATATATCTATATAATATAATAATATATCTAGTTCTAATATATCTAGTTCTAGTTCACATGTTCCCAATTAGAAATCCAAGCACTGAAGAGCAGGCTGTTTGCTGCAGGTAAAACCTCTGTGCAAGTCACAAGAAGTAAAGAATTGCCTCTCACATATTAAGACTGGGTAAAATAATTCAGTTTAATGTTCGTGGTAAAAATATCTAGGTTTATCCCTATGTTCTACTCATCAATAGCCATTTTGCAGCTTTTCACTGATGTTACAACACAAAGTATAGGAAAACAACAAGTGAAATGAAATGCTAAATCTTGTCAATCTTTTCAAAGGAAAAGAAAAACGAAAAATTTTAACTACTGCATTTTATGAAAATCATATGCTTCTACAAATTTTTGGGTGGAGAGAACAGCATGTTCTCTAAATTTCATTCAGCTGCTCCAGCTTCAGGGAATGTAACAAACTCCTGTGCAGGATGGATAAACTACTGAACGGTTGAGCTATGGTTTTCATCCTTCTTTGAAAATCATACTTATTTTTGATACTGAGCTACAAATTATTGTTTTCCAGTAGAAAGTGCCTGTGCAGAAATAAGGACTGCACAACATCATCTGAAAATATGCATTAAAGAAAATGCTTTCACTGTTTCTTTACAGTGACACAGAGATACAGGGAGATGGCCATGCCAGAATTGGATTTCATGTACATTTTTGTGCAATAGCTCTATGAAGTATCCATGCCTAATATGGATAATGATACAGTGTCTACATCTGTGGCTGGAATAGATAAAACCATGACCAGGAAAACATACTAACATAAATAATGAAAATTAAGGGCAAACACCAAAACATTTTAACTATGGTCTGCCTACTAATTGTGGTAACTCTAGGGACAGGAGAGAAGGAAGAGAAATATTCCAAAACCTATTTTGGCATTATGTATTTGAATCTCTACCAGACAACAGCGACTTTTTCTGAAAAATATAAATATCAAGGGGCTTCAGTTGGTGGGCTGTTGTTACTATGTCTTTTGAGCAAGGGCCAGAAAAATATTTTGATTTTTGAATGCACACTGAGCAAGTATTGAACCACAATGAGAATTCAAGATTTCTATCTACCTCTCTATAAGGCTCTGGGAAATTTCCCTACAATATTTTGTGTTTTGCAATTATAAGTCTGATTTCTAAGAAAAACCCTACATGTCCAAAAACAGTTCATTAATTATATTCCAGAACTATAACAGAACCCTCCAGCTGCAACATTTTTTAAAATTCTGCTTTCTTGTAAGAACTTACACTTCCACTGTGATCGTAAATGCCTTCTACAGCAGGATCCTAGAATAATTTGCAAAATTTGAAAACTCAATCTGTCATTTTTCCTGTTCTGCGAGAAAATTAATGTAACAGATTGTTTAATTTGAAAGAGTGCATAAGCATGGTGTTGATGAATTGCCTTAACTATCCACATGACCGGGAGAGCAATAAAATGTCCTTGGTGTGTAGATATCAACAGTGCAATTTTTAAAGGGATGATGATTACCTGTGGATAGAAAAGAAATTCCATCTCTATTTTGCACTGACCTCCAAACGTAAATTTACTATAATTTGTGCTGTAGCAAAAGAATGGTACCTTTGAGGTAGGTGCCAGAAAACCTAAGGAAATCCCTATGGCATGCACAGTGTAAAATAAAATTACAGGTCTGGGTAAGAAAATACCCAGAATTAATTGTAATTACTTAGAGTAGCCTCACAGTACTCTTCACTGGGTCTCAATTACTGATTACTGATAACTTGAACTGTCTTTTCTCATCACTGTAGTTGAAGTACATTAATGAATGTTATGGGTCTGGTTTTGCTTCTAACAAAGGCTATGGCAGCCTGACAGCTTTCACTTAAATTCTAATCTCTAGGAAACTTCTCTCTTGATATCTAGCACAGCACCTTCTAATATATCCCTAATACTGTCAATCTAGTAACATGACACAGGGCATGCTCAGAAAGTCAAAACACTGCCCTTACCCATAAATTAATATACACCACTGAGACTTCCCTTACCAAACACTGAGCTGTGAATGATGTAACTGTTACATGTGAGGCAAAATTTTAAGGCAGAGGGAATAGATTTATTGGACCAACTGACATAGCTGGGGGGGAACCAACAAATCTAGAAAATACGTTCACAAAAGCACATCTATTTTACCCAGTCATATTAGTTACTTTTAACAAAATACACCCTCTCTTCCTGAAATGTCACCTTCTGGATTGCCACAGATGAAACACAACACAACCACTACAAACATTTTCAAGTAGTGATGATGCCATGGTAACACACATAAATATTGGGTTTTGCATGTATTGAGGTAGCAGACATTTATCAAGAGGATTCAGAGAGCATATTGTGCAAGAAAAGCATTTTTGGAAAATTCTAGTGCCCCCTGCACAATTTTGCCATTTTCTACTACCATACACCATACAGAAAAAAGGACATAAGGTACACTAATTGCTGTTGAGTGCTTGCAGAAAACAAACTCGATTTGACCCCACTCAATTCTTCTAGTCCTAGATGAAGAACACAGCATGAGATTGCCCAGTGTGAAGGTGGCACGAACAGTGCAAGCAAACAGATGGGAAAAGGCTTGACTTGTATACAGCAAGGGTACACCTTTCAAGCCTTAATTTAAATCTGTATTCTGGGATACCTCGATAGTTAAATAGACTCTTGAAAGTATTGCAAGTTTCTGTAGCCCTTTCCCATAGGTTTACAGTTTCCCTTCCTACAGCAGTAGGACTGTTTCCATCAACATTGATAACTGTTTTTTCATCTAGAGAGGAAGGTGCAAGTGACTCCTTTCCAACAGCCTTCAGCGTGCAAAACAGTTATTTATCACATGCAGGAGGGCCAGCTTGTGTGGAACTGGGAGGCAGCTGCAAGTGTTCTAAGTCCCACTGACTTTACCTTAAAGCTTCAAATGAGGAAAGAGTAATAATAATTATCAAATGCTTCAAGATAATGCTAAACTGACTTTTGAGGCTATGATGACACAGAAATAATTCACTATAAACTTACATGCCTGATCCTAATGCCTGAAGTTGCAAAATATGATGAAGTACAACTAAGTTCTGATTCACTACCATTAAAGCTGATGAGAGTTCTACCCCTAACTTCCATTGTAGCAGTTAAAAAAAATTATTTACTGGGGAATGCAAAAGTAATTCAAATGTATGACTGTATGAATTCTTACCCACACAGATATTATAGCTCAATACATTTTTTTTTTTCAAAGTCAATGTATTTGAAAAAAAGGCAACAATTTTGTTCTTTGTCTAATTTCTTGCTCTTATCTTCTTATGATATATTTTAATATTGTGTCTTCAAGTTTCCCATAAGCTTTCTTTTATGTCTAAAAATGTCTTCAAGCTCTTCTATTTCTGCTATGAGTTAAATTTATATATTATACATTATGGCCAAGTTTCTTTTAAAAAAGAAACCAAACTTATCTGTGAAATAGGAATTGAATTTCCTTACTCTACTTAAAATGTCATCAGTAATTACAATGCAGGACTTTGTCTCATGCAATTTCTTTGACTTCTTAAACCAAGAATTAGAAGTTTGACAGCAAATTCAGATGAACATATTATTTGGTTTATCTGAAAATGTAGAGTCAGATCCAATTAAACCCAACCTCAAAAACTGCCACCACTTCTGAGCATGAATCATATCCTTGCCAGCAGTTGAACCTTCCTGCAATGGGAGAGTCTCAAAAGTGTCTCACCAGCCACAAGCATCCTTCATCCCAGAGGGATCAACTCTGCTGAGCTCCTAAATGCCAGCATTGTCCAGTTGTGGCTGCAGGTAAATTGTGAAAATCAAGCACAAGGACTGTTCATCTTGGTAAGAGTTTCTTGTGCTTAAATGAGCAGAGGAATTGAAGGACCAGTGTAACTTATATGGGACTGATTAACTCTGAGGAGAAGGGAGGCAAGAGATGCCAACTAACTACTTCAACACAAAAATGGTGATAATAGAGGAGTTCTGTACCTTCAAATAGCATTAATTTTTTGTCTCTGCAAAGATGGAGTAAACAAATCCAACTCCTGAAAGTCTAACAGCACAGTCAACTGGAGAATCCTGATAGAATTTGCTGAGAACTAAATAAGAATTTACATAAATGTAGCAATTAGTGTGTAAAAGCTACTTGTAGATCATAAATAAGTCAGTAGTTAATGACATCTTGGCCTCCTTTCAAGCTCCAGCAGTGTAGGACAGACCTTGTACTGAAGGAAAGTAACTATTTTAGAATTCCTTTGCATTCAGGGTCCTCCAGAGAAAAGATCGAACAGGATGTCCCTGCAGAATATCTCAATAAGAAACCTTTTCTAGGATGCAACTGTAGTGCTATCTTGGCTTTTCTCACTGGAAAGTTAGGACTTGATAGCTGAAGAAATAAATTGTCTCTGTAGATTATATCCATTTTCTCATTGCCTGGAATTCTCCATTAATATGTACAACTTTTTATGTCATTCTAAATCAGCTGGAAGCAGGTACACTGTTATTTGAAGCTTTTTTCCCAACATTCAATTTAACAGGGCCACATGGTCACAGAAAACCCATTCTGTCACTTAAACTGTCTATCCATTGAATAATTGGCCTAACCTACCTCTCTGAGTGGTATGCTGAGTCTTCCAATATTTTTACTAAAGTACCTTACTTCAGATACAGAAAATAACCCCTTTTTCTTCTGTACAATCTGTCTTCTTTTATCTGAGAGCCAAATAAAATACCTGGAAGCATATGTAGGGAATAGAATGAGGAAAAGTGAGTTTTGGCTATTTCTGTCATGAGGGAAACAGATATAGTGAAGATGACTTCAACAGCCCTAAAACCACAAAGAACCTTGCTTTTTGAGGTGAAAGATGGAAAATTAAACATTTCGAGTAATATTTACAGATAGAACGATTTTAAGTGCCTGAAAGCTGATGGTTCTTCAACACCAAATATGTCTCCATGATAGCTGTAGTTCCATGACTATAGTTAATCAGTAGCACAACATATGCTGTTAGGTGAACTAGGATTTCTGAAAATCTGTAACACATTCAAAATACCATCTAATTTCATCTAATCTAATCTCTGTTTTTACAATCTGCTCTAGTAAGATTTAATGCTAGTAGTCTTTCAAGAAACAGATTTAACTAGGGAGTCAAGGCTAAAATACATTATTAACTCAGATAAAGAGCTTTACATTCAGAAAGAAAAATCATGGCATATATCTCATTATTTAATTTAAAATTTGATTATTTGAATGTAAAAAAAAAAAAAATTAAAAAATCACATCAAGGTGAAGAGGAAAGTTTTGAAAGGACCTATACTGACCAGCTATGAAAAACACTGATGTGCTGCTCAATGATCCTCAGTAAAGCTGAGCAAGAAGTTTCAGACAAATTAGAAATTTCATTCTAACTCTGTTTCCACACCTGGATTGTAAGATAAAAATCTTCTTTTTTTTTGCAAGTAAATCAGAACTGCTGATACGTCAGCTTCATGACTGTCAAACCCCTTGCCCAACTCTCCCCCAGAACAAACACCTATGTATCTTTGAACAGGGCAACTCAAAATCATCAGTGGGATGTCAACCAACTGTTGGAACAAAATTTGTACTTCACTACCTTTATGTGATCTCATCTCCTTCCCTTGCAGACATCACCTTAGCCACCATGGTAATGGCTGTTTTAAAGCAGTGTCTCTCCTTTTGTCTGTTAATACTCATTTCACTTGGAAGGGGTAACTTCATGACCACTCCATATTCCAGTTCCGAGATCTGAGTCATCCTCCACCTTCTGCCTTTGGTGACCATGCAAGTTTTAAAAGGTAAAATTCTAAAAGACAGATGCAAGGATTTCTAAAATCTAGTCATGACTACATGTCTTCTATAACAAATTTCAGTCCTATATCAAAAGTTAAAATTTTCATTCTGTTGGGAAAAAAAGCTTTTAATCTAAACATGTTCTCTCCAGATGCCCACTTACAGCTGGGAAAAATACTTTCTCATATAGCTTTAGTTTTTCACTATTTCACTGTTTTTTTTAGCTCACAGCAAAAGAAATAGGTGTATTTATTTGTCATCTACATTTCAAATATACTCCATAAGTGTATCAGATAAAAAACTGACCAAATCTTTGGTTTGTATCATTTCTTAAGAACTTTTTTTTTCAATTAGGCAATTGCCAGAGCAAGCTATATCCAAGTATTCTACAACAAACACAAGAGACTTTGTTTTTCACCAAGAGACTGAGACTTAGACACATTTCCACCTACAGTAAACATTAGCATTTCTATTCCTCCCTTCAAAGGGGGTCAAGCATGGCATTGTCACAGAACAATTCCATTATGCCCTGGAAAACAAGTAAAAAACTATGAAATAGAAGAATGTTTCTGTGAGGTAGCTGAGCTTGCTAATATAAAAAGTGACTTGTGCTGCAATGACATGAAAATGTTCATAATTGGCATTTGAGGAAGGGCAATGACACTGATTCTTCTATCGCAGACTAATCTTCACTGTGACATGGAATTACGTTCCAGTGTGGTACCCTATGATCCCTAACAAGGAGTAGACAGAGGTGTCACAGCTGGTCACTACCTGAAGTCAGCAGGAGCACAGGGCAGCAGGCAACCCCTGTGTGGGATGAAGGGGTGTTTAGAAAGCCACACTGCTGCAGAAAGATGCAAAGCAACTGTAGCTGCCCGGCAGAACAGAAGCATTTCAGTCATATCAGGGTGGCTATACTTCTAAAACACTGATTAAGAGACTGCTTTCTCCTTCCTGCTTAGGCCCTTCTGATGCCTATAGTCATGAGTTGAGTATATTGCTGAATGTGGGTAACACACAGAAACAGAAGCTGAGTCTCCTCTGGGTAGCTGGGGCTCATTCTGCCCGTGCTCTAAGGGAGCTGGATGCACGTCTGCCTGGCTTACACAATATCTGCCCTGGCCGTGCCTTGCTGCATCAGCTTGAGCACAGGCCCTTCAGGTGAGCTGCCACTAACTCCTTTCCCTCCATGACCAGGAATGTCTATTTTTAGAAATTAGAAGAAAATGTAAAAATTGAAGAAGGAAGGAGAGGGGACTGATAAGCAGTGAATAAGGCAGGAGAGGTAAACTAAGGGAAATACAACTGTTTTAGACAGGTATGGCATTGTGTGGGGAGGGAATTAGAAAAGAGCTGGGTCTTCAAGGAGTCAGTGAGGACACAAGTGAGAACAACAAGAAAAAAAAGCTTCTGTAATAGGGGAGAGAAGATAATATTATGGAAACTGTCCAATCGTGACAGGTCAGAAAAAAGGACAAGACAGCCAGGAGCAGATTCGGAAATAAAAACTGATAGTGAAATATGAGGAAGGGAAAATGAACTTTGCTTTGCAATATGCTGGATTTGTGATGTTAATAGGACATAGAGGAAATTCAAGGAAAATAGGTGGATAATGAACCTGAATAAGGGATGAATGATGAAATGTTGGGAAGCTGGATATCATTGCTCTTCATTAAAATGCTGTAACTGATCAAGATGTCAGTCTCCCATGGGTAAAGCAGTGTTTGCTAAAGCTGAGCTGGGCATGATATCCTGCCAGAGTTGTGTGGATGCTTTGTACTGTAACCATAGATAGAACCTCCTGCAGCCTGTGCAATCAGGGCCTTTCATTCACAGAAGCAACCCTTCTTTTGATCTGAGTCCTGTCATAGCACTTTCATGGGACCTTTCATGGCACCCCCTCTCCATTCTCATTTCTCACTCTATCACTGTCCTTCAATAAGTCTTTTGTTCTGCTGCCATGACTGCAATTCATGGAATGCTGGGTTATGCTCAATGTCTGTTTAGACATGCATTTTAATGGATAGTCTGGATATAACACTGGTCTAAGTTCAGGGACATACTAACTGAATGTGAAGCACAACACAGAAAAGACAGTATTTGCTTGCTAACACTGCAAGATATGAAATTCAAGAAACATATCTTATCTGTTCCTGTCCAGGATAAGCAGGCCTCACTCACTATTTGCTGATTGGGATGACCAGCACCATCTCATGCAGATGAACATGATAAGCTACAGGTGCTTAGATAAAAGTGACCTCACCCATTTGTTGGAAGACCAACATGTCTTGAGTGAGTCAAGAGGCTCCCTGCACATTTCCTGTTCCATGGTTCCTTCAGAGAGTTTTCACTTATTCACACTTTTTCTGTTTGCTGAGATTTCTATGCCTCCATATGCTGCACTCAGGCTTACACCTCAGGCAAACTCAAATCCCTGAAATCCCAGCAAAATATGGGAAGAAGTAATCAGACACACAGATGAGCTCACATCAACCTCAGCTTCCCAATGGTCTGTAACTTCATCCATCCATTGTCAGGCCAGGGAGGGGGCCAAATGAGATCAGAGAGTGCCCAACTGCAGATTTATACGGGCTACACTCCCTGCCTTTTGCTGCCATGCAGTGTGGATAGAGCATTCATCCAAGGAGTAAGAACCATCTTTTGATAAGTGCCTGAAGAATATCTAAGCATAAAATTTTTCCAGGAGAAATGATTCCAGTTTTGGGTCTCTACTGACACATGAGGCAGAGATAATATCACCTAAGAAAAGCAGGAGCAAAAGCAAAGATGTTCCTAATGATACACAAAATTCTAATTTAAATGTCTCCGCAAGCACTGGAATTTATTTTCCACTGATATTGTGACACACGTACTGAATTCAAGGTGTAATCAGTACTAATCCATTCCAACACTTGCAATATCAGCAACGTCAATGCAGACCACAAGTAGAATTACACAAATAATGAGGACAGCTCAGAAAGACAATTTAGAAAGGGCCTTAAATATCATCCAAAACAATAGCAAGATTACAAGAAATTCTGTGACCTCAGAAAACTGTCTAGTTCTCCTTTCAGCCTAATTGAAATCTGCAGCTGGATGCAGTATTGTTCCTTTTAACAAGATATCCCTAGTAAGAAAAAGTGTCAACACAACTGCTATAATTATTTCTGTCTTAACACTAAAGACTCTTTGTGCTTGCCTACAGTCCAGACCAGGACTTGTGTATCTGTAAAGCCTAATTCATTTGTTCTACTGGAGAGGAGAACATATATATTTTTAAGAGCTTATTTTCTTGGTCCTGTTGCTTCATTTCTTATTTATAAACAGAATGTATGTACACTTTTAACCTATCTTAGAATGAATATATTGTTTAATATGATAATAATCTTATAATTTACTTATAATTTAATTGATGCCAAAACATAAGCATCTATAAACATTTCTAAAGAGCCAGTTTGAGATTACCTATTCATGTTGCTTTATTTTTGAAAACTTTACTCTTTAGCTTCCTTAAGGATCAGGAGCACCAGCTGAGCAATCAGTTAATGGTTTTTATCATAATTACAAGATTTTACATCTATCAGACCAAAACCTGTTTCCTAGAGAACAGAAGGTCTGACCTTGAGTGGAAAATAACTTGCAAGTTGCAATTATGAAAATTATAGTTTCTCCCTTTTCCACGAAAAGCTTGCCAAGAAAGTTAAACTAATTTCAGAAAGATGTAGGGACACTGCTGTTAAATTACACAGAAATCTGAATATAAAAATTCCTTCATGATCTTCTTCCGAAGTATTCTAAAATCCAAGTCAAATGTATTTTAATCTTGCACTGGTACAGACCTGCTTGCTTCTCTAAAAGGCCACCAAAATGCCACTGAAGTTAAAATGGATGAGTTAACCTTTTGAAAAGTACTCACAGCACCACAATTATTCTGACCTTTGACTGTACAATCTTTTAACTTTGCTAGCTATTCATTTAATTCCCATTTGTAATTTTTTAAATTATTACTACACCATTGAAAACATTTTTTTGGCAATCCATCACCATGACATGTAGCAGTTTGCAACAATGAAGTATTTTGGTACAGGCAGTTTTAATTATTTAACCAGTAATAAATAAGGCAAGGACCTATATGCAGGAGAGGCAAAAAATACAAGAGGGGCAGAAGCCCACAGAGAATTGCTGTGAAATGTTTTTACAACCATCTCAATGCATAAAGGTGCTTTGATGGATAGATAGGTAATGAGGCTTATTAAAAAAAAAAAAAAAAGAAAAAAAGGCAAAAACACAAAACCAAACCCTTCCAGCCTTCCCCCACCAAAAATCTGATGGGGTTGTGGCTTCAGCAAGTAGAGAATAAAAACTCATCTCGACAGTCTTGGAGACTTCACTTCAGCTGCAAGAAGAGGGAAATGGTCTGGATTCCACTAAATTCTATGCAGCTAAAGTAGACAGGAATTCTTACCTTGATTCTGTTCATAATGAGATAGAACTTGCACTGACTGGCACTAAAATGATATCAACAGTCATGAAACAATAGTTCATTCCCCACTCCTTCCGAGTTTGGAGATTGATAAAAGACTACTCCAGCGGCCTACTAGTTGAAGCACTGGTCACAGAACATTTTGGTCAGCAAGTGACTTCACAGCCCAAAGTGATCTCTTAGGTACTTGTGCATCTCCAGAATAGCTTTTCTACATGGCTTCCTCTCTTAAATGTAGAGAGTCTAAGTGTACAGGGCCATTTCAGAGTGACATCACCCAGAGCAGAAGGCTGACAAAGTCAGAAAACACATCTTCCCAAATCCCAAATAAATCCATGTGAAATTATCACACTGAGCCCACAGAAGAGCATAGTAGCAGTGCCAAAACAAAACTAGTATTTATGACTAAGTTCCACTGGCCATGGCAGTACCTTTTAACCTATTTATCAGCAAGAACCAGTTGTGATCAACATGAGGTATTAAAAGTCACTCATGCACTGATAAGAATAAAGGCCAGAAGGCAAAAGCATCCATAACTCAGCAGTTCTGTCACCTTCACTTCTGTCAGCACTTCCTTATCAACTGGAATATTTGAAACCGTAAAATAGAAAGATGTCCATTTAAAAAGAATGCAAATTAAACAACTTAAGCAAAGTAAGACAAAAGAATGTATCACGAGCCAACTGCCAGATAGTGAGTGACTCTCAGCAACTGCAATCCACCAACCCTGAAGGTAACAACAAAATCCATTTTGAACCACAACCAGTGTATGTAGCTATGTTTAAAAAAGTATTCAGACATCTTTTTGTTAACAACATTATAATTTTAACTGTTTCGTAGGAATCTTAGAATAGCTCATTCTCTCTTACAGAAAGCTGAATGGATAATACTGTAGCTTAACCTGCCTACAGAAAATAAGCCTGTGCTTAATTTTAAGTTATTTTACTGCTACCATATTATTTGCTGCAATCCAATGTGTGTCCTTAAATAATATTCTCCAGATATGCATTATAAAGAAATCTGGGAGTTTACAGTGAATATCACTTCAGCATTGACTAATCTCCCAGCACACAAGAATTGTGACAAGTCAGTCCTACATTCAAGCTTTGAAGAGATTTTTAATGACTGAAGAAACAATGAAACTTCCAAGAAGTTCACTAGAAACAAGTCAACTTATACAAGAGAAAAAAAAAAATCCTAGAAACAAAACATTTTAGTGGAAAGGAAAAAGCAATCACAGAATTTTCTAAAGAGGTAAGAAAATTGACATGTAGGCAGGTTTAAATCACAGTGGAAATAAAGCAAATATCAAATGAGAAAATCTGACTGCTGCATCCCAGTGGAAATGCCTTCTTAAATTAAAGCAGAGAGATGCAAGAGCGAGAAACTTATGACAGTAACCTTTTGAGATCAGGTCTGCATTACAAAACTATTTGCAAAAGAGAACTGAACCCTCACCCTGTCTACATGGTTGAGAATTAAAGGCTAGTATTAAGACAATTTATTCTCTGGCTGTTCTCATGGTCTGAACAGCAGGAATCTAATACAGCCATTCATGAACATGAAGAGCTAGACTGGAAATTGATTATGTTAGGATGAAAAATGTTTCCAAGAACTTCCACTAGATATATTATTAAATTATCAGATCAAATATAAAAGGACATAGCCATAACATTAAATATAATACGCTATGAAGTCCAGCATTTTTCCTTTTAATGGAACCTTGAAAAATATGTCAAATATATCCCCTGTATTATTCACCAAATGGACACCTTGTCTGGCTGGCAATTTTATACTTTTCAGTATATATTCAGAATATATATTTCTGGCAATTGTTTAAAAAGAAAAGGTCTTGTCAGGTGTGCAATGATGAAAACAATTACCACCTAAATATTTACTCCTGCTTACAGGAGAAGTAGTAGAAAGCAGCACTACCTCTAGACTGTGCTGTCCCTTGTAAGTGCATCAAAGAAAAAAAAGAGAAAGAACACCAGAAGTTGAGTGTTTTTAATGAGAATTTGCCAATTTTTCAAAATCAAACCATTATGTAGAGAACTGAATGATTTCAATAAAATTATAGTAGAATTCAAAAGCAGATCTTCAGTGGAAGCTAAGAGAACCAGATTCTCACAGGGAAGTTTCCTGGTTTTCTGTCAGTACATTTACCCGCTTAGCCAGCAACTTGCTGAAGGCTAAAACACAGAAATTAGCCCAGTCTGAAACATGCAGGTGTTCCGTTTACCATCTCTTCACACAGTGTGTCAAGCATAAGACTGCATAACTTAAATGTCACAGCATTGAAATTAAAAATGCCCAATGTATAATATTTCTAAAATGAAAGAAGTTCTTAATTGATTTCTGACGTTATCCATCAGGCTAGATTTAAGCTGAATTAGGCCACTAGAAACCTTTTTCAAACTTAAAATCAAACATTATTACAGTTAATTGGCTAAAATGGCTAAATAACACTGGGAGCAGCATCACCATTTCACTTGACAAACAACTGCTATTAGGGTCTTATGTACAGAGACAGAATAACAGAAACATAGGTAATTAGCAATATATAAAATTAAGAGATAATATAGTTTTTCTCTAACTTTACAATTCAATGTAACTTGGCATTCTGGTCTTCTGTACAGGAAACTGTTACTCCTAGTCTTAAGTAATGCTCACTGTTATCTGCAAAGGTGGATAAACTGATTTATTCAGAAGCAAGGGCAACTGTCTCAAAGCATAAACAGAAACAATTCTCTAACTGCCAAGATCAGTGCCGGAAATTTAAGATGTAATCTTAAGATTTTCTGAAAAAAACACCAACAGGTATAGCTGAGGACTGAGGCAAAAATTGTGTTAAGTTCATCCATCTTCCTTCTGTTCTGTGTAAGAACGTTACAGTTCCACAGTGAAAATTCCAGCATTTCGGAATTCGCAGATAAGGAGAGAAAACTCGCCAGGCACTCTAGACATCAGTTTCTGTTACCCAGAATTGAAAAGCTTTTATCTCATTCTTTGTTGCAGCCAAAAGAGATGATTGCTTCTCATGCTAACAGTGGAGTGGGCCCAGGAATACATTGAATTGAAGCCCTTTTTAATTTTTTTTTTTTTTTTTTTTTTTTTTTTTTTTTCTGGTCATACATGTTTAAAAGCAAGAAGTTTACAGTTGCTTGTTCATTCTATGTGTATTTCAGAACCTGGTCTTGTAATGAACATTACATGTACTAAGTTTTCATGCACAAGGTTTTCCATTAGAAGAAAGGAATTTTAATCACAGTCCATTGCAAGAGATGAAAAATAATGGAACAGGTTTTTTTAGGGTTAGAATTCACTAATAACAATGTTTATCCTTCCTATTAAACGCCAAATTCATCCAGCCCTAGCATAACATTCACAGCAGTAAGAACGCACAGTAAGATCTCAGGTAATGCTACTATTTCCTTCTTAAACACTGTAGGGACATGAAATCCAAAGCTTAGACATGGAACACATTAATTGAGAAGCCTATCTTAAAAATAAGAAGGTATAAAAAGCATAATAAACTAAACCTTTCAAGAAAGTATTTCAGGAACTGGAATGCAATAAAAGCTTCTGGAAGTTGAGAAAAAAGTAGTTCTTAAGGACATGTGGTAAACTATCATTTATCATTCTCTCTAAATGTGTGATATAGATGTATGGTTAATAACACATTTTACTCTCAATGGTATACAAACTGGGATTTGAAAGTAATACAGTCAGTTATAAAACCAGCATATCTCCTTGTACCATGTAGGAAGAAATATAATCTCAAAACTGCATTTTGGCTTTATTGCATATAAAAATGTGAGAAAAGCACAAAAATCTACCAGTTATTGAAAATCACAGATGAATTTATGGATTCACAAACTATGTACTGTGAATTTCCCAAGGAATGTTATTTTACTGTTTATTCATTTTTGTAGTTCTCCAATTCCTAAATAGCTTATACCTGTAAGACATTTTAGATGTATTTCTTACTGATAAATGTTGCCATGAAAAAACCCATCCTTTTTTATTTTTTTATGTGCAGTGTGTGACTCAAGTAATAGAATTCTTCTACTGTTCTGCTTAAAAGTGTGATTTAGTACTATATTTACATATGTTTATGTATATTACTAATTTTCAGAATTTCTCACAAAAAACCTCATAAGTAATGAGAAATCACTTCACCGCAGGTGCAAAAATTCCATTTACAGGTAACTAATTAAAAGCCAAGAGAGCCCACAGAAACTCCCTGTAACACTCAAGTTCCATTTTCCCTTGAATGATCTTCAACCAGCAACTGTCACCGTACTCACTCTGTAGCATGTAAGTAGGCTATGAGCACTTAGGATGGTCAGAGGATCACCGAGGATGGTAATCCAGCAGCAGCATGAACCCCTTTGGCATGAGAGCCCAACTGTGGACAGGACAAAGAGCTCTAGGTGGCCCTGAGGCTGGACCAGTTGACCTCCAGAGATCCCTTCCAACTTCAGCTGTTGGGAGAGTTTGTGAAAATGGGAGCTGTAAACCCTCCTTGTTAAAGCACAGCGAAACAGAAACTGGTATCTCACTTGATGTGAGAACTATAAAAAAGAGAACTTGGGGCATGCTCTTCCCATTCGCTAGCTCTGACCACCCAGCCTGTCCCAGCTACCTGTGTGTGATGCCTTTAGAACAATATGGTGCTTAGGATTTAAGATGTATTAGAGTTTATTCCTCTTGTGAGCAGTATCTGCATTTTGAAATCAAAACCTGTCATGTAAAAATAACACAAAACCAGTGAGAAGAAATCGCATAAATAAGCTGATTCAAAGTCAGCATATGATCTCAACAGTAAATTTGTGGAAATGATTAATAATTTACTTGCCATTCATAATTTACTTCAGATTTTTTGCCTTTTTTACTTACTAATGAAATGTCTATGAGTGGATCACAATTTTCTCATATTTATTATTCATTACAACTGTTTGCCGAGTAATTTCTGCAAACAGTTCCTCTTTTGTAGCTCAATCCCATTGTGAATGTTTATTATTCAAAATTTAGTCTGTAAAACTAATTAAGCCATTTATTAGACTTTGTTCAGTGTTTGCCTGAACATTATTCTTACAACCAGTATGAGTTCTCCAAATGCCCTGCTCTCAAGTACAAACTTAAATTGTATTTTTCCATGAATACTCCTGTAAAGTTCTTTTGCTAAAACATTCATAAAAAGCAAACAGCATGAAACAACTGAATTTTAAAATCTGTGTAAATACTGGGGGTTATTTTGTCTTCAGGAGCAACTAAGCCTCTCAATTACTGACCTGCTTAAATGACTGAACAAGAAGATCCTATTCTTCTCCTCCTACTCAAAACAAGAACGCCGTAGTAGCAAAAGTAGATGATATTTTTTGCACGTTTCTTGTACCCAGTTTTCCCAACTATTCCAAGCACTGCTTGAAGCACTATGGCAATCATTTATTTAGCTGCTAATCATTGTAGGGTGACTCTCAAACTGCTATGGTTTTACTGGGAAGGAGAAGAGGAAAAGGGAAAATCAGAAAATAAAAGGGTACAGTTTACATATCAGACACCACTTCCAGAGCCCAGAATTTTCATATAACCAATCTCCAAGTATTTGTAGAGATTCCCATTACATGCCAAGAACTTACAGCCTTTTTACTTGGTTTTTCTGGTTTTATTACAGGCTTTTGAGACTTGGCATAGATTTGCTTATGTCTTCAGACTTCTTGCAGTCTGAAGAACCCAACAATTATTTGAAAACCCTCATTTAGCAGGTGGGACTTAAAGGTAAACACCAGGTATAGAGAGATATGCAATGAATATGAGAGACCTGCCATTGTTGAAAGGCAGTAATGTTACAGAGTTCCTTTACAACTTTGAGAGGTAAAACATTTGCCTGACTGCACACGGTCACCCAGCAACACGCATCAAATTTCCACTCAGAACGGCAGCACTAAGAATTAGAACTGAAATAATATCTAAACTACACACAAACTCACAAAAATCTTTCCACAGAGGGATGAATTTTACACTGACTCACCCATTGCTAGTTAATTTAATCTGAATTCAAAGGCACTAATACTATTAATACTAGCAACAATCTGATTCAAAGTCCAATGATTGCTAGAATTAATAGTTCCACTGGATTTTAAAGAAACCATTTAGAATTTATCCCAAATCTGGGAAACAACTTTTTTAAAAATGTACGAACGAAAAATATTTTTTAAAAATTTGATCCATTTCCACTAGTGGATACTAAGACAAATTAACCATATCTTCCTTTCTAGGAAAGGCCTCACGTTTTGTAGTAATTCTAGGATTTAGTTGTTAAATTCTCTCACCAATGTGCTTTCATCTTTGTGTTAGATCTTTGTCTTATTTACTGAATGGGAATGGTAATTTACAGTGGGATAAGTGCACATTAGGTTTGCACATTTTGCATATTCTGTACCACTATCTCTCCCCTAATAATATGAATAATTATTCTATTTTCATCACTCCTCATATCTTCTAACAGCTAATGCTTTTTTCCAGCTGGAAATCTATGCACTGGTTACATTGTTTATTATCTCTTCAGAGGTGTATTGCATAGAGACAATTTTTGGTTCTTTTTCCTTCCAGCTTAGGAGCTGGGATTTTTCCCTTTCTGTGTTACCTTGGCGTGAATGAAGCCCCAGACAATAGCATCCCACAGGGAACTGTAATACATTTCATGCCATTGAGCTAGCCACAGTTAAGAATATGCTACATGCTGCTAGTGAAAGCTACATTATAAACTATTCCATGCACTTTGCTGCAATTTCTGAGAATTCAACATTTTTACAGCCTCATTAAGGAAGCTTTTTATCTAACATAGGTGTCTTTAACTCAATTTTGATGTCAGTTCCTCAGCAATAGCAAAGTACCACCACAGTAACTTCACTTTAGATTGTGCTGTCCTTGGATTTAATGTTCATACCAGATTTTTTAAAGACACTGTGAATGCCAGTGAAACTTGCAATGAATTTCTGATATGCTATGGAGACACATCACTTTCACTATTTAAGAAAAAAAAAAGTTTTAAGTAAGTGCCTGTGTAAGATCAAGAAAAATGTTTAAAGTACTTCAATGTGGTTGTTCTTTTAAAGAAAAATAACCTCAATTTCTAGTACAAATACAGATATTTGGTCAAAATATGTCAGACCTTCTATCTCCCTTCCAAATACTTTTTGAGTATCTGATGGTCTATTAGCTTAGACTTCTTCAGGTGCATTTGCTGACCACTTTAGGTCATCAGGCAGTGGGAACAAAGTACTAAAAGCAAAATACATATCCTGGGATTTTTCCCTTTGTTCCTACTTACAGTTCCCTTTAGAAATATAGGAGTTAGCAGGGAAAACTGCCACTTTTGAAATAAATGTTAGTGGTCCAGTGAATAGGACCTCCCTGAGGTGTGTTTTTCTCTGTGTTGCCAAGATAGGGTCATCAGGACAGTCTGTATCTGTCACCAGTTCTTCAAAAACCTTTTAGAAAGCCCAGCAGTACTGCCATAGAGATAAGTGACCCTGATTATAGAAAGAAAATTCTACCAAGCTTCCTTGCAATTGCTGGTGAAAAATACACATAGAACTAATGTGCATACTTCACTGGAAAAAAGAAGAGTTGTATTTCATTTATTATCAATCTCAGACATTTGGGACTTTAATCTTCCAGGACAAAATTATTTTTCCTTGGGTTAGAAAAACAGGTTTTTTAACCAGTTACATATTTTCAATTTTGCAGCCTTCTTTCCTGAGCATTAAAGCAAGTTTCATGAAGTTAAAAAATAAAAAAAAAATCTAACTGGCTGACACTGCTGCAGGTCTATAATTGTGTGTCACCTTGCAAGTCTACATTGTCTAAATGGTTTTTTTCCTTTTGGCAATCTACTGATTAATTCCAAACACTGCTGAAAGATTACTTCTGGAGAAATACTTCCTATTACAATCTCATACAGAAAATAAAAATTCTTATTCAGATGTAGACAATATTTTGCTGAAAGACATTTAATATGATTTTAGAACCTTCTTACTGACAGCTGCTCAGCAGGACAAAATCTCTTCATTTGATTAGAGTCTCCAGGCAGTCTCATGAAAGTTGTAACTGAGAAAGAGTAATTAGGGTTCTCCCTCTCTTTCACCTTCAGTAATGGGTTTATCTAAATGTGTAAGGCAGCTGACTTTTAATGTTTTTAATCTACATATATATAGAGGGGGGGGAGGGGTTAAAACGTGAGGTCCCTTTTAACCTGAACTATTCTATGATTTATGAAGGGTATGGTTATATTAATACAAAAACTGACAAAGGAAAAATACAAAACAAAACCATTAAGTCTTACAAAACTAAGTAGTTGGATTAAATTGAAAAACAGCAGAAATTCTGAATGATAGTTTAAAAGACACTGTTAGTAAAACAGTTGCTTCAGGGTGCAGTTCAGTATTATTTGCTGACTTACTTTGTAGTACCACCATCTCTATTTAGCTATAATAAACTACAGATTATAGTACCATGTCACGTGAAAAGGGGATAATTTCCTTTACCCTTTCCTGTACTCCACTCTTTGCATTTGTCTGTCAGCGCCCCAGAAAGCCAGGATCCTTGTGCCCAACCAATGTCAGTGTCCTGTTAGGGAGACCCTTCACTGAGCAGTCCTGCTGGCTTGGAGGGCGGTTCACTTCACTTATTCAGGGCACACCTGCACCATAAGGGAAACCCTTCAGCAGGCCTTCCTACTTTATGACTTCTTAATGAGTGTTCCTCTTTATTTGAGTATGTTACCCCCTGCCAGTGACTGCCAGGGCCTGTGAAGAACTCACACCAACAGCTGACAGAATAACACTCTATTAATAAAAATGTGACGGGTTAGGGGTCCAGGATTCTCAGTGATAACATCTGACTGAAAAATGTACTCAAAGAAAGATACAGACAACATCTAACCCCCAGTAAAAGTATTTAGCACATACAGAGCATGGTTCTAACCCAATAGCCATCACTATCTGGGATAAAACAGATTCATCCTGTTGACTGATCCCAACAGTTATGATGGAGTCTTCCCTAACTTCTCCCCCATTCTTGGCTAACTTTGGTAGAATTTCTTGGTGTTTAGGTGGTGTTTGAGTGGCTTTAGCTATATAAGCCTTTTTTTACTGATCAGTGTAAAATTCTCTCAACTTTTAAAGATACAAAAAAAAACCCCAAAAAAACCCAAAAAAAACCCCAAACTAAAAACCCCCAAAACCAACAAAAAACAACAGAATACATTTCCAGAGAGGGGTGTTTGGACCTTGGGAGCACTTTGGGATGGAGGTGTGTGTTGATATTACAATAAGGCCATAGTGAACTAAGTCCTTCTAAGGAGAGGGATTTCACCCCAGCTCTTGGCTCAGCAGCAGGACATCCTCTCCTCTCCTCTCTCCCCTGGCTCACAGGTGCTAGGTGGCTTCTCAGCTGCAAAGTACCATCGAGTTCCCCTTCCTGCAAGGATTTCAACAGAGCCTGGCCACAGTGCTCCACTCTGCCCCACTCTCCACTGCATCCCCTTTAGCAGAGGCTGTGGTTGCACACTGGGTGTGGGGAATCATCCTGGAGCAGGTCTGGAGCATGCCAACCACGCTGCATCCAGGGAGCGACAACTTATCCTGTGATTTCCATACTGTTATATTCACATCCTAACAGAGGCTATAACTTCTCAGTTTCCTGTAGTTTTACAACCAGACATCTTTCCACTGCCATTTAAAGACTAAAGGAAAACTGTTCATTCTGCCTAACACATGTAGATTCTCCAATCTTTGCTTCCTACTGATAATTAACATTTGGATCAACCTTTGTACCTATTTACTGTAGTCCATTTCCCTGGTGACCTAGAGATGCATTAATTAGGCACAGAAGGTGGCAAAAGCTGTATGAGATAAAAATGAACAAAACAAATTAGCCACTCAGATTTCCCAAAAAAAAAAAAAAAAAGGTATTTTTGAAGTCTTTTCACCCATCCACTGTACCCAGCTATTAATATCAAAATGCCAGGTTCTAAGGACATAGAGCTCAGTCTATTCACAGAATAAACATTCTGTCCATGACCATGGTCACACCTCCCTTCACTGCAGTTCATAATGAAGTGCAGGGTGCAGCTTTATTTCCGAGTCTTGTGGACAACTTCAAAAATGAATTAGATGTATATTATGAAGATTTCCAAAAACCAAAATACATACAAAACTTATTTTCTCATTTTTATCTCATGGATCAGATTTCTTCTCCGTTGGATCATAGCTGACCACATATTCATATTGTTCCAATGACAAGGCATTAAAAGTTGTTATTTTGTTATTGATGCTCATTTCCCTGAAGATGAAGTTAATATACTATCTTGTGTATCTGGTTTTATGTCCCTTAATGTACCCAAAACTGTTTTGTTTGGAAAACCATCAACAGCAGCACTCCACCTCTGGGTTTATTCAGCGTCTGACTTCCATCTTCTTCCATTTTATACATAAGAGCTGAGTGAGATAGCTCAGTTTTGCTGCCATAAACACAGATTCCATCTAAGTGGGTTTGGAGAAGACAAAATGTTAATCCTGACCTGAACCAACATTATTTGTAATGACCCACACAAATAGATGGGATTTAGGATGTTAATTAGATGTCATACTGCAATGCTTAACTCATAATTCCACATTCAGTGGACTTCCAAAAAAAGCTGGCTTAAGAAGATCCTGCATTTCCTTTGAAGCATTGTAAAGACTCGTGAAAGTCTGCTATAAACTGTGTCAGGAACTGATCCAGGTTAAAGATAACTCTCCAGAAAAAACTGGTTTCCCAAGTTAGTGTGCCTATGTCAGCATACATTTCAACAATACAGTTGGGGGGAGCTGTCCTTTGCCACATTAAGGCAGGACCTCATGGTCATGGTGGGGGGGTTAAACTGTCTCAGCAGCAAAGCCCCTCATACCCAGACTTTTAGCCCCAGAGCATGGGCTTGTCCACTTTTCCACCTTGTAAAAGAAGCTCTTGGCTCTGTGTTTCAAAATTTTCAAAAGCAGGCTGCCTACATGAGAACAGGAAAAGAAAAAAAAAGTCAATTTACTCAGAAATTTTCAGCTTCTATCATCAGATCACTTTTTTAGTAAAGATGTATTGAAGGTATCACCAGATATGAATTCTGGAACTGGGTCATTAGGTCAATCCAGTGTATCTCAATGTGGACCTGAGATACTGATACAACTTTAAAACAAAAAATGGCATAGGCTGCTCTTCTTGTAGATCCCAAGCATGAGCACTTTGCAAGTGACTGAAGTAAAAATGCCAATGGGGGCTTTAAGCTCAACTCCAGAAGAAAAATTATGAAGAAGTTTTCTGTATTACTTAAACAAAATGGCTTCCTCTATGGGTGTAAGACTGAAAATTAAACACGTCTTACCCTGCCTCCTACTTATCTGTGAAATATCAGGAGTCAGCACTTTATAATTTAAAAAGAAAAATCTTGTCACTGCAGTGCACTGAGAAGATGAGCTTCAGAGGATGAAAGCCAGCTGTGTAGAGAATGACCTTGGTGTTTGTAATCCCATTTTCCTTTGCTACAGAAATGAAAGAAGGTCTAGGTCTTATGCTAAAAAAGTAGAGCAGAGAACTGAATTTCTCTAAGTTTTGTCACTGCAGTCAAAACTGCTGTGTATTCTGAGCACAGAGTCTGGCACACAAAGGCTTCCATTTGCAGAAGTTTTAAGAATTCACAAGTACAAGTTAAGTGAATTTACTTGCCAGTATTAAAAACTCCAGCTCTGGACAAATATTAAAAATTGTGTTCTTTGAGAAATTAGGTAATGTGTGTTTCTCATTAGTCACACAGACCGGTCTTTGCTTTGAGGACATATTATTGTGCCATAGTACCACACACATAGTAAAAGAGAAATAATCATAAACACTCATTCCACAGGAGTATTATAAAATTTAGACACTGAAATTCATAGTTTTGATGGAGCCCATCAGTCTTATGAGAAAATCAACAGGGTCACATTCAGAGAAAGATTCGAATGCTGCAGGGAGCCAGGGGGCCCCAAACCAAATGAAACACATCTTTAAATGACATATTTTCAAGCTGTCTGTTAAATCAGTACCATCCATCTTGTGACCTGAATGGAGAAGGCAGGGAAAGAGCTGGAGAAGAATAGTATGCTCTCGCATAATTGAAGCCTGTATCATAATACACCACATTTCAACCCAAATACTTGAAAAGTTTGGCTAAGCTCCTAGCAACTGAATGAAAACTGTTACAATGAGAAGTTCTGGGAACTGTAAATATAGTCTTGGTTCCTGCCTTAGATCTAACATACATTTATTACAAAAATCCTCAAAAATCTAATGAAACTTTGCAAACTAACACAAGAACAATTTCAAATAGTATTCCAATGGTCAAAGATGAAATTTTTAAGAAGGCTTTGGTTATGTTGCAAGAATTTTCAGACAGAAATTCTCTTTTTAATTGGAGCTACTTAGTTATTTTCTATGCAAGGCAAAAAGTAGGAATGAAAAAAAATATATTAACAAGATCTGTTCATAATTTGAGTCTAGTATCATCACTCAGATTATGACCTCAGAGTCAGTGTGGTTTCGTTAGTATGGAAGTGCATGCACTATAGCCACATTTAGTTACAGTCCCAGATTCCTAGCTATTATCTGACAGATGATTGCTACTATTTGGCATTCAAACAGCTTCCGAAAAATCAAAAGTGAAAAACCACTAAGAATAACAATTAGTGATACAGCATGCTGCTACACAAAACAAGCCTACAGTAATGCTAAATCTCATCAAGACACACACACACAAGAACTTAGTCATCAAATCACTGAAGTATTACATCATAAGCAGGCCCTAAAGTAAGGCGAGCTAGGTTTTGTGTTTTCTCTTTGTTTAGATTATGATCTCACACTTCAGTTCTACAAATCAGAAGTTTGTGTGCTAGTGCCCATGAGACCCTAACATCACAGATAAATCTAAAGAATCAGAACCTTCAGGTGTACATTTCTGTGGATAAACCTGAGCACTGCATCCATACTACCGTACAATATACCATACGCTGCCAGGCTTTGCATACACTCTGTGTTATTGCCTCCATTGGTAATATTGAAGAATGTCATGAATTCTATTGATATCAAAAGCAGCCACAGTGAAGTCTGCAATTAGAAAGTGATTCTGCAGTTGAGCTATTCTTGCCTCCAGTTTAATAGGATTTTGCCTAACATCTGAGAAAGGAAATAAAAAAGGACAAATACACAAGAAGTGATCTAGTACTGCTAAATATCAGATTTTTACCACTTGAGGGCATGTTTATTTACCTTGCTACTGAGAATTTGTTCGTTGTCTTTTTCTCCATCCTCTCATATGATATAAACTGTTTTTAATATTGGTATATTAACATTTTAAAACAACCCAGAGACACATCTTTACTTATATATATTGCTAAATGAGAATGAAATTCAAACTGAAATGCATCAGCTATTTCTGCTGAGACCCAAAGTATGTACTCCTTTCCTTACTTCTCTGTAACTTCTTACTTGGATTTATAAATCCTGACACTTTTTTGGTGTAACAGACCATACTGTCACCATAATTTGTTCCTAAAAATCTCACACTAGTTAAAAGGTGTTTGTCTTAGGTTTACAGAACCTTCAATCAAAACGCTTATAAGCAAGTCTTCATCTAAATTAAAAGTGCAATTTTAGGTGTTATAGAGCTTACAGATTACTTTGTTAAGGCTAAAATACCTAAATCTTTAAAAAACCTGAATGATTAAGCACCATTAACAAAGATGGACAGAAGAGTTCACATCAATAACCTGAAGAAAGTTAAATTGCTTATACATAGATTTCATCAAAGTCTCTGCTCAACTTCCTGTTTTGTTTCACAGATGAGAGATCTAGTTAGGATGATCTTAAATCAAGAACTAGACAAATCACAGAATGCTTTGTATGAGAAATATGAGTATTGCCAATAAGGGAGCTAAATGAGCAAAACCCAGAGAGATTGCACTGCAAGAGGGAGCTCTGGGAATAAAAGCAGGAATCAGGGGCTGAAGATCAGGGAGACACAAGGAGAAGGTACAAAAACATGCAATTGTGAGTACAACAAAAGCATCCTGCTGAGTGTCCCAAAGCAATGAGTGCAGCTTGCTCTGATGGGTAGGCAGCTATCAGACAGTCTGACACCAGTCTCCAGCCCTGGGACACCAGTTCCATGCAGGTGACCTCTGTAGTTCCGTATTTTTAAAATACTACATGAATGTGCATCTGAATTTTATAAAATAGGACTATTTCCATGTACAAGTATAACATCAACACTTCAAATATCTTAGATACTGCTATGTAGTAAGTGGCTTGATTAGGCTCTTGAGAGCTTTGAGTTGATAGTGATCTCAGCCCACCATTGTTTTCTGGGATTTTAGCCTTGTCGTCATTTCAGGAAGAGATTTTAATCAGAACCTCAACTTTCTCCCTATATATAGACATACTGCTTGGAAGAACCAGTGCTATGTATGTGTGAAAGCAAATATGCAGCAGCAGACAGTTTATTTTATATACCATAGCAGAGAAATTGTCTGCAATGTATGTGTGAACCTATCAGCACAGAGGTCGAAGAGGCATTACACTTTATCTGCAGCTGAAAATTCTGTCAATTGACAGAAAAGGGGCAGAGTGACATGGGAAATGCAGACAGGAAATAGATATAAAGAGACACAAGTTTAACAGCAAATATACTAGAAAAAAAATAATATGAAATACATTCAACATGGGTGAAAGATGTCAGCTTACTGCTTTTTATTTATAGACCTGCACAGAAGAGGACACTGCCTTGTCATACAAAAATTATTTGATGCACATAGCTCAAGGAGTAGGCATGTGAAATCAGAATTGACATGAAGAGAGTAGTAGAATGAGTTAAATTATGGTGGAATAGGAACTGCTTTATCCTCTGGTCATCACAATAAAAATGCAATTAATTATTCTGAAGAAATATCCAATGTCTTGCTAATGAGATTTAAAGTGTCATTATACAATGGAAGGTGCTCAGGAATTAATGATAAGCAGATAAGTCTTGGGGGGAAAAAAAGTGCAAGAATAGAAAATACATAACAGCAAAAGCCACACATGGACATACCCCAGAAAGAGGGTTTTATTTATACCCTAAGCAAAAACAATTTCCTGGAAGGATGTAGTCTCAAAGACCAACATTTTCTATAAACTAGAGAAAAGATAAAAAATGCAAACAGAACTTTTATGAAGGGCAGAAGAAGCAAGAGTTAATTTCTGCTCCCAACATACACCTTAAAGATACCAGAATCCAGAAACATTTGCTCAGAATACATCTTTACTGTCTGTATACACTTAGTTATTGCATATGATGCAAAAACATTTTATTTACTTAATTAATACTTGAATTCTACAAAGGAATTCAATGTTGTAAGGATTGAAAGATTCAAGAGCAGTTGAAGGGACTGATTGAGATCCAAATCTAAAATAATGCTCTGCTAGCATAGTATCTCACATTCAGAGCCCAAAATTATGATTACCCAATATGCAAGTGCTCTTTGAGTTACAGCCTTCTATGATCTCTGCAGAAAAAAAATAAGTTCCGTGAAGACTGAATTAAGAAAACGAATGTGGTTATTTTCTGTGAAGTTAATCATAGCAAAATTACTTGTTTATTTTGGTTTTTTCTAAACATAGCACAAGGCTTGTATAAGCATAATGGATATATGTATTGTGCCTATAAATTCTCATTCATATGGGATAAACCACTGTAGCAATGCTTTGAAGTTAATAAGCCTTCTCAGCTCATTACAGATAAAAATACTGGGTTCCACCTTCAATATGAAATTAATAATGGTTAGCAGTGTGAACAAGCTTTGAATTCAATTTCTGGTACCACAGAAGCAGCAACAGCAATTTATTTTCATATATTTGAGATATATAAAGACAGACAGCAAACACTAACTCTTCAAAAACTCCCCAAAATGTTTTTAGCACTTTCCTAATTTTTTTAAATGAAAACTTAAGACAGTAACACAAAGCAAAGATTATTTTTACTTCCAGCATGTGAAACAGTAATAATTTATTATTTTGTATTTTATAGGATGAACATAATTTCCAACTCTAAATTATTCTGAATTTTGAAAGTATTTCACAAAGCAGCAAAATTATGTCTTAGATGGGATGCATAAGAGAATAAATACTTTTGGAAAACAGACACCTTGAGAATATTTCTAATGGGAACACTTTCACCTGACAGAAATAATAAAATTTATTCTCCCAAAGGACAAGGAGTTTTTTTTAGATAGTTTTCTTCTTATAGAATCATAAAAAACCCAAAAACTTGAAGATAATCAAGTCTAACCATCAACCTATCACTGCCAAGTCCACGAACAGACCTTGTCTAAGGTCACATCTACATATTTAAGTAGCCATATCTACATATTTTACATATTTCCATGGATGGTGACTCAACCACTTAAGTGGACAGCCTGTTCCAATGCTTGATAACCCTTTTGGCAAATAATTTTTTCCTCATATCCAATCTAAACCTCCCCCAGCACAACTTGAGACCATTTCCTCTTTCAATCAGTACCGATTCAATGCAAGTTCTGATGTTCTGCATCACACACCTTCCCCATAACTAAAAAGGTATCAGACACCTCCTATTTGCTGTTGTCATTTAACATAAAAATTTATGAAGTGTCTCAGAATAGCTCACCAGATGACATTTACACCGATAACTCAGTCTGCATGGGCTAAGTAGGCTGAGTTAATGAATGTACTGTTGCTTCACGTACCAAAAGCGTCGCTGAAGGGATAATCTGAAAATGCAGAAGCAGGGACTGGGAGACGCACTGGCTGCAGACATTGATGACTCCCTCCTCTGCAGTGGCAAGAAGCTCATCTTGCTCAGGTCAGAGTGCTTGATCCATGTTCCTGGGAATGACTCAGGACACAAGCAATAAGGCAGTGTGTGTCCATGCTTAATGTTTTCTTTTTCCTCCATCCCAATTTTATTCCCAGAAGTGCTGTGATTGTGAAAGACACAGTGTGACACCATAAGAGACTTACATCTTCTCTGTACAAACAAACACAGTCTGGGTGGCAGTAAGGAAGCAAAAGCTTCCCTAGGGCAGACACCAGGATTATCAACAAGGGAGGACTCCTGGATTAAAGCTTTGGCCCACTGTCAGCTATAGAAAACTCCCCACTGTAAGCCAGCACAGCCAGGATTTCACATCTGTTGCAGCAATTCTGACTCCCTGCCTGTTCTGCCTTGAGACTTCCAGCTAGCACAAAAAGAGTCTTAACAGTGCCAGAAGCTTTTGTGTTATGAACTGCAGGCAGAAGTCCTGAAACCCTCCACATAAACAACAAAATACTCATCATCCATTTATGAAATTTAAGATACTGCCAAGCTTCAGGGGATTTAAACCTGCATACACAAGTATGACGTTTCACATTGGCACACCATGCTGAAACTCCCTTATCCTGTTAAAGTGCTTTCCTTTTTTTTCCCCTTTATGAGAGTTTTATGGCAAGAGATTCATGTTTTGATTGAACACAGAGCATGAAGCAAGCTAAATTATATACTCAATACAAATCTCATGCAATAATGATGAAAGAAGTGTAAAATGACTGTAACAAAAGCAGACACTTCATGAAGTAAAGTCTTCTCTAAATTCAGTATGTGTAGGCAATATAGGGAAAATGGAAATACATTAAGAAAAGATGAAACTGTAGATCAGACTAGCCAAAAGTCTTAATGAGACTGTAAAATATTATGATAAGTGTCTGTTTAAAATATACTCGGCCTTTGTCACTGCAAATAAAACAGACAGAAACCTAGCAAGATGTCAGAAACACAATTGTAAGTCAAGCTAGCATAGAATTACAGTGCTCAACAAACGCAAAAAGCCAGTTATAAGTCCCTGACCTGCGATAAATTTTTGCCGACTTCAGCACAAGGCAAAAATAACTCAAATAATCATAGGCTGCAGGATTAGACCTTGGTCATTATTTCATCTCAACACAGAAAAGCTTCAGCTTAGTGAGGATGGCATGAACTTTGCAACAAACACCTATTTAAAAAGCAGTCAAAATTCTGCTGCAGCTACTCAATGAAGATGCAACCAGGCTTCATCTCGGGCAGCTTACAGATGCCCTACTTACAATATGTAACAGTCATTAAAAAAGAAACAGATATTTATAGCTGGATTAATTAGACTTACATTGTCACGTAAAGACAGACACACACACAATGCTCTATTAGGTTAGTTTAGATTAATTTAAGATGTTGGGGCTTTTTCCTAACTCTGAGCCCATATTTTAATAGATTCTTACCAAAAAAAAAAAAAAAAGGTTTAAAGCTTAGAATGGGATATATTTAGAATTTCATTCAGCTTTGCAAGGAAAATATTTGCTTAAAAAGGCTGCAATTCAAGATCTTCTAGGAATAAAATCTCTCCTGAAATACTTGACATTTCCAAATGGAAATACCATCGGAACAAACCGAGATCAAAACAAGAACTTGAGATTCAATTCTAGGTTTACAGAAACAGCTACAAAAAGCAGAAACAATAACACATTTAATTCTAAAAGTTTTAAGCATAGGCATTGGTTTTCAGTTCTTCATCAACAGTTCACCAGTCCCTAGCTTTAAGAACAGCAGTTATGATAGTGGTCATAACAGGTTTATGCTTGCTAAAAAATATTACTGCTGAAGTTTACTGAACTACTCTGAGTAAAGGCATGGCAAAAAACCAAGCACTGGAGCTCCTCTTTTCCAGTGAAGGGCATACAATGGCATATGATCCTCCACCTTTCCCTCTGGGTGGAGTCAAGGGGATAAGGTGGCACAAATACCCGTGAAAGATAAATAGCACCAAATAAGCCATACAATAGGCATCATTCTTTGCGTGATAAATTCTTCAGTAAGCTGGATGTCTGCAGGAAAAAAAGGGTCTGGGCAAAATGAATGTGCCTTAAACATGATCTTCATCATTCTGATGAGATATTTAGTTACGCATCCTCCTCCTATTGCTAAGTAGGAGGACATAGCATGATAGCCATTCAGGAGAACATTCATCCTCAGAAAATTAGGTTCCTTACAAAGCTTTTCCCTTCACTCTTGTGTCTCTAGCCAGTATTTTGTATTTATAGGAAATTTTATATATATAATTTTTTTAAACATCTGAGGAAAAAAAACAATATGAGTTATTATTCTGCTAATATAGCTGTCTAAAAGCAGAGAAAAAGTGTTTTAAAATATTTTATTAATTATCCACAGGTGGTCCTTTACTAACCATATAGAGACAACAAGGTGCTTTGATTCCTGTTTCAATCACTCTAAATTATTAGCACTTGACTGTCAGAGCTAAATATTCAAAGAATTATCTTCAGACTCTCCATCCTAATTCTTCTTCAGTGTTCTACAAAAACTTTCCAGATACTGTCCCTACATTCCCTCTCTTCACACAAAAAGCTTGACATTCCATGTTTTTTGATTAGTTGCTTCAACTTTTTCATGCAACTATTTAGTGAGAAATTTTTAAAAAAGAGTGAAGGATCATGGAATTGGAATTTGGAACAAAAGTCAGAGGTGTCATCTTCAGAAAACCTCTCAACCCTTTTCCTCTTTATTTTTTTTTCTATGTGTTCCTTTGGTTTTTTGCTATGCTATCTGTAATAATCACTGGTCTGTCTTCAGTCTAAGTGTCTTTATACCATAATTTACTCTTTTCTTCATTATATTACTATTTGTCTAGACTTATTTTTCATTGTATGGACCTAACCACCTCCTCTCAGCTTGTCCCTACATTCACTCCAGCCCATGCCATGGGATCTAATCTACTGTTAGTCATGGCTTAAAACTTTCAAAACTTGGCTCAAGCCTTTATACTTCTGTCTTTCCCCTCATTAAGAAGTCAATAATTTCAACAAGAACAATCAGTGTCAGAAGGAAAAGTGCTTGCCTGCTGCCTTTTTGGTTTTTTTCCCCGAAATATTTTGGAATAACTAAGAATAGTAAGTGAAAATCCCAGAGATACAAGATAACAAGGTGTCAATACCAACAAATACATTGACATTTAAGTTTCATTTTTACTTAACAGAGAAATAAAGCAGAAGCAGACTAAAGTACTTTATTTGAGAGATTTTTCATTATCTCAAGATGTGATAGCTACAGCTTAAATATAAAATTCTAATTTCACATACAGAATTGAATCTGCTGTTTGGTTAAGTTACTAACTAGTCCCTTAGACCAATGCATACATATTGCATACACATGGTGACCAGAATGCATTTGTTTCAACTGCTGGGTTACCTGATGAGGCTCAACTTAACTACAAATATCGAATGCCTGACAAAAATACAGGAAGAAACAACTCTTTGGGAAGAGCTATTCCCTGTATGGCAAATGTGCTGGACACTGACTGCTAGACAGATGCTCCAAAACCAGTGAACACTGAGCACGTATTCCCATTTGTACCTGTAAGAAGAACGTGAGCGCTCATTCGCCACGTGTGCCCCTCAGCTGTTCCCCAGCCACCTTTTATTACCTTGACAAGCTGAAGTGGATGGACTCTCCCTGAGCAGAACGGTGCAACTGAACCCACAGGGATGGGAGCTCCAGGAAACATTTAAACCAGCACACCATCTGTCATGGTGGGTAAAAACAAGACCGAGCGCTTGAGTTTTGACCACTTAAGAGAATTTTCCTCTGCTGCAACTTCCAGGAGGTCTTTCAAAGAGCCCTCTTCTCTGCAGTACATTGAATTCTTATAGTCTATGTATCAGGGCAAGAAGCCCCAGATTTTGTCATCAGCAAGTGCATTGTGCAAAATTGCTCTCTTTTCTAAAAGCATTCCCTCCAGGGAATTCAAAATGATCAGGCAGTTTCAGAAAAGGCAATCTCAGCCTGGGCTGAATACAAATCAAATACATAAATGAAATTGCACATCGCTTACTCTTACTGATGAGAAGTATTGACAGCTGCATGGCCTTTTCGCTTTCCTGAGATTCTTCGAGCCTAACTTTATACACCAAAATAATTACACTGCTCTTCCCTACTGGTGCCAAGATGCTCCTGACACTACTGCCAGATTTAAATGGGCTGAAGGGTTATCTCTTAGGGCAGACTCATTAGTGGACATTACATTTAATAGGGATTTAACAGTCACTACTCTGTGTGTTGCAAGGATGCTTGTTTTCAAAAGAATTACAGCAGTAAACTGTAAAGTCGGGAGTTTAATTCATAAAGCAATTCTATGCTTTTAGAATGAATAAGTTATTGTTCCTTTCCATCTTTAAATTACAAAAATCAAAAATATTTTCTCACTCTTTTGACCCTGGTCAAGATTTTCAACTGTCTCTTTTGGATCAATAGGTTAAAAATGCTTTGTAGTTTGTAGTTTACCTCCTGCCTGCTTAAAGGAAATACTTCACACTTATTTGAAATTCAGCCTGGAAAATGATTGGGGAAGCAGAAGCAGCTCGATTACTATGGAGAGACCTAATTTTGTAAGAAGCCTCACTTTAAAAAAAAAGACAGCTGTGTTTATGATTTTCAACTCAAGAAAAAATTAATAAAAACTAGTATATTTGAATCTGCATAAATAGAGCCCTTCTGCAAATGGATTGAAATCGCTAATATCTCCTAATTGAAGGAAACCAAGCACTGATTTCTTTTCCCCTTCAGCCATGAAACCAAGGCAGACCATCTTGCATCCCATTCATCCCATCATACCCCTTCTGAACTATGTGCCCGATTTTTAGGCTACATCCCAATCCAACAGAAATTTGCTTAACACTGGGAGCAGATTATACATTTTGAACAGGGTTTGTTGTTGCTTGAAGACTGTAACCCAGCCTCAGCACAGGTAACTACTGGCACTACAATGCTCACCTCGAATGAGGCACCATTGGGAAGGTAATCTACTAACAGATAACTAGAGTAAAAACTTTAGGGTTTACCAAATTAGGATCTAAATTGCATTAAACAGACTGAGGGACAAAGCCTAACCAATTTTTTGATGTATGATCAGAAAATACCAAATTTCCATTATGTTTTATTACAAAAAGTAGTGATTCAAAGCTCTAAATTTTTTTCAATTAAAAATTAAGCAGTAATTCTTTTTAAAAAAATGTGCATTTTTAATTAAAACTACTCATAGAAAAATTTAAAAGGAAATGTCATAAAAAATGTCACAGAAAACCAATTCCAAAATACTCAAGTTACAGACCTTTTCAGATTTCTGCCTTTGTTGCACCAAAATATAGTGGCAACTTCATGCAGTGCCTCTAGGCATAAAACTCCCTAATATAAATTCAACAAGAATGAGAGCAATTACAGCTTCCAACCTGAATTTCTTTATTTCTCACGTATTTCTAATAGGGTGATTTCTATTTGCATTTTACAATTTTCTGAGTCCGCTAATTGCAAGACGTTCTAAAATGAATGTAAATTGTCTGGATGGCCACCATCCAATTTCTAATGGACAGGTGTTCATATAAAAATTGAACAGTATCAGCGACAAGCTAGCAGTAACTGGTGGGGTGAGGGTAGAGAGAAATTCCTTGACTCTCAGCTGCACTTCCTGCTCTGCCACAGGGATGATCAAATTAGGTCAAGGTCGAGTACATGACAAAGCAGCTGGGCCACGCAGCAAATACGGGCTGCTGGTGTATCGACATAGATAATTAATTAATTTTCTCAACCACCATTTAATGTCTTGCAATTGAAAGCTGCTGCAGGAGAGAGCAAGTGGCCTCTTGCACTCTTAGCCTTGATTCGGGGCTCGGTAGATTCAGCTGCCTCCCGGGCTGCAGGAAGCCCTGGGGCAGAGCACTCGCTGCATCACTTCAGCAGCCCACTTTTTGTTCAAAAGGAAAACATTCAAGCTGTCCAACGTAGTAACTAATAACCAACTCGTCCTCCCCCCACCATGGGATGAGAGACGTTTCAATCTCCCTGGCAGAGTGAAATGACTGGACTGGTGGTGACGTTCTTATCCACAGAAACTTATTCTCAGATGTAGCTCGTTTAGGACCCGAAAAAACTACTACAAATAGATGCTTTCAACATAACAGTGATTCTGGGACCTGTAGTGCTTTGGCTTAATAATCTATGATTTTCCTGTTTCAGCAAATGAAAATAAATTGATTTATGGCAGTTAATGCACAGGTACTGAAAACAGCAGCTGTAGTTTTTTTTGATACCCATCTGTCCTACTCTTACTCCATCTGTTTCCTTCACTCACTGCACTGGAATTCAGCTTCACAAAATGCAGTCCAAACTCTTTCATGTAGCACAGTGTAAGTTACCTAGTTACCCAGCTAAAAGACATTTTCAAAATAAATCACTCTCCTTGTACTCTCTAGAAGGCAACAGACATGGATTTTGTGGTCAGTATATGTCTGAACATTTTTTTCAGCAAAATATACAACTGTCAGTAAATTTCTTCTGATTTCAGATGGTGCACTTGAAAATAATATCATAAAGGCTCATCATTTTAAACAATTAGTGAACACCCCCTGGGGATTTTTCATGAATTCCACTTGATGCTGCTTTTAAAATGGTAAGTACCTACATAATTCTATGATTTATAGACTGCTTAGATTTTATAGATAATATAACAGTAAAAATGCACACTAATATATAATGCCATTTGATTATACAGCTTTTATTAAAATATGTTGACTGATTGTTTTTATTCTTCAACAGTTCTTTGGCCTGTTAATGATTAAAGATTTGGATTTCACTCTTTACACTAAATGTAAGTGTTTAACAGGAAAAGAAAACCTAAGAAAGCACTCCCTCCTTACAACCCAAAATGGAAGATAAAATATAAAAGCTGAAATGAATTTACTGAAAATTTTGCATAGCACAAATACAAAAGCTACTACTAAAACCCATTTGTTCTACAGGAAACTATAAGCAAAGGCTATTTCCATTTTTATCCCATCTTTAAGGCAGTGTGGCACATGAGGTCAATTGAAGGTCGAGAATGGAGGTTGCTGCTACTCTATAAAAGGGCTCACACTTTAAATATAACTATCTCAGTGTTCATGGTGCCCTTCATTTCCACGCTAACATGGTATCTTGAATACCTACGTGCCTTAAATACTTTGGTTTATGCATTTACCACTTCATTATTGGCATCACATTAAAAGGGAATAGTTACAATTTATTTGTACTACAAAGGAAGATGTTTAGTTTTCAGATTTTTTTAGTTATCAGTTTTAACTGATCCTGAATTTTTACAGAAAAGAATATTCTGTACTAGCATACAGAACACAGTGCACAGGAGCACACATTTAAACACACAACTTTGCGATCTGGGTGACAGTAACTCTATAACTTTTTTTTAATTCCACACATTATTTTACTAAAAATTCAGTAGCACAACTGCCTGAAAAAATTTTGTTGAGTCAAAACAAACTACATAACCTCTTAAGATATAGAAGTGTTTATAATATACAGAAACTTCAAAATATTTAGTAAGAATTTAGGTCGGAAATAAAATGTTTTTCCAACATGAAAAACAAAACCCAAATGCTGGCAATAGCACTTGATAAAATAGAAATTTCATATTACCAATCCATTATCATGATGTAGGTGACTGAAAAATGAGGATTGCAATTCTTTTAACCTTTATGTATATTTAAATATATAAAAGCCAATTGTTCCTTTCTATGGCAGAATCTGAAGTACCTACAAATGAAAGCAAAGAACTAAATTGCTGGTATTAACCACACAGAAAAAAAAATTAATTCTGTGTACCTCCTGTGATACTTTAAAAATCATTGATAATTAAGCATTTGCATAAAGATAAAGCAAGAAAAACATGCAAAAACATGTATCTTTTAGACATCTGCAAGCTACTTATCTCGATCTGTTCCATAAATAGAAACTAATTATGGAGAGACTGAAAGCAAGACAATGCCCTAGAAAATAAGAGGCAACCTTTATTTAAATATACCCAAAACAGTATGAGTAAATCTGTATCATACAGATTCATATTTAACACATAAATCTTTCTTGGTCTAATCTTTCTCCTTTTACAAGAAACAGTCCAACTTTTACTAATTCCATTAAAAGCAGAATGAGCCTTGATTTATTTTTTTCCTCTAGTAAAATTTCCTGCCCTGCAGAGTTTTAATATTAACTGTGAATGGCAGAATTGCAAAGGCTCTAGTGAAAAAAAGCATTCAGTCCTCTAAATTAATGCTCAAGCTCTGACTTTTAAGTGAAGACAGCGACCAACAAATAAGCTGTTGCCCAGATTGCTTTCTTATTCATAACTGAAAAACAGAGGTTTAGCAACCTAATGCATTCCTTCTCAGGAATTTTACATAAGTTTTCTTTTAATATAATTTCATCCTCCTGCTTTCTTCTCCTGTTATAAATATAATTTCAGAAACAAGGCTAAATTTCAAACCCCAAAATGGACACAATACAGGGGTCAGCAGTGAGGTTGAAATTTCAGATATGCTGAGCCAATCCTGCCGAGGTGGGTGTTAGGCTCCTCAGTTTCTAAGTGTACCTCAGCTGCTGTGTTTGGACAGAGTCACTGCAGAAGTGCATATCATGCTGATTCTTAGACCAAATAGCAGCTCTTTATATATCAGCAAAAGGACGCTGGCAAATGACAAAACAGAAGACCCTGCAGCCACTCAGAGCTAGAAAGCACCCTTAGGAGGACTGCAACAAACCTGAGTCGGGAGAATTATTTTCCTTGTGAGCTGGGAGGAAGAGGTGTTTGGATGGATCCACAGAATTCAGCCAAGTTAAAAGCTGCATGCTGGATTTCACAAAATTAAGCACAACCATGCCTTTATTTTTAGACACCTGTGCTAAAGGAAGGGAGATTAAGATGCCTGAAATTATTATTCTTCACAGGCAGTGGCACTCAGAAATCTGATCTGTATGACTGCAGACACTTGTAGACATTGCTTCACCAGAACACAGCACTGAGCTATAACTCACACAGTTTTAGTGCTGCGCAGCAACCCGGCAGTCAAAAACCATGTCCCTTTAGAGCAATGTACAAAGTGACAGTTTGCTGTGCTGCTTTACAAAAATCATAATGGGAAGAAGTACCTTTAGGATTGCCTTAAACTACCATCTGTCCACAGAAAAAAAAGCAAAATACATTAATTTGCACATACCATTTTGCCAGCCAGTAGCAGCAGTAAGCATTATCCCTTTCCCCTACTCTTCCCCTTAAAAGAGACTCCTCTAAATCCCTTCAGTTTTGACATATACATTTTCTGTGACAAAAATTAATTGAAGCAACTGAATATGTAACAATGTGCAAAAAATCATAGCCTAAGGTGGAATACACAACCCAATGTCCATGCTCTGTTTGCTATATACTGCTACCCTGAAGTGTAGAATATTTGCACAAATATAGGGAACCTTCAAGGGCAGCAGGAGGTATCACTTACAGCCTAGATCAGTCCTAGCCTGTGCCTTGAGAGGCTGACTTCATACCAGCTGGACTTTAGCCTCAACAGCATTTACCTGAGTTTCAAATAAATCACTCATTCTTAGTCCTAACTTACTGATTCAGTGCAACAGCACAAACGCTTTGGTCTACCTTAAAGCAAGGGCAAAATGAATTAGGCAACTAAGTCAAAGTGGATGCACTGGACATGGTAAAAGGGGAATGCAGATGATCGTTTAAAGCTAAAGCTTTAAAATTAGATCACAGAAAATGCGTTTAAATAGTTACAGCAGCAATTATTTAATTTTTAACTACTTATTACTATAAAACCACAACCTGAAAGTTTATTCTATGGTTTCTTATTTGTAGACAGGTGCTAAACTACCAGATTTCAACTTTGCTTGGTTAGCTTTTCTTGGATTCTTGATCGGAATGCTTTTCACTCATTCTTGGTTTTTAAACTTAATTGTTAATGCAGAAAATCTGCATAATACTGAAAGCTGAAAATCAAATAGGTAGAATTTAATCTCAGAATATCAGGGCTTGTTGCATTTTTTTGTATTTTTCTATTATTTAATTAACTAAAAACTTCACTTCAGAATTTTAGTTCACTGGAAAATTACTTCATTACACTGTTATTGTCGGTGGTGTTTCCCATTCTTCCAGAAGGCTGATTTCAAAATCACACATACCCTGAAGGGGGGGAGTGGCGAGAAGGAAAGAAACTGAAACAACCTTAGCTTACATTACCAAAAGCAAAATTCCCTGTTCAAGTTCAAACTACACAACATATTGGAGATGAGAACAGAACAGTCATCACATAAAGTAAGTTATGTGAATGATGACTTGGAGAACCTGGCAAAGAAAAAGAGGAGAACCCTCAAGGCAGGAGATGCAACAAACCAACTACTTGCAGTAATTTGAAGAAAAAAAATAGAAAACACTGACAATGTGTTCTCATAGCCTTTTGAAAGACAGGAAAATAAATTGGAAGGATTAAATAGGATTTATCAGTCATCAGAGTGATATGCCTTTTTCTTTTCTCCCTTTCCAACTTCTGTACCATCAAGTTCAACACTATCAGTAAGTTTTGTACCTTCTCAAAGTAGTAAACATCAGTCCAGACGCCACAAGCATGGCAAAAGTTACTTAACTCAGCCTGATCTCTCTGCTGCTGAATAATCTATTGTAATTAAGGTATTAAAGAATAAATCCAATACAGTTACCATGATGGCAGCTTGAGTTGCTATACTAAAACTGCAGTTACGTATGTATATGGTGGGGTTAGCTCTCTGCAGAAGGCCACAGGTCAGGCATGAAATGGCCCTTCAGCTTGCCAGGCAAAGAAACTGTGCTCATCTTCAGCTCAGTTTAATGGTGATGCCTCTCCATTGCAAAGAGGTGACATTGCACTTCACTCAAGTGTCACATCTCCAAGAAAAAACTGCATTTCCTTGGTTTACTTACACAAGTTCAGAGGATACTGACATCCATACATACAATGTGTGCTGTTTTATGTTAAGGAGAGATGCAGAAATGTGCAAGACAGAACCACAGATAGGCCCAGTTCTCAGTAACGTCAAGGTTGCATATCTGTCCACGACAACCCCTGATGGTACACTGAAATACACCATGCTAATGGTCTAGGTGTAATGCTAATGGCCTGTCTGTTCCTCTGCTTTTTGTGCCAAAGCCCTTATAGGTAACACACAACCGTGTGGGAGCTCACATGGGAACTTTCTATCTCTTCTGGTCAGCCTAGTATTGTGACCTATTTTGGATTAATTCTTTGTCTATTGACTTTGTACCTTCCTTTTAGGTACTGTTCAGTGTCTGAAAGGAAGGTTTTGGCTGGAACACAGCCAGTTTTCTTGATAGCAGTTTGTATTTTGAACTTGTTGAACAGTGTTGGCAGTGTAAGGCCATCCCTGTTCATATATCAAAATTTCATTGCATATATATGGATGACTTTGACAATCAATTTACAAAAAAA
>VWZN01009657.1:0-86211 GCA_013396955.1 Regulus satrapa | reverse complement strand
AAAAAAAAAAAAAAAAAGAGAGGATTAGGACCTAGGGAGTACATTTTCAAAGCTTAAAACAAGACGTACACTCAATGATCCTTTCAATTAATAATAGGATAAGCATTCACGCCACTTACAAATGGATTTCAAGAGGTTCCACATTTAGAATAAACTTAGGAAACAGATGAGGTGAAATAAACAAAAAACCAAAGCAAAACAAAACAACCCTTCCCCCCCACACACACCTAGCATCACTTCAGCCAGTGATTACTCCTTTCTATTCATTTACATACAGCATTTTGCCAGTAGCAGTCATTAAGCATTACCCCTTTCCCCACTCTTCACATTACACATCCCCATCTATTCATGTATAAGCTGCTCAAGAGTACTTTTATGTCTTTGTTGGAATTACTGCTCCTGGAAAGTGACAATTCTTGGGCAGATTTCATTGTTTTGGTTACTAAGATAAAAAAGTTCCTGTCCTGCTGAATCTTCTATTTCTTCTTCGCATGTTGTAAAAAGCACCCTGATATCCCCATAAAAGATACAACACCGAAAAGCTGTGTCCCCTGCATTAAAGGCAGGATAACAAAATGTAGGATCAGCATTTCTCTGACAGTGCCTGCACATCTTCTGGCTGCCAAGGTACAAAACACATTTAAATTTTTGGGATTTTCAAATATGAAAACATCTTTTGGAGAAAACGTCCAAACAAACATCAGTGGATGAGAGATTTTCTTTGTGTACAGAACAGACACTACATCATGAGGATCAAACTTATCCACTTCATCTCTCACTGGTAATCTAAAAAACTCTGCATGTTTAGTAGTTCCCTGAGGATTTGCCTTTCTTATCTCTTTAATCTTGAAAAAAGGACCATAAAATGTGCCAGGTAAAGGCAGCTTTCGCAGTTACTAACCTAGACCACTTTATTATGAAACAAATCAAAAGCACAAGTTCATTCCATACAAGCTGTAAAACAGTTTCCATACAAAACTGGTTTTGGCCCAAGTAAAGTGACACTAAAGAAAGATTATGTTGAAAAGAAGTCAGCTCTGCATCAGCTCAGATATAAACTAGTTGAGATTCCTTCCAGTTGCACTACGTATGCATCATCCAGATGAGTATTTTCAGGCTAAGATATGTTGAACTACTAACTGTTTTCACATTCACATGCATTGGCAATATATGATAAAGCATTTGAAGCAAAATAATGGAAGCAGAAATTAGACATGTGACTAATTCACTTTTTACTTCATCTCAAATCAAATACCATGGTGAAATTAATTGCACAGGACTACTGCTTCTGTTAATTTTCAGCAAATAATGAGCATTTCTACCACCACCAGTAAATGTTTCAAAATCCAAATAAAAGGAAAACCAAGTATTTCCTTACACACATAATAGAAATATTATTTAGAGGAAAAAATCTAGAAAAAGCAAAAGCAAATTTGAACCAATTCAACACTGACACTCAAATACATTTTAGATGTAGAAATAACTGTACATCCTTCAACCTTTTCAGTTTTATGGAAAAAAGTGCAACTGAATGTTTTTAATTTTGTGAAGATAGTTAGTTTTATTCTGGTAAAGCTAGCATAAAAATGGTCTAAGAGAACTGGGATCTTTAGTTCATTCCATAATTTTATTTTCATTGAAAAGGCACAAGACCATGACTTAAGAACATTCATGACAGGTATGAAAGGAACCTTAAGCACACTGTCCTCAATGCCTCCTACAGTGTAAGTCCAAAGCTAAAGTTTCACGCCTAGATGTTTTGGACAGTACAAGACAATGATCCTGAACAAAAATAAATTGCATTTAGATTAATACCTATCCTTACAGAACATCCTTGATTAAATACCATCAAAAGATATATCCTCCCCTAGAGTATCGACAAATGCTCTAGGAAATTGAAAAGTGTCTAATTTAAAAAAAAATAAAAACTTTGACAATTCCATTTTAAGTCTTGGTGCATCTGGTGTAATTCTGAATGCACAGCATATCTACAGCATTTCAGGATGAAATACCAAAGGGCAGAACAAGGACAGAGCTGCCCACACAGAACTCTACTTCAAACTCCCACCCGGGCAGCAAACATTGTACAGTAGGCAAGGATGGGCATTACCATTCACCAATTACACCCTCAGTTTCAAGCTCCCTTCAATTAATAAGTAATATGCCGTGCACAAACATTGCTTATTCCCAGTTTGCTGTGAGAGTTACGCTGTTTCAATCACTATGTAAAGCACTGAAGCTACCAAGTATTCAGACCCCAGGAGCCCTGCTTGCCATTGTCTGGAAATGGTTTAAGCTCATATCCCAGGTCTAATACGTCTGAAGAAGAAAACAGAATCTGACATTTTAGTTTTAAAGGGACTGGCTATAACTATAGAATTTAAATTGCATCAGGGCATGATAGGCAAGGAAGGAAAACACTTCCCACTATGGGACTGAACATGCTGAAGGTGATTTTGTGAGCAACAAGATTAATAATGGGGAGCATTTAGCATCTTTTATCTGTCTTGACTTGCCTGATTACCTTGATATAAAAAAAAAAATTGGTTTCTAATTTCAAACCTGCAGTGCTACTTCATGTCTCTATAGAGCCAAAATTCCTGGTTTGCAGATAGACTATTAATTGTTCAAAAAGGTGATAGAAATGAAGCACAGGCTTCTTGACCCAAAAAGTTGAGTTAATATCACACAAGTCACTACTGGAACTCAGACTCAGAACAAAAGTATTGACTAAAAAACACTTGATAACATTGTGGTTACCCATAATGTATATGTGTCCTACCTCAGGGTAGTGTCTGGTAGATGCGTGGTCATGTTTACTGGAAAGGTTTAATGTTTCACATTTAGGTATATTTATATTTCTGTAAACAGACAAGGAAAAGACATGAAGGGAATTTATTTTTAAATCTAAAGGAACATACAGACTAGAATTGTTGTAGAATACATTCAGAGGAACATAATCTACAAGTGATTTAAATGCACGCTAGTCAATACCTGCAATGATATAATCATCTTTTCATTTATTTCAGAGCTATGTCAACATTAGGTTTCATTTTACTGCACATGCATGCAGTTAAAAATACCAGGTTTTGTACACATTATTAGAGAAAAGGTCTTTCTTTTTATTCCATATGTAGTTTCAAGGTAATTCATTTGGAAGCTGTGTTTGTCTAAGGAGGGCACCTGGAGCCTTATATTGTCATTATCATGTCATCCCACAGCACATCTACAGCTGCATGTTAGTGCATAAGTAGGTCATGCAAATCAGTGGTTCCAGAGATCCAACTCTGCCCACTGCACGGGAGGATTATGCCAGTCAAGGTGCTAAGAATCAGCCATTATACATCTCTTCTATAAAACAAACACAGAACTTCAACTTTCTGTGTGTATTTCAAGGAGCAACACAGCACTGAGAAGAATTAAACAATAAAGCAAAAGGTGCCTGGATGTTTAGGCTAACCAGTGGGCTGTAATTTCTGTGTATTTCCTACTTTAATCAGTCCATCAAGTTGATCTAAAGGCACACAGATTAGAAATGTCACTACTCAGAAGTCTGCATCACTGGAACCACAAATACATTTGCTTCTCTTTCAAGGAATGCAGAGGGTATTTGAAAAAGACTATCAGCTGACTTAGCAAGCATGACAAAGGCATGGTAAAGTTACAGGGTAGCTGGTCAAGACTGTCTAACTCCATCTTACAGGATGGACCATAATTCAGAGGTGTGAATAAAAGGACAAAGGAGGCACTATTGTCTGGTGACTGGTTAACAGTATTATCTTTCTATATATCCAATCTGAATATATACCCAAATATCTTTATTCTTAATGAATACAAAAATGTTTGTAAACTTGTTTTGCATTTTCCTAGTGCAAATATTTCAGCACTGATTCAGCATTCCCCTAATTCGTCACCTCTGTTGCTTTCTATAGAATAGCTGATAAACAGAACTCTCAGAATTTTAGTAATCCTATACTAAAAAAAGCTGTAGCATTCATAGATTCTCAATATTTTATAATCCCATTTAGGTATATAAATGCTGATTATTTTACTGCAATGAAATTATGGACTGACAGATACTTTTACAGATAATAAGAATTAATCTATGAATAAGATTTGCAACATGTTCAGACTTTGTATTTAGTAATGCCTAGCCTAAAAATAATTAACAAAACATTAATCCATACCTAAATGTCATTGGGAATGTCAGAGAAGCCTTTGTAGAGCAAAAGCACAATTTGCCTTTTGCACCTGAAATCGCAGGCAGGGTTGGAAAAAAATAACACAAGAGTATATTTTTTCATCTTCCTGTGAAAGCACCAGCATATTTCAAACATCACTTCTAACAGTAAATCAAAATCTCAGTAATGCTTGTTAAAACTGGCTTTTAAGATAGAGAGTGAACAAAAAGACCTTTTAAAATAAGTTTTAGGGAATATATAAATTGTCTGAACACTGTCACAGACAATCAGTTTTAACAGCATATGTCCAACAGCCTAGTATAGTTACTTGCTGTTCTGGGAGCCTGCCAAAGAAAGCGATCCATCCAGAAATTATGAGGGAGAAAAAACTCAGGAGAAAATGGGTAACAACACATAACTTACATACACCTCTAGCTATTCTAAAGCTTTTCATTCAGCATCCATCATCATAAAAATCAGTGTTCCTGACCCATCTTCATTTTAATAGCAAAATACTTCTTTAAAAAAGCCTGGAATTCCCTATTGACAAATGGTATAGTAATGCATAAGATCTATCCTACTGTGCAACTTTCCCAAGGAGAATCTGAGAATTAATAATGACATAAGCATCACTGAACCACTGAATGATGTAAGACCACCTAAGTTTCGAAGATAGAGAAGAGCAGAGGCCATAAACCAAATCAGCAGGAGACCTTACAGTACAATTAATATCTCCTAAAATATATTCCTCTTTTAGCTTCTAGGATTTTTTTTTTCCAGTGGAAGATAATATTTATTAAAGGAGCAGCTATCTCCATTTTTCAGATTATTATTTCTGACAAACACTGGAAACTCTGGTTACCAAGGGTTCCATTTTCTGTTTAATAAAGGATTTTCATGAGACCAGACTGAGCAGCACCTATCTGGATTCTTCTTAAATAAAGCCGTGTCTGCCCTGAGAAAGCCTGGTATGGGTGTGTGCTAACGAGCAGGGTTTTGGTTCATGCACCGAGAGAAAAATCTTCAAAATTTATCAACAGCAAGCCACGACGCTACTTCAGATGCTCAGCTGCAGCAGCAAGGCGAGGAGGCTGCAGCCGGCAGCCCCACCCAGGCAGCCCCACCCATCTCCAGCCTGGCCTGCTTGCCCGACGCCGTCGGGGCTCTGCCCCAGCCCAGCAGCTCGGCGAGCAATCAGCCAGGGAATTCAGTTGGGTCCAGAAGCGTACTTTTGTTTTTCCAAAGCAAAATGCCTTAGAGTGACCCTAAATCCGTGCCTGTCTCCAATATCACGTGGTAGCACAGCTGGCCACCTGGTCAGTTAAAACTCTTGCATTCTCCAAAGAGATTTATGAATATGAAACAGTGAGGAAGAGTTTTGTAGCTCGTGAGCTCTGTCGTCTAAGACCAGGGAGCTCTGATTTTTACTTTCAGGACTACTTCTTTTACATTTAGAAGAGAAAGGATCAGATGAATATCTTAACTTGGGAGGGCCCAAACTTGGAGCAGATCTCAGACCAGCTTTCCTCTGGCGCAGTGCCTCCTGTGCTGCCAGTTTGGGACAGACAATGGCCACCACTGTGAAGCACTGAACTCGGTGCATGAGCCTGGTGGTGGCAATTTGGGATGCCACCCTGTACTCCAACAGACTGAGGCTTTCATTTTCGGTAGCTGGCTGCACCCCTTGACTGAATCTACCTGTGTGTCAAAGCCAGGACTGCAATTAAAGCTGAGACTGAAAAATCCTCCAAGATTCTTGGTAAGGAAGGATTTATCAATAAATTTTGAAGTTCATTTTGATGTATTGTGTAACAGAGATCAGCTTGCCTCTCACAGGACCCAAACATTTAGGACTCTCTTCTTTCTTGTTTTCCTTGGCTTTTTTAATGGACTTTTTTTGTGTTTTTAATTTTTGTCTACACACATTAAACATTTCCAGGAACAATAGCATGTCAAATTCTAGACTTCCGCTTCCTTTAAAATAATATTTCTAACTTGTCTTTTTCCTACTAGACCTGATTTACACAACTCTTTCCTCACTTTCTAGTGGTCAGTGGCTGCAGTCATCTAAGGACTGCATTTTAAATATCTGCAACAGCAGGAAAGGCAGTGCCAGCAAAAACACACAAGAATACTGAAGTGTTACTTAAAAATAACATTAGTTTCTGGACAGATGTGAAAGAGCTTACTTTCATATTAGTCCATGTAAGCCTACATAATCTCCTAACAATCCGGAATCTAGAATACATGCTTTGTGCATCACTGCATACTCATTTAACAAAGGTTTGATAACACGCTTTGGTCTGCTATGGATGGCTGAAATTCTAAAGAAACTACGTGCTGCAACATGCTCACAGAAATGTACAATTTACAGTGAGATTTGACAAATGCTCTGTACTTTTCTGAGAGCTTTTATACCACAGGGGATAGTGTAGTGAATGAGTGGTAAAATGCCTGCTGATTTTAATAAAATCCAAGTCATACAAATGATGACTGCATGAATCTCCAACCCTTGTGAGGTACCAGCCCCTCCAGGCACTGTCATTTCCCAGTATTCTCTGCTTTTCCAGTTGTAATAGTCCCATAAGATGAAATGTTTATATTTTTACTTTCCATAAACTATGCCTTCACCAGTCCAGCTACTCAAGTCTACATTAATTCAGGTCTGATTTATGCAGCAGATGGTCCAATGGGAGTGACTGCTCAGCCTGTCTAATTTCTCCCCTTAAACCCAAGGGCATACTGTGTCCAGTGTCACACCCTTTAGGTGCCAAGCAGACTGAATAGAGGCACACCGCTCTAAAGAAGTGGTAAAACACCTCAATAAAGGAGAGAAATTACAGTAGCCTTCCAGGGAATGGCAGACATTTTCCATCTCTTCAAATTACTACTGTAGCTATTTATAGATGCCACCTTGACATTAAGGACTTCTCAAGGCTGATACAGTATGGTTTAGCAGAGGATTTGCACTTTATGCAGAGCTTGGAATCTAGCCCTAAGTTACAACAAAGCTGAAATGAATTACAGCTTGACAAATTATATTTAACAGAAAAATTACAAGCTACAATATTAATAGTAAAATTTTGCAATAATAATAAAAACAACCTTAAAACCACATTATTTTCTACAAACACACAAAAAACCAAAATTCTAGAAAAATCATAGACATCTCTAGGCGATCTCTGCATCTCTTATTCTCCCTCACTAGCATAAGTAATATGAATTACAAAACACCTGGTTGAATGCAGCACTATTTCCTTTTTGCCATGAATGTCCAGTGTTAAAGCTGAATATAAAACATTTCATTACTTTAACACTTACTTCAGGCTTCAAAAAACAGTGCATATAAAATAAACTTCCAGTGAAAGCTTTATTCCATATCTCAGCAGTAACAAAGTCTATTACAATAACATGCATGAGATCTAGAGATTCAGCAGAAAGATGATTGTATCTTTTATATCCACAGCAGGGAGATAGCTATTTCCTCTCCTGTCAGGATGATTCATTCAATAAGTGGAAAAAATAAATTTTGAAATGCCTTTTTTTTCCCCTGCATCTCAAGAAACAGCAGAAATTTTAGGAAATTAAGAAAATTAACTCCACCACAGATATTACACCACCAGGCATTTTGGAACAATGAACTCAATTGCTTGAACAAAGAATACTGCAAAACATTCCATACTTTGGATGGTTAAAGCAAGGAAGTTCATCCTCTCTCTTCCCTATGACTTTGTGCTCCTTCCCCCATCTTTTGTTTTTGTCCATCTTCCTTTTAAGAGAAGTTTATTAATTGTCCTGTATAGAAAAGGATTCATGCAGTTCATATCCAAAGGCAAGCTCAATATACTTTTGGTTCATTAATTAGCAGAAAAAAATTATTTACTGGGAATTTTAAAAGCTGAAGTTTAAGCAGAAGGGGGGTGGAACAATTAAGTGCCAAGTATAAAGAAGGAAAAAAAGGGTTAAAAAAAATCATATCAGTCTCTGTATATGCTTTTTCATAAGCCATAGTGAACAGTACAAGCAGTACCACCAATAGCACAGGGTCTATCTATAAAACTTGACAATCTCATCCATGAGTTCAGAGCCAACATTTTTTGTTTTCATTTCCATCTGATACCTTATCTGAATCACTTTCTCAGTCTCTTGCGTATATTTCCTTAAATTGTAACAGGAAGAATGGAAGTAAGAAACTTTAGCATGAAATCTTACATTTTCCCTAGAAAGTTTGGTGGTCTTTATTTCAGAAAATGCAATTGCAGCAGGAAAGGAACAGAAAGGAAAAATGGAGCTTAGTCTCTGGCAGCTTTATAGAGCCAATGGTACTGTGGTGACTAATACTGACAATGAATACTTTCAGGAGGTTCTCATTCACTGTAAATTTTTGCAGCAAGGCTGTAAAACATCAAACAGTGTCAGGAGAGGTCACAGTAACTACATGCTCTCTAATGAAGTTTGGGTTCATGGTATAAACATAGAAAATCTAGCAAAGCAAAACACACATAAGAGGCTGTGATCACTAACTCTCACGTTTGTTACCTTCTGAATTTTATTTTTTTTAAAAAGAGACTTGGACAGGATCAGGAAAAAGGACACTGTAGTGAAATCCATAACACAGACTGTGAGTAGATACCATGACAAGATGAGAATAGAGCCTTTCAACAAAGCAAAATGACCACAAATGGTGATGGTTTGGGAGGATGAACCCAGCATCACTAAGAATAAACACCAGTGAAAGAATGAAATTGTTCTGCTTTCTCATCCAAATTTCTCAACTGCTTCATTCAAAGCCCCTTCTAATAAGCTAGTTATTAGGTATGTTTTAATTGTACAATTCAGGATGAAAGCAACCATGATAATAAAATTCACAAGGCCACACTTAGATGATGTAGGGATGGAAGTATTTACTCGCTGATTTTAAACAGAGCTCTTTTTGTATTGCCCTAAACCAATGTGGATTTAAGATCTCCATAACCACATTTAGCAAGGCACTGTGTGCAGAGCAATAAAAGCAGTAATAACTGCTTTTAGTAGCGTTTACGAGGCATACAGGGTCACATCTGGTTGACTTTTTTTTATTTGGTGTTTAGGTCAATTTTACAGACCTACATCTAAGTCTATTTAAATGCACATTCTCTACGTTATTTTAAAGGCCAGCATATGTCCTCAATTTTCCCCTCTCTACATGTATATGCATCCCATAATCTTTGCCCTATGTTTCTGTGAGGATAAACAGACGTGTGAATTCAGTCATCTTCCATCAGCTATATTTATTCTTGATCAGCAAAGAGGAGTTTTCTAATCCCTACAACTAACAGCTCAATACTCTTCTTCCATTATCATTTATTATTACATGCAGGCAATGAACATGCATATTTAGATGCTTAGCCTAAGCATGATCCTATAAGTTATAAATGCATTCTGGGGAGCTCTTAAAAGGAAATCAGAAAGGTGCATTGCCCAATAAAGTGAGATCATAAAACCATACACCTTAGTCACTCCAAAGAAATTCATGTATTTCCCTAGACTCCTTTTTTAAAATCCCAATCATCCAAATAAATGACCCGTGAAATAAGCCTCTATCTAAATTAGTCTATAACTTTCAAGTCTTTCCCCCACCAAAAATCTCTCAAGTCTTTAACCACATGACCACATTCATCTCATAAAGCAATCTCTAAGTTGCATTGGTTCACTCCTCAAGGAACATATCACAAAGGAACAGTACAATTTCCCCTCTGTTTACTTTAGGTTTAGCAAAAACATCACAGCAATGTCCAAAGCCCCTTGAGACCATGAAGAACTGGCTACCATGGCAAAATGCAAGCATCCTCTTAAGAACAGGCTTCTCCTACCCAATGTGTCACTACTGAGCTGGCTTATCCCCAGACTTGTCAGAGCTATGGAACTGTAGTCAGTATCCATAATAACGTGCACCACTAAAGGCCTTGGTGCACGGTGCTCAGTGGGGCAAACGTGAAGCAGAAGAAAGCTCCACTTGTACACTATTTCTCATTTTATAACACCACGTATTGTTATTCCAGATACACATTCAACTACTCAAAAAATTCTTCAGTTTACAGGGAGAGCAACCCACAAAGTGCTGGAATATCTAACTAAAATAGGAGCATTTTGATTTTGTACCACAGATGTAAGTCACTTGCTAATTGGAATCTTACATTTGGACATCAGCCTTGAATCTCATGCCTCACTGCCCAGGAAACAGTTGCATTTGTTCTTAGGCCTAATTGTGAAATATATATCTGGTAGTGTAACAGTCATTCAGTGTGACTGATGCTTCTGATTTTCCCATTTGAAGTGGGGCCTGAGGACATGAAAGGTGTTTTGTCTGTGAAGTGTTCTTCTCCTCGCCATGTCCTTTAGATGAGGTTCACAGAAAAGTAGGACATTGGTGGTCATTGTGTCCCATGGCTGCAAGTGAGACAGGCATAATATGGATAAGCAAATCTACATGTGTGGATAGTGAAACAGAAGTTAACTTCCTTAAATTTTTGCATCGTAAATAAATACTTAGTGAAATAGTTATGCAAGAATCAGAAATTTCTAAAATATATCTGAAATATCATATGTATGAAATAACAGATATTTTTATAACATGAGTTATAATAATTTTTTATTATTTTTGTCTTTAATTTAGTTGAAGGCTTCCAAATAAAGAAAAAAAACCCAAACAAAAAACAAACCAACCTCCTCTTATTTCAATAACTGTTAAATTATTGGTATTATATTGTAAAGTTGTTCAAGTTTATAAGAAATCTTTCAGAGACCTAACTGATAAATTAGATAATTAAAAAAAAAAAAAAAGAAAATCCTTCACCAAAAATAAGAAAAATCAACAGTCAAAGGACTAATACCAGTAGAATCACCTCTGCACTCAAGAGAAAACTTATAATCAATGCAAAAAATGCATTCAATACTCTGTTATAGTCTGTTTAGTTTCTAAGGGTTACAGTAATTGATTCTTTTTTCAATTCACATTTTCTGAATTATTTCCAGAATTTCTTCATTTTTAATACTAATTTAGGAGATAACTAAGTAAATGTTTAGCCTCCAATATTATGTATATTACCCCACTTTTTCCCCTGTAATTTCTCAGAAAAATGTACCAGTTCTTTATTTCAGATATAAATCACCTTTTTGATTTTCTCCAATCTACTTAGCATTTTCTTTTTAGAATATCCAGGTACTTGTTGGCACAAACAGAAGAAAATTTCAAAAGTGAATGTATGAGAATTCATAGAAATAAAACGGTCATTTCAGACACACAACATAAATTTATCCAGTGATTAAAATAAAGCACTAGTCTTTTGCTTATCCAAACAGGCACAATTAAGTAGCACTGCACTTTTTTTTTTATATTGCAGTTCTTCTTTGAGATAAAAATGCAAAAGATATTTTGGCAAACATGAACACTTAAGAAATCATGACCTAAATATTGATATTGCACAAACAGAAAAAAGACTACACTAATCTGATAAATTATTCATTCCACGAGTTATAGGAACAACTAGGATGATACATATCCAGGAATTTCACTTTAATCATTTATAAGTAAACTAAAATGTCAGTTTTTAGTATTTATATGTAATTCCATGTATTGCTATGACTCACAAATCTTGATAACTTTAAAAGTAGTCACCACTACTAAAAAGGAAGCACTTGCTAGCAGTTCACACCTCAAAGTTACCAAGCTAACAGTATTTGAGTGTGTAATTTGAATAGAAATGTGTAATGTCACAAGGTGAAAACTCATAGCTTTAAGTTTTAAAGTATAGCAGCATATATGGAACAATATGAAAGTTTTACAGTGTTAGCTCCCTCTTCCTCTACTTCATCAGTTTCAGTGATATTGGGTGATTGGGTGTAAAATGCTGCAAGTCACAGTCATCCAGTTATTGAGTTAAAAGTAAAAATAATCTAGCTAGAAATCATCCCTTAGTTTACTCTTTAAAATCTCTGTAGTCAGAAGCTATCATCACCATTTCTACCTTGAAGCTGAAGTGCTGAGAACTCGCTCCTTGATAACAATGCAGCACTGATAAGAAGAATAAACATCTAAAACTGAGCATCAAAACCATATCCTGCATCTCAATCCTAACCCTGAAGCAGCTCAAAGAAAAACTCCCACTGGGAAAGATGCTTTCCTGCAGTAAATTCATGGCTTGAGGATGGTGCATCATTACTTCAGAACAATCTGATTTTTCCTTTTTTCCCTGCCCTAAAAAAGCACTGAGGTCTATCTGCTCACCTGCTCTTCAGCACTGGCTCTGTCCAGCCCCTGTTCTCAGCCCTGGGCAGCTCTGCAAGAAGGGGAAGACAGCAGCATCATATAACCTGTATTTAGGTAAATCCTTGATCAGAGATTTCCATTCAGAGATTATATTTTTTTTATAGGAAAACAACTTGAAAATATAAACCTTCAGATTTCCTTCATAAATACACAAGAATTATTTTAATGGGGCAACTAAAACTTTATCAGCTGAAGTCCGGTCTTGTAACTCCTACAGGGTTTATAGGATTAAATTCAGTGTCTTTTTAAAATCTCACTACCATGTAATTCTTTACTTTTAAGCCTCTTTTTCATCCTCTTTTGGTCCCAGAAGTTCCCTCAAACTATGCAAATACATTTTTGAAGGATGGATTAGGTTTCTCATGTTTAACAAAAAGTCTACTTAAATTATTTTTCAGCTTTGTTATAAATGAATACTGTGAAGACTTTCAATGAACTGGACATATCTCTATTCTGTTCAAACAAATCCACTCCAATATTAGCATTTTAATGATTTATGTAAAAAATTACTAATACACATAGTGCACATCCAGTGTTTTTCCCACAGTAACAAAGCAAAAAAGAATATTTTGGATCATCCCCTGCTGTACTGAAAATCAGAATCAAACTTCAGTTTCTTCATCTGTTTTGCATAGCATTATCCAGAACACTTTCACCATTTGTTTTCCAGGATTATTACAGTCAGGCCTTAATCAAATCTACAATCAACCTATCCCACACCACAACTTCTCTCCCTACAGAAAGGGCTGAATAACTCAAATTATCCCAGAATTTGCTTCCAAGTTCACTTTTTGACCACCAGGCTACTCATATTTTGTACTGAGTTGGAATGGAACCACAGCATTAAATGATTTCTAGCTAACACTACATTCTAGTTTTAGTTTTATGTCCAGTCCTGTAGGAGAGATCTTGCACTCTAATCAATGTGCTTCATTAGGATTTTATTTTGAATTCATTAATATATCTTATTTGCTTTTATTTAAATGATATCCACATTTTTATGCCTACAGGATCTATATTCTGAGAATTAAAAATTTGATTATAATCCTATTAAGACAAACACATACATGACATCATTTAAAGATTAGTTAAAATTAAAAAAAAAAAAAAAACCAAAACCACATCACAGTTCTGGACTGCTAAAACTGCTATACAGCTACACATCTCTCTGCCTCACAAAAAATTGATTTTTAGAGCTTTGCCATGAGCCTTTTCAGTGCTTAAGACAAATGGATTTTGTTACTGAATCCAGCCCTCAGGAATCCTACTTCAAAATAAATCAAAACCAGAACCACTCTTTCCTGCAGGCCCACTACAAACTTGTGTAGAAAAAATAATTAACAGCTTCACAAAAACAAAGTAAGTTTTATGTGACAAGAGCAATGCATAGAACATTAATAGCATGTTTGTAGTGACTAAATGGAAAATGCAGATAACAGAAAAATACTAATAACCCTCATGTACAGGGACAGTAATCTCCAAGTAGGAAAAATTAAATAACAAATTATCCTGCAAAGGTGTCGTTTTTATGTAGCTGTCAACTACTTCAGTTTCATTTTTTCCAAGGTCTGGAAAATGAGGTCAAGATCAATTTCTGCCAATTAATTCAGAAAAAACTGTTGTAAAAATCAACAGACTTTCTGAAAAGCAAGCATTTCCTGTGGGCTCATTAATATCCCAGTTAGGAAAAAAGAATTCCATTTCAAGGTTCAAAATAAAGGGTCACATCATTCAGCCATAGCAAACCATCAGCATTTATATACCTACAGAGAGCTCTCTTAGTAGGTACATAGACATACAAGTATATTATATAAGTAATCACCCATAGGTTTGGCGGCTTCAATTGTCCCACACTAACGTGTGGATAACTAATATGAATGAGCTCATCCTTTAATCTTTTATAGTTGTGCAACCACAAGCCAGCCTCGCTATAGGTGCTCCTGCCCTCCCTCGCATTTCTAAGCTGCTGCTGTGTGAAGCACTCAACTCCCAGGCAGGACCCAAGGCTTCCCGCCAGCTCCTCCACCAGCGGGTGGGCTTCTCTGCTCCCCCTCTGAACACCTGAAAGCTGTTTGCACTAATTGGTTCCAGGTGGCCGTGGTTCTCCCTCGGGTCATCACTGGAGGCTGTAACTCATCGTGCAGAACCACCCTGCTCACCTGGCACAGCCCCGTGGCCAACACGAGAGGGTTACCAGCATCTGCAGGAGGCAGCTGCATCAATTTCTGCCTGCCAGGAGAATCCTACTGGGGGCTTGAACCCGAACACTTGTGGAAAAATATATAAACACTAGCGTGGGAAGGAGAAACATAAAAGGCTTTAATAGTTGGTATTATGGGCATAGTAACTGATTTTAGATTTTTGCTTATATTATCAAGAATACCCCAGGTTGCTCTTAGTGCATAACAAATATATTATTCCGGTTCCTCTGCTAAATGCAGCCTAAAGAATGCAAGAGCATTGCCTGAAAGCTTTCACTTTAAACCATGTGATCCTTTATTTCCATTGTATAGGAAGATGTGGCTGGTTTTATTGTTTTTTCTTTACCTGTTCTCACCAATTCATATTGATTTCATTTCAGCTAACAATTGCCAAAAAATCAGTTCAGGACCCTTTCTGCCTGCCAGATTTGGCAGTTAGGTGGAGGGATCACCTAAAAAAATGCCAGTGAGAGATTCTGGTGTCATTGAGCAGAGTTTCCTAAGAAAGCCATTCTTCATGGAAAGTATAACTATAGTGGTTTGGCCTATATATCAGCTTGGGAATGAATATGGCCTCAGAGCATACAAAGTTTGGCCCTCCACAACTTAAGCTATTCACATTTATCTCTAACTTTAGCTTTAACTTGAATCTCTGAGGCTCCTGATTTGTTTTAGCTGCGTTAGATCAGATTTCCTATCTCTGCTGTAAATGACATTCCCTTTTCATCCAAGCAGGGGTCCCTGAAGTCCTCTTGACCCAATCAATTAGAGAACTTATTTTTCTTGTGGCCAAGATACAAGAAAAAGCTACATTTTCCTTTAATCCATTTAACCAGCCTATGCTTAGTCTCTATGAGGTGAAAAGTAGAGCCATAGCTTGGGGCATTTATTTGCTCTATGACTTTAAAAAGGAACTAAGTTGCTAAGTATATAAAACTATAGTTCCCTAGCAAGCATTCAGAAAGCTCCACACAGCTTCTGAAAGTGCTGGAGAAAGCAATTGGACCCAAAGGGTGCCAGGTTCCACTTTTGCACATGCAAAACAGGGTCAATGCTACCCACCCACTCACTGAGAGGTCCTGCATTGTAGTATTAATAGTAGTACTTATTGATTATTAGTACTTGGTATTAATAGGACTTATGTAGAGGTGAGTCAGTGCAGTTGATCGGTCCAGTTTTTTCTACACACAATATTGACTAATATTGAATACTAATATGCAGAAGTATTACAGTGATATTTAGAACTAGATTTTTTTTCTACATAAAGCTAAACACATAAAGAAAAGAAGACAAATCATGCCCTTCTGTTGAGAATCAACATTAATCCCTGTAACTTTTGACACATCACCAATTCGTCTTCATATCTCAGTTTGTATTACAGTAAGTTGGACTTAAACTCCCCAGATTTCTGAGACCTACACAAAATCCTTGTTGCACCACTTCCCTCGCTTGCTATCCCTCACACAATCCCAGAGCATTACCTGTCCCATCATACTGAGCCCTGCTGCTCAGAGGCTGTCCAAGCCTTCCTGACTTTAGCACCAGGACATTGATTTCACTGTCCCCAGAGAGGATGCAGCATCTGTCCCACTACTCTGAAAATTCAGCAGTGGTCCAAGAACCAGCTCTGGCCTGAGACAGACAAGTGTTGTAGTGTGTTTAAGAAACCAGCCTTTTCTTCGCAGTGCCTGATAAATCACAAATGCTGCTAGTGCTCTGTACTTCTAGATAAAAAGAGCTGGTAGATACCCTGCAATCTGGTCTTTAAAACATACATGTAGGTGATTTTTCACTCAGATTGGGTGTTAGAATCTGACCATATAATCTTCCATTTTATTCATTGTGTCACAGCAGTAAATACCACAGTATGAACAGAAAAAGCTGAGATATGAAAAAAGCCAAGTCTTGGTTGCACATCTGATGCATATGAGCATGTACCGACTTGTGCAAATCACAACCCCTCTTCATTCAGATATAAAATAATAATGACTGATGATGATGATGAAGATAAAGTAAGTCACTGTTCTCATATTTTATTACAAAATATCAGCCCATATCTGTGTTCAAAAAGAAACAATATTACAAAAAATTATTTTATTCCCTTCAAATTTTTAAATAGTTTATGGTAAAGACTGAGTCCAACGTTTTAGCTCTCCTCTTTTGTAACAAGCAATACCAGATCTCAATTTCTGTAACGAGCTGTAATGAGGTGGTGAAAATGCAATGAAGAAACGGGACCAAAATTCAACACTAGTCACTCCAATTTTCTCTAACGTTCCTGAGCACTCAAAGTCTCCTATTTCACATCAATGCATAAATTATATTTAAATTTTATTGTGACTTTCACTATGTTCCCAGAAGCACTCACAGCTGTAATTTGCCATTTTAGTCTAAATGAAAGGAGTACATTTTGCTCTCGTTGAACCACATAACCTCATTGACTTGAGTGAAACAAGGAGCATGAGAATGAGTCAAGCCTAAGTGCAATTACAGTATGTACACAGACCGCTGCGTGTGCTATTTACCATGTGATGACATTTCGGAGTGAAAGGTAAAGCTGATCCTGCTGCATGAGAACAACAAGATAATTTCATCAAAGGAAAAGCAGTAACATGTGATGTGTAACTGCGTTCTGCTTTTGTCTTTTGATACTGAACCAAACTATCAAGTTCACAGAAAATAATAACTCTGCCATAGTGCTGTGCTGCAAGGTTAAAAGATGGCAGCAGCACATTAAGGTTCTCCTGTTTAACTTAAATCAGGGAATGGAAAAGGAAATCTTACGACATTTTTTGGAAATATTTTCTATATAGAGAGAACACATAAAGGCATGCTATATAATTAACCATAATAATAAAACAGGGTTTCAAGGTAAATGTTAGAATACTAAATCATGACTGCAATTGCTTGTAACAACTTCAGTGAGCAGATATAACTGCTCCAAGCTCTTCAGGCAATTTTTAGAGGTTGAATTTTCAGATCTCCACACCCACATCCCCACAATCCTTGAAAAGCAGGCCCAGCAGCCGCTTCACCTCCTCCTCACCCTGCTCTGCCTTAACAGCTTATCATGGGTCACATGCATATCAAAGCATTCATGATACAATGGCTTCATAAAACCACCAGAATTCACAAGGTACATCTTTACAAAGTCCCCAGCTGCCAGACAATAGTGCAAATGTACAAAAATATCCACATAGGCATTCTGCATTATAGCTCAGCAACAGAAAATTACAGTCATTATAAATAATGAAGTCTCTGTCAGGCTTCAGTGATGGGAAATCTGAAAGACACTTAAAGGGAACATCCCTCTGCCTTCCCCACACACATCTATTTACTGGTGCTTTCCAACAAGGGCGCAGCCTGAGGGTGGGGGAAGCAAGGAAGCAGCTGCTCCACCCACCGTGTCTCTCAGACACTGCAGGGAGTTAAATTCCCTTTGGGAATCAAACTTCAGGAGGGGCTCAAAGCAAACACAGCTTTGCCCTGTGAGCCAACAGCAGCGGTGTAGAGAAGAGCTGTAGGCTTGACAGCTCCTGCTGCTCCAGCATGCACAAGGCAGCTCCTGTAAACGGGGATCTACAGCTTTGGGGGATGTGTCCTTTGCCTATCCTATATCACTGATGCAAATCCTTCTGGAGATTGGATTGTTTTGTTCTCCTCTCTGTGCTTTCTATTAAACCATGTTTGCAAAGGATTAAAAACAGCTCCAGTAAGGCTTCAATGATAATGTGGAACAAACATTCAAAGTGCTTTAGATAATAGATGCAGAATTTAGACCCATTTTCCTTACACAGAACTGAGAGGAATAAAGCAGGTCACAGTAAGGACAAGGCAGCTTGCAGACACAACCTCCACTGGCTAAAGCAAAAGAGTATTTTGCTGGCAAACGTTAAGCTTTCCCTGTCCATCATCTGTGCTGCAGCCACATGGTCATGGCTGGCCACAAAGTAGAAACAGAAGTCCAGATCAGTCTGAGAAACACTAAACAGGCGCCACAGCTTCCACAAGTGTCCAATTTTGCAGCACAGTTTTATATCTTGAAAAGCGGTGACACTTTTTCACTGGCAAGTTAGAAAGTAAAAACAAGTAACTATATAGCCATATCCTCCTTTCACTCCATTCTGCAAAATTACCTAGTCATGAGGAGGAAGATAAAGATTTGAAAAATACAAAAACTTTTAAAACATGAGAAGCCACATCTCTTGCCTTGATTTAAATAATGTTGTATGCTGAAATGTCATTATTTCTTTATCAGAAGGTTTAAAAAAACAAGTACCCAGTAGTTTAGTGGCCTGGGATATTTGGTGAGGGCTGCTCACTGACTTTTGCTGACTGATTTGAGGTGAAAAATCAGGTTGTAATTTGTTAAAGCGGATCTCCAATTTTGGGAAAATAAATATTGTTCTATCTACCTTTGACAAAGATAGAAAACATCCCCAGCACAACTGTGGGAAGAGTTTAGAATGCCTTGGCATTGCTCTTCCCAAATTCATGACCAAATTTTAAAAGAGGTCCAAAAAATTGTACAAAGAGGAAATGTGTGTCAGTTCAATCACTACAGCTGACTGCAAATGCATGATAAATTACATTGTCTGATGTTTTCCCAGACTAGCTTTCAAATCCTGAAATGATTGTATGCGATCAATGATTGAAATAACAACATGAACATCACCAAAGAAGTGTATTTCACAAAACTGAAAGGATTAAATAGCACAGCTACTCATAGAATTGGTACTACTTCATTTGGCAGTTTGAGTGCAGATTTATCACTTTTTCAGCTGTCCCTAATAAGGTCATTTCTATAACAGGCCTATGGTGGCTTATGCTTCAGGATGATATGAAGTTTGCAATGACACTCTAAAAACATTCCACATTTTAAAATCACTGTGCAGAGTGATTCACTTGCTATGTGAGGTGATTGAATAGTCTACTCTGAAACCCCAAATTCCACTTCTGTTGATAAGCCTTGGCTTTCAAAGTGCATAACCTCATTTGTAGGATGGAAAATGTTATCTGGTCTGTCATTAATGTTCTGGAGAGGATAGAACTTCTTTTCTTTTTAATCATCATTATAAAGTTCACAAAACTGTTTGCTTCAAACTAGTCTAAGTTTGAGATTCTAACCCAAAACTTGATGACAGAAATGTCAGTGCCCTCCTTAGACATGACAAGGGTACCTGAAAGCTCGGGAACATTGAATAAACATCCTGTTACACCTGCCCTATGAGGCAGCTCACCAAATTAGTAGCACATAGTAATTAAAACCACTCAGTCAGACTTTTAGCTGGTGAAATCTCCCCTTGACCTCCTGGCAGCAGCACAACTTTCAGTTCTTTTTTAACTTCACAGGGCTGGATGAGCAAGAGTGTAACATAAAGGGAACTTTTAGATCAAAATAGAAAATTTTATATAAAATGCTCTCCAGGAAATGCTGGAGATATATTTGCATTGAAAGCATTTATGAACAATTATTTCAACTATTTATGTCCTGTATTGCCTGCTGGCATATTATTAATAAGATCCTATTTAGTTATGGACCCAAACATAAAAGCTCACAGCATAATGAAAAAAAAAAGCCCAGCAAAGCTACATAAAACTGTAAGTAGAGAGAAAAATATGAAAAGTAGAAGGATAATGGAAACTAATTAGTGTGTTTTCTAAGTAAGCCTAAATTTGTAGAGAGAGGTAGCACTGTTTGTGAGATGATATTATAAAGCAGACAAAAGAACAGACATGATTTTAGGTATGCAACACCAGTGAGGCCTGAAAAAGAAGCCACAGACTTTAGCCTAAGGGCAGCTTGCAAACAAATCCCATGTTTAAATTAATTATGGTAATAACTTATTAAATTTGAAAGAAAAAGCACCTTTGGAGAAGAAAGTAGTATTAGCAGAAATGGAGATGATTAGCTGTGGGATAAGCTTGACAGATAACCAATTAATTATTATCCTTGGAACATTGAGGGTGTCCTACACAGAAAACTGCAATGTGTCATTTTAAAAGTATCTGAATACATGATTTGTATGCAAGAGGACTGAGAGATTTCTTTTCCAAATTCTTCTTACATGAAATGATGATGTTAAATGAAGCTGTATTCTCACATTCTCTTCTGTAAGAACCTTCTGATTCCAACAGCAGCAAGAACCAGAATGTTGTGATAAGGCGGGAGAGGGATCTCGGGAAAAATTATTTCACCATATGACCTACTGGAAGGAGAAATTACAGTTTAAATGCAATCAGCATCTAGTTAATTTGATTGCTGTTTTATACCAATGTAGAAGTCAAATTCATTATGTTCTTGTTAATGGACTTCCTTGAAACAGATTGGGTCAAAATACAGATATTTATATACCACACTCCACCCAGAGTATATCTCAGGTTTTGTTTTATTGAAGTTTTTCAAGGAACTTTAAAAGGAACTTTAAAAAGTTTTTCAAGGAACTTTTTAAAAAAAGTATTCCTTGAGACACAAATATTAATTTCCTTTGATATAGAGATTTTTTTTTTTCCTCCCATAAAAAAAAAAAAATGTAAACAGATTTTTGGAACAAAATTAGGCTGGACAATAGGTCTGCCACAATAAAGGAGTGGGACAGAAGATACAGCAAAGCAGAAGTGTAACAATGAGGCTCCTGAAAATTTCAGTGTCTCATTGAAACCCATTCTAGACACAGAAGCAAAGTTCAGAATGATTCCAATGAGATTTGTGTCTAATAAGGATAATGAGACCATAACTGTCTCTGAATAAGAAATACCCTGACTTTTAAATAATTGTCTGATATCAGAGCAATTAAGAGAAAAATTAGATATTTTCTTCTGATGTTTTAAAATAATTATATATCTAAAATTGTATCTATCAACTTCAGCAATGTTCTGTTCATTTTATCTCCAAGCTCTGTTATCAATAAACCAAACAAAAGACAGTTTTGATCAGAATTGCCTGATTAACTTGATTTTACATTTTTTAATATAAATCTTTGAAATCTACATTCAAATATCCAAGTTTTATTAATATTCCTTTATGAAAAGTGGAGGAAAAATCATTCCCAGAAAGGTAACTTTTCCAAGAGAAATGTAACTTAAGTGACGACAAGACCTTCATTCTCATTCCAGTGACTGATCCTCCTTGAATGCTTCCTGAGCTTATCAGTGCCAAGGAGACATATTAGGAGTCTTTTATTGTAAGTGTCTGGATATAGCAATAAAAAAGCCTGCATTCCTCAATTCAATTTGGAAAAATACTAATAGTAATTCAAGATGACTGAATATACTACATAAAAACATGGATCAAGAATTCTGCCCTCATAACTACCCACAATGAGCAGGTGCTTCTGATAGCATCCAAGGTTGAAGGACACAGTGTTTCCTGGTGCTCTGGCTTGGGAAGGGGGGGACTGGAAAATGCTAGAAAACTGATGCAAACACACTGACTAGTTCATAGGAGAAGTCAGCTTCAGCACACAGCATTTATATCAAAATTCTGATCATTAATTTTTTCTCTAAGCAATGTCCTCATTAAGGAGGATGTAGGTGTTTAGCTAAAAAATTAAAGAAAATATTACAGTTGCACTGATCAACAACTATTGCAACTATCTAATGTGATATTACAACTTTCTAATATTGGACTGCACATATTTATTTTTACATACATCTCAGCATCTCCGCTACTGACACCACCCATCATAAAGAGTCATTTCATCAGAAACAGATTATTTTTCTTTCCACTCCTGACTAGGTCTAGCAGTCAACACAGAGAAGCTGCAGATGCAGTTCCTGCTGCAGCTTGGATTCTCTCAGGAGAATCTGAGACTCGCTTTATCTTGACTGCGTAAAGTTTATTTCTGTGCTGTTTATAAAGCATAAAAAACTCAAAGCAGTTGAATTGTATGTGAGAACATCAGAAGTCCACTGGCATTTAAGAATTTTTGTTTGCCTTGTGGTCTGCTTGGTTTTTATCTTGTTGTTTCTCTAATGCAGAGTAAAGACTCTAAAAGACTTACTTAATTTGAAAATAACTGTGTTAATATTAAAATGCTTGAGTGCATTTGAAATTTGAGCTGGGCACAGCCCAGTTCCTATCTGCCATTTTCTCTTAAGTTTAGCTCCTGTGACAACAAAAGAAGGCAGCATCCTGCCCCTGAAAAAGGTGTTAGAGAAGCAATATGCAGACACACTGGACATGGACAGGCCTTAGGGTAGTGAAGGGACAGAGGTGATAATGAGAATTCTAAAAGTAGCAACAGAATTAAATGCCCAGTCATTTGGGAGTTGAAAAGAACAGGTCGTCTTTTTGAGACAGCCACCACTTCTTTCAGTATTTACTAGACAAAGCAAAGTATACAGGGAATATAAAATCCCCATCTGGTATTTGAAATTCCAGAAGCCTGACCAGCTCTTTAAATGTTATCACATGCTAAAATAGGAAAAGCCCAGATGCTACATTTATAAAGTCAGTGTGCTGCATCTTCTCAAACTCCAAGAGCTGCCACTGCTAAATCTAGTCTGTTGGCTTTGGATAATTAATCAGTTAAACTTTTACCAGAGAAATAAAGCAGTGCATGGTGTGAGATGCAAACAGCCATGCATTGCCCAGGCCAACTATAGACCCCAGAGACAGAAAACCAGGCATCAGCAGGACTTTGAACTGAGCCTTTCCTCAGAACACAGTCTGGATTTCTCATGTCTGGAGTCTACAGCTGTAGCTGCTGATCAGTAGTTAACTAGGGTGCCTAAGGGCAAGACAAGGTTGACAGTAAACATCTCTATTTCTTCCAAATGTATCTAGCAAACAAATCTAGGCTCTATTCAAAATACTAAAAAAAAACCAGAAACAAACAAACAAAAAAGACAGAGGCCTGAAAACATACTAGAAATACATTGTGGAGCCATTTCGGAAGTATTTAATTCTATTTTGGTTGTCCTTCAAGAAGAAGACTATGCAACAAAAAGGTTACATATGTCACAAGAGCCATCCCACTAGAGATTAAAGAGAGATGACAGCAACAGCTGTAGCACAAGAAGTCTGACACTCATTTATAAATGTATAAGTCCAAACTGTAACTGGAAGCTGTATCTGTATGTGCACATCATTTTGGAGCAGAGGGAATGAATAAGCAGCAAAAAGGAAGAATCTCTCCTCAAGTGACAGCTGAGGACACAACAGGGTTTGTGTAAATGCTATTAACACTGGGAGGCCCAGGCAGACTGCAATAATCTCACAAAAGCAAGAGGAAAGACAACCACAGTCTTGGCCAAAACCCCTCTCTTAAGCCACAGAGAAAATACTGCACTCCAAGCTGCATTCAAGTTGTTAGTCCTAGGTGACTCCAGCAATAGATATTGAACCTGGGTTTGCCCCCTGAAGGTCTTTTCCTATGCTCTGGGTGGGATACAAAATACAGCGTTGTTCAGACAAACCCTCAGGCAAAGTCTTTTCTGTAACAGAAAAGTCTAGAGGACACTGTCAGGTATCTGCCACAAACCAAACTCTTCCTGAACGCGATGCCTGGAATTAAATGCACCATTTAAACAGAAAGCAGAGCAGCAACAAGAGATGCGTGCTCACTTTTAGCTGGCTGAGACTACTTCTGCAATCACCTTGTTCTTACTCATCAAGTCATTAAATTGCTTAATATCCAGTGGACATCAAGAAAAAGCTTCCATCAAGTGAGAGAGCAGAAAGTGTATTATTAGCCTGCATACAATCACAGTCATATAAACACCTGATGAGACCTCTTCTATTCTGCAACGCATTGCCCTTGAAAGTTTCTGATCATTTCACTGAAAAATGTGCTCAACTTACACATTAAGTGTCCTACACTTGCAGAAGTCAATTTCCATGGACTCTCCTAGGTGTTTTGCAGAAAGATACAGAACTAGATTCCCAGACCTTAACACAGAAGTGCTGGGGTGCTGCCCCAGAAGCAACACGAGAGATAAAACCATGAGGCACTGGCTCTGGACCTCCTTTTGGACCCATCCCCACTGCCAGCTGTGGGGAGGGCAGTCCAGGTGGGCACCCTTGGACCAGCCTCTAAAGCAGCCCAGGTCTCCAGCCTCCATCTCTTTCAGACTGAGTGACAACTGGGTGGGTGAGAATACCATGTGTAGATCATTGTTTTGGGACTGAAAAATCTTTTACTGTAGGGTTTTAGCACCTAAGATTCCCCACTGCTCTGGTAAAGGAGTTATCCTGGTTTGGGGCTTATCAGACAAGAGGAGATAAGCGAGCACTGCCAAGAGGAAAAAGCCAGGGCCCAGCATTCACAGCTCCTGTTAAGTTCAACTGCAGTAACACTGCTGAATTTTGTATAAACCTTGTAACAAAGGGACAGTAACTAGGCTAATCAGAAATATTTTCCCTAGGTAAGAAGAAATGATTGAAATAACACACCACAGCAGGCTGTTACAGTCCTGTAGTCCTGACAATGCTGTATTGAAACAAAAAAATCATAGCCTTTAAAAAAATTCTTTCATACCCTGGCATTTAATCTCAAATGTCAGTAATAAACCTATAGCAAAATGAGTTTAATGGGCTCTCTGGGCATTCAAGATCAATTGCCAAAAAAGAAGAAAGGCAGAATTGAAATGGCCCCATGAAATTTCTTTTCTGCATCTATCACTTAAAGTTATAGCTAAATAATTTCTAAAAAATACTGCAAAAGAAACGTCACACAGTAGGTTTCTAAAAACTTAAAGGAAATCCACCAACTGAGGTGATTTAATTATTTTGATACCTGTTTTTCAGATGGGTTGCTTATGAGCACTGTAAAATGCTTAATGCATCCTGCAGAAGATTGCTGAGTCCCTCTGAAGGGCAGTTTTTAAGCAGCGGGTGCCGAGGGGCGCTGTTATTTGATAGGAGCCTAATTTATGAATGGCATTCAAGGATACAGATGTCAGCTGTATAAAGACAGCTCCCTGCAACCTCTCTCTCCCTCCAGAACTTGAGATGCCAGAGCTTGCTGAAATTTGAGACCTTCTTTGGTGTCTCTAGAGGTACACAGGAAAAAAAAGACACAGATGCCTTAGAATGCATGATCTTATATACTGACACGGAATACTGTGCTGCAGTCTCTGGCTTTGTGATACTGAGCAAATGGTTTTGTCTTCCACTTTATTTTATCTGCAGGGGTGGCTGACAAATGACCTACCTCTCAATCTAGCATATCTACCTTTGGAAAATAGCAATGTTATTCTTGCCACTGCTGGTTTCGTCATTTCTCAAATTAAAAGATGTTATGCCTAAACTTTTTGTTACTAGAGCAAGGCAACCAATTTTTCATGTATGATACTATCTGATGGCTTTTCTTCCATATGTGCTAGATAAAGATATAATTTACAAGTTATTTCCTGCCAGACAGCGTAATAATCTGTTATTGCTCAAGGAAGAAAATCTTTTTGGTGGTCCAAATGCAGTGTACTGGGCACCTAAAGAGTGATTGGAAATTTTTCCTGTTATATCACTAAGGCAATAAAAATCTCATCCATGCTGCTTCCAACAGCCTAAATTGGAGAGCAAGCTAACTTGTACTTAGCTTGTCAAGTTACTTTTAAAAACCGATATTGGTTTTTGGAGAAATTTTTCCTGTGTTTTATAGCTCATAGCAAAGCAATCTTCTTGCATGTGTTTTTCATACACGATGTCATTCTGAGGTCTTTAAAAAAATGTTATTCAACACCAATCCTGCCCTCCCATGCTACAAGGGAGAAACTACTTGTAGTAGTTTATTAAAATGGCAGCATATTGCCATATTAAAGCTGCTTTTATTATCATAAATGCCAGTGCACTTATTTTAAGTCACCATTACTTTGGGTATCTCGGATTGAGTGAACACCTAGAACAAGAACAGTTTATGTAAAATAAAGTGACACCTGAAAGATGAGAAGGGGGATTGATTTCCTCGACTCTTTTGGTCACTGACCCTATCTAGACTGGAAGTTTTTTCAAGTACAGTGACTAAATAAAGTGTATGTGCTACTCTCAGGGGCTACCTTTGTTCCTAGATGTGTTTAATCCTCCTCAAAGACCTGACAGCCAGAAGGTGGATCATTCTGCCATTATGCTACCCTGTGAAGGTGCAATTAATATCAGGTTTATTCTGAAAATGCATGTCTGCAGGAGGAAGGTGTATGTCTCAATCTGGTGAAAGACTGCACACCATTTAGTAAAAAATCCTCATCTTTAGCTCTGTTTAACATTATAACGTCATCTAAGTGCAAGAGATTTTTTAAAACTTCAAAAACTCAATCTGTTTCAAACCACAACCATAAAGGTAAATAATTTGTGATGCCAAGGAACTTCTTGCTTTTACTTTAGATATACATAGAGAAAAATCACTGACTAACCCAAAGCATTATTTTTAGCTGACCTGAGGGATTTAGCAATTTAGGTTTGAGATACAGATTTTTAAAAGGATATTTGCTCTTACCTTCCTAGCAGTGGACACTTTAATCAACATTTGGAGAGAAAACACACCAAATTTTGTCGCTTTCAAAACATTTGGATTAAACTTGTTAATAGGCTTGGCCCAATGACAAAGGTTTGACCCCACATGCAAGAAGTATAGGAATCTGATGAGTAAGTGATTGATATGCTACCTTCAAAACTGCAGCTTGGGATTGCATTTTGCCACAATATTGTACAACCCTTGGCAAGCAACCAGCAGTCTATCCCTCGTTACACCATCTGGAGGAAAAAAACAACAGCAAAAGCCTCGGCGCACACACACACACACACACTCTTTTGGCAAAGGCATGTGTGGGAGAATAGCCTACCTGAGCCAAGCTGTCATTGGCTTTTAAGAAGAATCTGGCTGAATCAGAAGCTTGTGACAGCCTCTCACTATGTTTTCATTTTCTGTCAAAATCAGAAAATCACATCAATTTTCAAAATAGCAGCACATTCTCAAATGCTGTTTTGTTCATGCCCCTTAAAGCTGTTAGATACACGATCATATTTCCTGTTAGAATCCAATAAGGTTTCCAGTTTAACTTCAGAGTGATCTCAGGAGAGTTAAAGTAGCCAAAGGATAATTTGGTATTGTGAGAAAAAAAAAACAAAAAAAAAAAAATTAAAGGGAGAGGGTTTTTCTTAATTCTCAACAAATCCTTGATTTTTTTTTCCCCAGAACTTTCCAGTTATCACTTAAATTTAAACCTAAATATTTATTAGGCAAGCGAAAGCTTTTTGTATTAATTGTTTGCAATTGATGCAAGAGAAGGAAAGGAGCTGTGTGCTTAGTCTAACTCTTGTACAAGGAAATCTTGGGACTAGTGCTAGAGTTCCCAATGGAATAGGGGAGTCCTCAGCTCTCTAACACTCATTTAAGGCAGGAGTGTGGTCATGAAAACAGGTCTGCCCTGTTTTGCCTCATCTTTTGGTTCAAGCTGACGATGCCCCTTGGCTGTGCTGATCCAGGCTTTTGTGTGACCTTGAGGCACATGTGCCCAGGGAACTGATGAGACTAAAAGTCATCATACAGTATTCATAAATGCATGGATATTTTCGTGGCTTACAGGCAAACTGGCTCTTGTTTCCCAGGTGCAAAGAAGTGTTTTCCATCTTGATCTTATGTTGTTTCTTTCTCAGCACTCATCTCCAAAGAGGGCACAAGCAGTTGAGAAGGAGCAGGATGAGCCCCTTTCTCCTGCTTTCACTCTCCCTGTTAAGGAGGGAATCATTAATTCCCCTCACCCATGGAGGGGTTCCTGAGTTCTGGGAGCACCTGGGGTGCCCCAAGGACCAGCAGCCCTGCCATGCGTCCAGCAGCATCTGCCACTGCTCCCCTGTGTGCTGTAAAAGGCATGTGTAGCAAGGGGCTGAGAGGAAAATTATTTGGAATAAGGGTTAGAAAAAGAACAGAATTATTTGACTTAATCTCCAAAACTTGCTATATGGAGTTTAATTGATCCAGCCAGTGCACAGGAGGAGGAATTGAAATGGAGTTTTTTAGCCAGCGCATTTTTCCCACAATGAGCTAATGCCTCGCTGAAAAGGTGATTTGCAGTTGGCATTTCAGGCAGCCTTACTGCCTGGCTCCGGAATTATTTGCATTGTTGTTCACACAAAAGGAAAATAAACTCAACCACTTGACTTCCTATTCCCTGAAATGTATGTCTAAGATCACAGCTCAGAAAGGAAAGTAAATGGCAGATGGAAGCATCTTTGCAAAGTCCACACACTCTGAGCTATACAGAGAGGGAAATTGGTTTTTTCAAAGAAAAACACAAAGGAAGAGTCAGAAAGAATAACAAAGCAGTGAAGTTCTCATTAAAATAGTGGCGTAGCTTTTGATTATGTTGTTACTGCATAGACAAGAAACAAACAAGAAACTATTTACATCCCTTTGTTTTGTGGCATTACTCTTCATTACATCTAGCAAGAAAGGTTTTTAAAGAATAAATTGAAATTTTGTGCACTTAGATAATTTGTCTTCCTCTCACCTTAAACCACTCCCATAGGGAGTGGTTCACTCTGCAATCCAGGCAGGATTACCTGTCTTCCTCTGTGTCCCCAGGAGGGTTCAGCCAGACACCACCTGCCTCTCCAGCAGCTCTTGCCCCACCTGCCTGAGAGTGCCAGGAAGTCAATCCTATTCTCCCAAGCAGCAGGACAAAGCATTACTGATGTTTGCATCCATTTTCATGCTTCCTGCCTTTTTCCACATGAGGAGAATGAATCTGAGCACACCTTGATCCTTGATGGACAGAATGCCAGTAGAAACAGACCCTGGCTGTGCCACTTAAGAGTCCCACGTCGAGCACTTGGTCATACAGCAAGGCAGGGTTCCTTCTGCAGCCTGTGTGATCCCACAACAGTTGCCCTGACAGCTGCTTTACTGCATTTCTTTTCACTTTTGCTTCACGCTGCCTTTGATATCAGAGTAGCCAGGAAATAAATGGAACCAAAGGTTGCAGACTGCTTTAAAATCTCTTTTGTTCAAGAGAGCTTTCAGATTAAAATAATGCTGAAAGGAGACTAAAAGATTAAAATAATGCTAAAAGTGAGAAAAGGGTTTAGGATGTTGATGGAGCCCTACACAAGAGTTAAAACAAGCACAGGAGAATCCCTGTTGTTTCCAGCCACCTTAGGAGCCAAATACCTTTCTCCAGAGGTCTTGGTTCACATTATTTATATAGCAATCTCTTCGGATTCCGTTCAAAGAACAAGCACCCCTGAAGTCTGGAAAATGATCAAAAGGGGAGTTTTATCTTATGCTGCTTCTATAAGCAAAAGTCTCCCAGAAGAATGTCTCTGTTAAAACTACTCTATTTAATTCTTACAACCCTGAGGTAGGTATCAAGATTTGGACCCTCAAATTGCCTGGCATATTTTATTACTGTATTTTCTGCCTCCTTGGGGTATACAGCTGCTCAGTGAGCTTGTGTTTATAGAGCTCTTGAAGGTCCACAGATGGAGAGTGAAGAGAAGCAATCCATATTTTTACACTGGATATTCATATACCCTCTTTTTTCTTAAGGCTTGGCCTCGAACACATGGATAACTAAGGTTTGATATGATTCCCTTGGGCATAGTGACAGAACATATTTACTGTTTATTGCTTCACAAAGTTGATTTCTATCAGTAGTGCACTACATTCCTATCCTAGCAGGAGCCAACACATCCTAAAGAAAAGTGGGTGATAAATAGAGAATTTTGTCTGTTGAGCTGCATCAGAATCAGGGCACAAGACACAAAAGCACAGAAACCTCACTGTGCTCTTCAACACCCTCACAAGGGGAACTGGAGGGGCAACCACCAGTCTCTTCACTCTAGGGACCAGTGACAGGACCCCAGGGAACGGCATGAAGCTGAGTAAAGGGAGGTTTAGATATCAATAAAAGGTTTTTTAGCCAGAGGGTGGTTGAGCACTGGAACAGGCTTCCCCAGGAAGTGTTCACAGCACCAGTCCTGACTGAGTTGAAGAAACATTTGGACAAGGCTGTCAGGCACATGGAATGACTCTTGGGGTGTCCTGTGCAGGGCCAGGAGCAGAAAAACACTGGAACAGAAAACACTGGGAACACTGCTGCTGCATGATCCTCTCTGGAGCAGTCCTGTGCCACAGTAGAGTTTCACTAAGAGTCAACACAGAGGAGCAAGACTGTTTTCCCTGCTTTTCAGTCCTGAACATACTTGAGGTCATCTTTTATATAACAGTTCTTTGCCTTTGTTTTGAGAAATCCTTCAGTATGGACAAATGAGTCTACATTTATACCTACATCAGCCCTGCAATTACAGGTGGAGAAGCCAACTGGAGAGTTTCCAATTATTCTGGGAAGTTCTGGTTACGCTTCCTTAGTCACAGTAGAATAAAGAGAAAACAAAATGTGCTATCGGCATAATGAGCCCACAGAAATGGCACCTGTTACATTTGGTGGCAGACAAACAAACACATATGCACAAACATTAAGAAAAGTTTGTTTAGCATTTCACCTGGTTACCAGTCACTGCAAATACCCCTAATTAACAGTGTCCACAGACAAAAGATGTAATAAATCACTTAGTATTCCTGACTCCTTACAGAGATATCTGGGATTTGAAATTCATGTTCCTTAGTGAAAGCTTTTAAAGTGCACAAGAAGGACATCTCTAATGACATAAGTGATAAAAGGAAATTGAAACAGGAATTCACATTTACTCTTTACCAAAATGCAATTCTTCCTGCTGCTTTATCAGACACCTAAGACTATAAGCCATATTCTGCCCAGCTGGGATATAAGTTATTAACAAAGAAAATTTTACAAAATATTCATCAATAACACTTTGCAAGAAAACTTCCTCAATTTTTGCTTTTCACAATTCTCATAGGGATCTGAGCATGAACAGTCTGTTAACCAGTTTTCTACAGAGACACTCAAGTTTATTTCACTGACATTAATACACTAGTTTTCACAATTTGCATAAAGGAGATACAGTGGAAAAATAAAGAAACAGTTTTTTGAGCAAGCAGGGGGACTAGGTAGGCATAGCTGATAAGCCAGAATGGGTTTTCCTTTTAGCTAAGGAGGCAGCAGCCCATTTATGATCCCAAACAGTATTTTTCAAACTTGTGTCTCAGCTGAGGACACAATTTTCTGCACTTTTGAAATATCATAGAAGAATGAGGATAGTTTTACTCCGGTGCTTTCACCAGGATATATATTTACCAAATAACTACAGCATGCACTCCTTTATTTGATTCATCCAAAAAAACTCCAGTTATTATGAGTCCATTATAAAATCTTGCCACAAAGATATATGGCCTCTTAGGTTGAGTGAATGTTTAAGTATAACACTGCCCAACCACCTATTCAACTGCAAGCTTCAGAAAACTAAATGCTGACAAATAGGCTGGGGTCATGGCCGTGGAATGCTCCATATGTGCTAGCTGAGAGAGTCTGATGCTAGCTTGCTCTCGAGTGTTAACAGCTTTGCACAAACAATGCCCTCTCTTCTGCAGCAGAAATTTTTCTTGTTCGATCCCAACAAAAGTGGGTTTTGATTTAGATTTGAGAAAAATCTCATCCATCATTCAGTTATGATGAAGTGAAAAGAAACCTGTTTCTTCAGTCTGAGGCAATTATATACAACTGAGAGCAAGAAGTGCTGGCCCTGAGCTGCGCTGAGGTCAGTGGGCCTGTGAGCACGCCCGCTGGCTGGTGCCCACCCCAACACCTCCACAGAGAAGCACCGCTCCAGGTACTTAAGGCAAACATCCAAGGCAGCAATTCCACTTCTGTTCAGTCAAAGAGCAAGCGAGTCCCGTTTTCCTTTCTCTTCTGTGCAAGGTACCTGGCCTGGGAAGCCCAGGCAGAGCTGCTGGGGCTCGGGGCAGCAGCTGGAGCCCCCAAAACACCGACCAGAGGGGACGGGGCACAGCTGGAACTGCTCCTCTCTGCCACACCGAGGGCAGTGCCTTCAGAAAGCCCTGACCAGGAGAGCCCCAGCAAACTGGGAGATCTCAACCATGTCTGATCAACTGCCAAAAAGGGGGAAAAAAAAAAAAAGATGGAAAAGAAAAAAAAAAGAAAAGGAATAAAAGAGTGTATGTCTAGGAAATGTTTTTCACATATCTGAGAATAGGTAATTTGTTGAAGATAAAAGTCATTTGCTCAGTTGTGGGGTTTTTTAAGTTACAGTTCTGTGGGAGACAAGTCGTTTTAAAAGCAACAGCCTATGTTAAATTTATCACAATTTTGCAATGGGAATTAGAAACCTGAAGCTTGACTTATAAACAGTTCATGGAGATAAATGCTTCACAACATAGCTTCACATTAATTACTGTAAAGTAAACATGAAAAAAACTGTACTGCAATGTGTTTATGTGAGGACAGGTCAAGGCTCTGGGACCTCCTCAACAGGAAGACTATGTCCAGGGAAAATAAGGAAAAAAACCCACATAGACACAGTGTCACAGTATTCAACAATTTCCTCAAACATCTGATAATACCTAACCTTTTCCTTAAACAGAAAAGTTGAATCTATGCTATTATATGATCAGCTAAATTCACTAATTACAAAATTTTCTAGCCTCAGTGCTATAGAAGAAATGGGAAAATAACGTGAATTCTAGCTACTTTTCAGGCTTAAAAAGAAATATCTCTCTTAAAAAGAAATGTAATCACATGTAAAGATACATAACAATTACAATAAATATGGGTATTGTGGAATCCTTCCAGTTATTGAATATCAATAAGAGTTTATAACAAGATATTTATATATAGCTGTTTCCAGCCTGAAGCATGTTTGATGAAGTTAAAAGCCAAGTTCCTCAAGCATGACTGATACCTTAATGGACAGGCTCAAAACTATTTCAGGACTTTTCCCAGTAAATCCAAAGGCTTTAATTATTTGTACTTTTCTTTCTTTGCCCCCAAGAGCATGTGAAGTATAGCAAGTACAGTCACTGTCCAGTTTGATGTGTTATCATCACCACCAACACTGTGATTTCAGGTGTTCTGGTCTTCACTTAATTGTTACTTCTCCTTTTTGACAAAGATTAATTGAGAAAAGCAGTGCCACTAGGGTAGGCATTTATGTAATCAAGGCCAGCCATTTATTCTTGGTGTCACAACTCAGAGCACATTTTCACAGGGATCACTGTGAATGCAAAGGAAACATAATAGTGGCATTTAAGAAGCTTGAGACAAAACCAGCAGTACACTTTATTTCAAAAGCTATTACTTAAAGGGAACCTAAGATATGGACTGCTAAATAATGTAAAATTGTTTAATGAGTAATAAAAATCTGAGCAGTTCTAGAGGTTTTCCCCCTTGAATTTTTTTTTTTTTTAACTGAAAGATTATTTTTGTTTTTTCTTGTCCTAAACTTTCACTAAATTTAAACAATTTGGTAGCGACATAAGCTAAGGAACCTTGCTGTGAGATTTCACAGTAGAACAGAGTACAATAGCTAAAAAAAAATAACACTTGTGGCTATGGTAACCCAAAGTGAAATATGTATTTGCATCAGTTTATAACCATACTGAGATGCAATTTGCACATTACGGATGTAACAGGACATGATTGATGCAATCACAAATCACCTATCACAACATGAAGCCACAAAGTGTTTTTTAACTTTGTTTATGAAAAGCATTCATGGGGAAAAATACACAGATCTGGCCCTTGACATCTCACGGGTGATTTAAAAGAAAAGATAAAGAAAATAATAAGATTGCTGCTTGAACATACTCTGCTCTTTCATTTTCTGTTTCTAATTCCTTTTCTCTCCCTTTTTGTTAGTGCAAACGATACATGCTTAAAACGCCTTCTACTAAAGACAGCAGCAAAACTCCCATGCACTGGCTCCAGGTAAATCACTTGCAGTCAAGACTACAGCAAGACAGAACACCTGCCTGGCATGTCTCGAGTCCTAGTGTTATTTTAGTAAAATCTACCTTGAAACCATTCTAGATTAGTATCTGACCAAGCACAGCTGATTTTCTAGAGTGTGAGAAATCCACTGTGCAGACAGTCCTTGGGTCTGCCCTTTCACCCTCCTCCCCATGGAATCAGCTGTGTGATGCCACCAGTGACAGTGGTCACAGTCATTCTATGTTTGTGACAGAGAAACTTGGAAATATGACCAAAATTTTGAAAATGTGACCAAAACAGTAAAAGTGCTATGAAAATGTAATATTGAGATGTGTCTGTTTCAATGTCAANTTTGCTCAGAGAAAGCAGGAAAGAAATTTCAGTATAGAAAATACTTCCTGAGCTGCAAAACTTGAAGGGGAAGTTGTGGCTATAATGCTCCTGATGCACAAACCAAGCCAGTGAGAAAAGCTGCTCAGACCAACACTGAGATCCCATCTCTAAGCAATATCAGCCAAGGAATGGTCCGTCATGCCAAGCTCATACTTCCTAACAAGTAACATATCCCATTTCCCTCAGTCATAGAAAATCCTGTGGTTATGTTAATCAAAATGTTGCTAAATAATTTTTTCAACAGTTTCGTTGTCTGCAATTGATAATTTTACTTCACAGCTTAGTCATGGTGGACACTGCTTACTTTTTAACTTGTAAACTGTTCTGCTGAGAAAAAACAGTTGCATGATTTGTTCTTAAACACGAGAAAGAAAGCAATGAAAATGCCCTTTAGATGTTTCATGTGGGCTGTTTTAGCACTTCTTCAAAACAAAGAGAAAATTCTGTTTTTATAGAAATAGATTCATTGAAAAAATCTCAAGTAGAAAATACAGAGAAGACACTCGGGCAGCTTTACTTTCATGTAGATAAAATTTAACTCTTAAAAGACTACAGTAGCTCTTTAAAGATTAGGGAAGTTTCATTAGCACAAGCACATCTGTTGAAAATTCTGTAACTTCCCTTTTCCCTATAGAAGCTTATGGTAAGATTCCTTGATGAACACTACATTATTCCCTTTTGTTCACATTAGGAGCAGGTAGTAAATATTTTAAGATAATTTATAAATACCACATTTATTTCCAGAGCTAAATTCTTCTACTTAATGATCAACTACAATTAAAAACTATCTGCAAATTAGCATTCATGAAAAGAGAACTGTTAGTATGAAATTTACACTTGTGCAAATACTGCCTAGGGTAAAGCTTCTCATCAATATATTTGTGAACATAGAATATTCAGAAAATATTTGTCCTCCGTGTCTTTGAGGAAGAGAGGGGAAGCCAGCCTCTTTCAACATATGACAGCTATCAACTTTCTAAATAGAAGAATTAATTTTTCTAAAAAAAGTGGACCTGAAATGAATGCTTGCACTTTCCTCTCTTCAGCCCAAGACTGTGGCTTTTGCATCTGTTACAGCCCCTTTCCACAGTGTTATAGAGGAGAAGTTCTTTCTTTGTGCACTGATTTGGTTTCAGATCCATTACACCCAGGCAGAATAAGAATTTAGAATATTTAAGAAACTTTAAATGGAGGTCCCCAAAAGGACGTTGCAATCTTCTGCTAAATCACCTGTGCCATCTGTCCAAAATTTCCTCCAGAAATTACTATGAAAACATACAGCCTAGAACATAACAGATCCCCAGCTTTCCACGTAGATGTGTTCTTAATGTTCAGTATAATTATCTTCTCAACAAGATTCAGTAATAATCACAGACTTTGCCTTAGGTAATTTAAGGATTTCATAAATGGTAAAGACACTTGAGCATCTTGGTCTATACACAGATGAAAGCCACGATCATAGAAAACTTACAAAAATGTCTCTTCAGGGAAAATGAGAGATGTTTGCTACATTTACTACATAATTTAGCAGCTGCGTTCCCTTTATTCCAGGGAAAGGAAAAGGTACATTTTGGCAGAAACGCACAGGTGTTAATTTGACTCAGTTGTGCCCTGCCTGACAGACTCACCCCAACAGGGTGTCAGGATGAGCAGATGTGATCTCCCTCGGCTTCTCAGCCAGGTCATCCCCAGGACTCAGCACCTCCCTCAGCAGCAGTGACACGGCGTGGATCACAACTGTGACAACAGCCAGGCTTCAAGAGCTGTGGCTTCTACCTCAGGCATCCACCGTGATCTAGACACATTAATGCAACTGCACTTACATAGGACAGGCTTTCTTGAAAGGAAGATCAACAGCCTCTCAGCAGAGACAGCAGCGTTCCAAAATATTGGCAAAATATTGCCGTTGATGAGTAACGTTTGCTGAACTCATTTGGCATCTGCCTGAAAATTGCCCATGAACAGTTAACAAGATGCTCCAACGTGCTCATTATCTGGAGGATTATTCTTGATGTGCAGTCAGCTCTTAAAAGGTTTGCAGCAAATACAGTCCTCATCAAGACAATTACTTGCAGAAGTTACAGAGTGCAGCTTTCTGTGCTCTGACTGGGTGGCTTCTCTGGCTTGCACAGCATGAGCTGTGAACAGCACAATTAAATGCACATCTTCATGTCACAGTACAGAAACACAATGCTCAAGATTCGCTTTTTGCAATCATCTTATCTTCAGTGCTTGAGCCTTTTATTACTTATAGTATGACTACCAGGTTAGAAAAAGGGACAGACTGAAATAAAACAATTTTTAAAACAAGGATCCAAGAGTTACAACATTGCTATTCCCCTGCTAGAAAGCTGTCACTCCAAAGAAGAAAGGAAAGGAGCTGACACCTTCCTTTGCCTGTGTAATTGTCCCCAAATGTGATACAGTCTATTCCAACAGACAAAATCCAAAGCTGATAAAAGCATTCCACTTTCCCCATGACTCCCGTATCCTCCTGCTTAGGTCTTCAAATTTCAACACCACATTAAAGAAGATTATGGCACAACTGAAAAAGAAAAGTCATCCTTTTAGTGATGATATACTGAATCCATCGCCAAGACTAAAATACAAAATATATATGGATTTGCTACACACTTAAATATTGAAGGCAACTTCGGAAATATTAACTATTGATGAGGTTAAAAATATTCTGAACAACTTCTGGGCAAACTGCTACAGGAAGTACAGTAACATGGGTGCTGAAGTGCTTTCCATCATTATTCTTATTATAGCGATCTTAGTTCACATACTTTATCCCTCCTTTTTTCCAAATGATTAATTAACACAATTTTTTTATTCAATGTAATATGAATATATTAATTCTACACTGATTTCATTTCTTATATTTTACATAATTTATATACAAGTCCTACAAAGCTCTGAATTTGTTTCAGGTCACAACACATGTCAACAAAAAGGTTTGCTGTCACAGATGTTGATACTATGAATGATTTTGCAAAATTCCTAGAATTATTCCCGTGTTGCAGCTAAGCCAGAGTTAGGTGCTTGTTTAGGATCTTGATTAATTAGCATCATCTTTAATAACATAATTTGGCAACCTCTGAAATTCTTGATTGGTAAACATCACAAAGTAACTATTTTACTGCTTAGTTCATATTTCCCTGCTTAATCAAGCCATGTATTGTCTTGCTTGTGCCAGCTACACTTTATTGAAATTACTGGGCAGGACCAATGTTACCAGAATTAATTTGTAGGAACATTTGCCCCATGGCCAAAAAAAAAAATACACAATATAGCTACTTATTCAACCCCTCTCTGATACTACAGAGAGGAAGTGAGATCAGTCCTGGAGGCAAAAATCATCTCACCTAAATTACAGACCAAGACTTCTCAGGTAATTTGGCATTGCATTTACACTATTTGCCAATTTTGCTTATTCTCTTTCAAATCTCTTCCCCATGTATAGTACAAAGCTCAAATACAGAAGGAATATGAACTTCAATTTCTATATCTTCACCACACAAGAGCTGGAATAGGAGGGAGCTCTCATTTTGGTTTTCCCCTCAATCTTCCTGAAAAATAAGTAAATTTAAAGTTTCTTTAATCAGGAAAACCAGCATGTTCACTCTTAACTACTTCACCTGCACTTTGCTCAGAAATTCGACGGGGTTGGTGTAAAACACTCCAAATCAAAGCACACCATCTCAACTCGTATTTTTCTTTTTAAAAGGCAAAGTACAACAAAAACAAAAAACAAACAAACAAAAACCCAAAAAACCAAACAAAAACACCAAACCACCAAATATGCAACAGAAAAAGATTAATTTGTTTCAAGAGACAGCAATCCAAGGGCCAATATAGGAAGCATTCATCCCACACAGGTTCCTATAAAAAGAGAAAAAAAATCCCTACAACTCAGAATCTTTCTTCAAAATGGAGTAAGGCTTTTTGTTGCTTCTAATCCTTTCAGAGAACACAAGATTGTATATCACAGCCATGACATTGCTGGACTGAAAAGCTATTTTATGTAATTTTGCAGTTTGTAAGAGGCATTGGTTATAATTTTCCTTTCCCTCAGATATCTGCACAGTGCTCATGGTAACTAACACGCCTACCCTTATGAAAGAAAAGATGTAGAACATCATATACTTTTAGATAATGCAATATATCATTTCCTAAAATAATACATCATATGCAGAATATTATACTTATTTGTGAGACCTTAATGCTGGAGTCATTAAACACACTGACCTATGTATCTCTCGCTCTACAGCTCCAACCCACGACTGCTGTATTTCTTTTTTAATTAACACATTTTTCTAGACTTTACACTCTTGTGTCTTCATTACATTATGGCTTTTTGCACTTGATGGTTTTCCTCACTGGCATTTCCAGTGGCAGCATTAGCAGAGCTTCACAGTGAAGCCAGAAACAAAACCAACCTACCAGACCAGGGATGGGTTTTGCCTTTTTCAGAACTGTATGACAGCAGGTTATTAAGGCAGGACACATCCCCTCTCCAGACATTACAGTAGCATTTGTGCTACTATATATATATCACAACCATATTTATTTACAAGGGTGTACGTGTCTGCCCTGCCAAGATCGTGTTCTGCAGCCCTGTGGAGCAATTAAAGCTCTCAATTAAATGCACTGCTCCCACACATTTGCTCGTACTTCTTGGTAGGAAAATATTGCTAACCCTGAGTTCTGTGACAAGTAATGAAGGAGATCACAGCCCACCTCTACCTCATTAAATTGTCCCAGTTACAGGGCAAAACGAATTGAAAATTATAAAGCTCTGAAACAGGCAAAAAATTCCCATTACTCTATTTTGTTAAAGGGAAGAGCAGCATGTGAGTTCCGGTCATTAAATAATTAAAAGTGCATATAATGAACACTAGCAGGACAGTACTAGCTGTAAAAATTTATAAGGAGATTACAGTCTGTATAGATTTAGCAAATGTTCAGGTTGTTTCTCTGTTGTTCTTAAACCTCAGTGTGAAATAATGACCCAGGGCACCTAACAGTCCCTTCATTCCGATGGCCTGCCTAGAGGGTGGTCTGACTGCAATGTGTCAGTGGTGTGAATTCAGAGAGGACATTTCTATCTTTTTATCAGAATACCTATTTTGTTCTATCCAAAGTAAATGTTAAATATTTCAGAGACTCTTGCAAAAAGCTCCTCTGTTGCATGCTTCTACTGTCCTCTAGCTCTGAAGAAACAATAATAAAATTCAGGAACGTGGAGCCTACAGGCCCTCTCTAGTTACTGATGTGCCTTGGAGGAGTCAGCACTGAGCTGGCAGGCTTGAGGCATCTTGTCTCATTTCCACAAAATGATGATAAACAGAACTTGTTCCCAGCAAAATTGCCAAGAGCAAAGGAAGGTTCCAGGCTGGCACATTCCCTTGATCCAGGAAAGTCTCAAAAATACCTGATGCTGGAGGCAAGACTGGAACAGCCTAGGATAGGGCTGCCAGTGCCAGAACCCTGTCCAGACAGGCAACTCTGCACACCAGCCAGTGTAGTACCACCATTACCAGGCTGCCATTGGGATCCATCCTACACGGGCCACAACTCATGTTTGCTCATGGAAATACTGGTCTGGGGGGAGAGGAGAAGGAAGCCAACAGGAATAACTGAACTCTGTTAATTTATTTTTAGACTTCTATGGAGTCTGCTCGAGCACTGATCTTTACATGGGTAAGACAGCGTACATCTCTCTCTCTCTCTCTCCTGTGCCTTTCCCAGTCAGTTCCATTCTCTCTGATTTCCACCAAAGCATGTTAGCAGGACACACATTAACATTTAGACCAAATTAAATTTGTAAGTATTTGTGTGCATAGCTGCCTCAGATGCTGTCAATCCTAGAACAAAGTACGCTATTTTTCATTCTTTAAATAACTTTAAAATGTTCCACGGCACATTTTGAAAGACATGCCAGAAGAAATACTAGGTAGCAAGAAAATTCTAGAAACCATAAAGTTATCTTCATATACCTTTATAATTATCCAAATGGTCAGCATGCTATGCATGCTTATCTTCTTTAATATAAAACCATCTGTGAGAAATCACCAATCATACAGGCGTTACTGCAGCCACACTGCTCTGTTGCAGTAAACTATCTTGCATTTTGGCACCTCATGAGAAAAAAAGGAATATCTGAGAAGTGCATTAAGACACCTAGCTTATTAATGGCCAACCATATATAAGCTCATTTTTCATGCCCTAGGCTTTTATGATCTCGCAATGGAAAATTTTTCTTCATATTTTTCAGAAATAACAGAAAATTCCAAGAAATGGAAGCCGCTGCTAGTAAAAGAAGAAAAGCTGAGTATCATCAGGGTTAATAGCTTCTATCTGAGATCCATGAATGATTACAGAGTTACTTTTCTATATCGAACTTTCAAGTTTCATTAATAATATGCTGCCTCTCCAGAGCACAGGTGCACTCACGGTACAAAGGCTACTGGTTCATCACATGGAATAGAAGAGCTAGAGGAACAATGGCTTCAAAGGTCTCATGTTTATACATTCTGACAGTCGTTTGTTGGGCAAGCGCTCTTTGGTACTTAAGTATAACTCGTCCTACTTCTTCGTACACGGGCCACAGACAGGTCAGCAGCATATCCATAGCCAGAAAAAATGTTTCCTTTGGCAACATAAGAACTCGACCTATAAATCCACATTCCTTTGACTTCCTTATCAATGAACCCAACAAATGTGAGAAGAGCGCCCCGTTCTTGGTCATTCTTATCAGTACGACTCACAAGGAGTTTGATGCAAGGCAAGCCATTCGAGAAACGTGGGGAGATGAAAACAACTTTAAAGGAATTAAAATCGCCACACTGTTTCTTCTTGGAAAAAATGCAGATCCCGTGTTAAATCAAATGGTAGAGCAAGAAAGCCAAATTTTTCACGACATTATTGTGGAAGATTTTATCGACTCTTACCATAACCTCACTCTGAAAACGTTAATGGGGATGAGGTGGGTAGCAACATTTTGTTCAAAAGCAAAGTATGTTATGAAGACAGACAGCGATATTTTTGTAAATATGGACAATCTTATTTATAAGCTGCTCAAACCTAACACCAAGCCAAGGAGAAGGTACTTCACAGGCTATGTTATAAATGGAGGACCAATAAGAGATGTTCGCAGTAAGTGGTACATGCCCAGAGATTTGTACCCGGACAGCAATTACCCTCCCTTCTGTTCAGGCACTGGCTACATTTTTTCAGCTGATGTAGCAGAAATGATTTACAAAACCTCCCTTCATACCAGACTTCTTCATCTTGAAGACGTGTACGTTGGACTCTGCCTTCGGAAGCTGGGCATTCACCCCTTCCAAAACAGTGGCTTCAATCACTGGAAAATGGCCTACAGCTTGTGCAGGTACCGCAGGGTGATCACAGTGCACCAGATAACACCAGAAGAAATGCACAGAATTTGGAATGACATGTCCAGCAAGAAACATCTTAGATGTTAAGATTTTTACAGATGTAAATACCTTTTTTAAAATTTTGGTTGAGTTTGGTTATTTTTTGACAAAGTGATCTGCTGATTTACAGGTTAAACTGTGGGATATTAACTGTGAGAGGATTTTTAATGACTGATTTTTCATTCTCGCTTTGACTACTGGTTTACAAACTTCAGGCTCTTTTTCATAAGGATATTATGCCAACTGAAAGAATCTAGAGTCAAATCTCAGATTTTGTATACTATCATCTATTGCACATATCCATTCTTGCATCTGTGTGTAAAAGGACAGTACTAAACTATTACGAGCTGCTTAACAATTCACACCCCAGCCTCTGAGATAAGAATCAGGCTCTAAGAAATGAAGAATTGCAAATATACTCCTATTCTTCTTTTGACACCCTACAAATGTCTCCATTTGGAGCCTTGTTAATGAATTAAGCAGCATACATTTGCACTGAACTTATATACCTACTTTGACATGTGTATTTTATAGTATGTGTGCAACTCCCAAATAGCTTACTAATGGTGTAATAGCAGAATTTAGACAGGTAAGAACATCAAAGTTTCATTGGCCTTAGAAACAAACCCACACACTGAAATATATTTTCATGCACCAAATTGTATTTCTTTAAATTATTTCAGAATAACCCATTTCTTTACCCTTCCTAAAATAGCCCATAAAATATGTAAGAAAATTTAAAAATTAAGTAGAATCTGTAGGTGAAATAGGACAGGGGAGATGTATGAAAAACTATCCTAAAAATATATGAGAAAAGCATGAATATCTTAACTTCTAATTTCAAAGCAAGGCAATGTTTCTCATTAGTATCAATGGATTCTCCATTAAACTTCTTGAATAGCAATATACAATTATATTGAATGCTGAAAGCGTCAACAAGCAGCATATTTCTTCCATATCAGCCAGTGCACTATTTACTTAAAAACAAGTAACACAAAAGCAGATTTTAAAGGGGAAGCTTTACTTTTTGCTGCAGTACATATAGGAACAAGATTCTAACAGATCTTTAATGGTGTAGAAAAGAGGAATTTAGTCCAATAAAAGAATGAAATCTATTTTCTGTTGATTGGACAACAGAGTACATAACAGTTATGTACAAATTTCACAGCAAAATAATTTATATAAGCTTAATATTTCATAGGCTTTTAAAGAAAAACCTATTAAAACCACTCAAAATCTATCCTTTTTAAACACCTTTTAAAGCTCTCAGTTGACTCATCACATTCAATATGCACTGAGCTCCCATTCAGGAGATCCCCTGGACATGCAAGAGAAATCAAGTACACAAGATTTATTCAAGTTTCATAACATGTTTATACGTATTTTGAATATGAATGTTTATGAAATGTCATGAAAAGTCTTTGATAAATTCAGGCCATCTCTATTCAGTACCACCTTATAACAAGGAGGTGAAATATTATATTTCTCAGCAAATAACTTGGAATTAAAAACTCATGATTTACAACATACCAAAACTCACCAAATATATTATCAGCTGAAGATCACTCACACCGTCCTCAGCACACACACAGTCTCATTCATTGCAGCTGGCATTATGTGTAACATATGCAAAACTGTTAAGTCTGTATGTTATTCAGAATGTCTATAAAATTGTCGGAAATTATCTGAAGAAGAATTTAAAGGGAAACTTTGACCTGATTTTGCCATAGATGTACATAGCACTTTACAACAGTAACAGAGGAATGCTATCCCAAAAGGTTTGCAGGTTCACGGGAAATTGTTAGTCTTGCTCACAGATGCAGCCCTATCATTTCAAAAGAAGCTACTTGAAAATAAGGTAAAGTGTACCTGCCTTTTAAGTCAGACTAGCAGGAGCCATCTCAAGCAAATCTACGTCAGATCTAAAGATGAAGCTACATAATAGGCAGCCTAGGAGTTACTGTTAACAGGAGCTTGTGTACCCTTCATACAGAAAAATAACCCAAACCAAAACCCCAGTCATTTTTATAGAAACACTAAATCTCTTGCAGCATAATTAAGAGTTATCCTTCCCTAGTTGATCTAGTCCTTGTTAGAGCTGCTATGCCCTACCAAATCCAGAACTTCCAAGGTACAGCTAATTGCATAAGTGAATATATAACACACTGATTGGGAGAAGTTCAGATTTCCTTACACAAGTCCCATAATATTCTTGTTTATGAAGGGAAATGAGGGTGGAATTCTTCCCCAGCCCTTGGGTAAATCAGATAGCACAGAAGCCATCCTGCCCAGAACATATTTGTAATAATTTGAACTCGCAGGCTGCAATCACTTTTGCTATCCCTCTGCACTGTGCAGTAATTTGGGGGTTCTGAATCACAAACAAATGGATTTGGTTGCCTTATTTCTGCTGATGCTTCTGTGGCCTTTGGTTAGTAATCAGGAGGACAGCAGGGCTCCTAATCCAGATACCTCAGGGCTCAAGTAGCATGGTAGCCTTGAATTTCTCCTAGTACAAGTAGATTGCATTAAAAATTGCAAGGTACACCGTGAAAATAGTATCTGAAAAAGTGTATTTCCTGCCATTTATAAACAGATAGACTTTCAACAGAAATGTAAATGTTCATCTTGAAACTGATGTACATATTTCTAAGGCATTTTCTTCTGTATTCAGCTGTATATATGTGTCAGTCTGCTTGCTATGTAACGTTCTGTTATGCATGGAGCTGAGTGAGGCATTATATTTGTCCAGTGTTTCAAGAGCCTTAAGCATGTGTGCCCTAACTTTTGAATGTACAAAATACTTTTTCTTTTGCTGACAAATGAATTTAAAACAGAAAAAAAAAATCCTTATTTTCTACTTCTATTGATTTTCTGGTATTAGATTTCATTAGATCGTTACACTTAGATTTATTGTTTTCACTTTGCTCAGAAATTTCACTGTTGGAACCTGGATATGGAAGGTAGCAATACATCTACTCATAGGGACAGTTTTCCCTTCCACTCAGTAGTATTTGTGCCATGTGGGATACTGTTCAGAAACAAATGTTTTTAATCGACTTCCTTTAATCCAAAAAAACATTTACATTACTTAAAGGTCATTTTGTTTCATTGGGCATGGGACAAATGACAACTTGGTTAACATGCTGGATTCTAGTCACTTCAAAAGTGTGACTGTAATCACATTTTGATTCCAAAATGCATAAGAAAAAAGCACATTGAGCGAAGCAGCTGGAGGGGAAGTGCCTCTCTTTAGGAGGAATTTTTTCACAAAAGCATTTTCTCTTTTTTATTTTGCTAAAACCATGAGAGTACTTAAAAACCTCAAGGTTCATTTTTCACATTTCCTAATAATGATGTTACGTATCAATTTTGATTCTTTGAGGTTTTTTTGTCTTTATAATGTAGACGGCAATGGCAACTTGTAAATGGAGAGTGTAATTAACTAGAAAAGCTTGTCAACAGTAACCGAAATTTAGGTGTATTATTATATATGACTGGCTGTACTTATGTATTTATTTGTCTAAATTGTATATATTGTTTTATCTATAGTGTCTGTAGGAGTGCATTCTTTTAGATTAATGTATTATTTACAGTTTTGTGGGATTGCCAGCAAGGCTGCTAATCAAGATAATATTTTTTGTATCAATGTCAAATAATAATAATTAAAAAATCAAGTGAAAAATGGAAAGTGTCCTGTAAGTTTTCTTCTTCACTTCTTTCTAGAAATGTAAATTGTATTGCCTGAAAACAGAGTGTCATTGAATTGGCTTATTTGTCATGAGGAAGAATATTGTGTTGTAAAAGCAGATCTTAAAAAAAATTTTAAAAAAAATTAACAAAACAAAATACTACCTTTCTTCATTATTTGTGCAACAACTTCATCAAGCTGATGTCCACACAGATCAGGTGTACTACTTCATCTGAAGCTTCTGAACTTCACAGAAGTAATATGAATGCAGCCACGGCAATATCTGGCAACGGAGCAGATGGGTCCATCCTCTGCTCTGCCCTTTTTAGCTGCTTTGGCATTCCCAGCCAATGAGACCCAGGTTTGGCCATTCTAAGGTGGCAAAGCTTTTTGACACCCTCACCTTTGTGTCTTTTTGACACCTCACCAGCTTCTGCTACTTGCATGGTGTCTTAACGTGGGCTTGCAGCTACACGGGAGAAAAGGAGAACTGCCCCAAAACCCACGTCTCACAAAACCACAATAAAGTTGTTTGAAGTTGCTTTGTGACCACGTGGGTCACCCATACAGAGAGAAGGGGTCCTCCCCAGTCTCTCATAGACACATAGTGACCATGACAGAGCCTTCTGCTTCCCCCCATTGCAAAGCACCGGAAAATAACTGAAGAATCACAGTCTGAGTACACTCAGATTACCCAGATCTCATGTAGCCTTTGTCTCTCAACACAAATATCTTAAGATACTGTTTTGTCTCTCAGGGAGGTCTGGGCAACTTTAGGACCCTCATATCAAAATAAAAACAAAAAACAACATAACACAAAAGCAGGAAGAAGTCCCTTTTCTTGTAAGAACATGAGAAAAAATGGTGTCTCCCCAGTCTCCCCTTTGCAGTTTCCTACACGCCTCGTTTCCACTGGCTTTAGAGTTCAATATCCAAAACTCATCAATGAAATGGAGGGGAAAATAACCCCAGTCCTGAGAAGAAAGGTATCTTTTGCAAACCAAAGTGTATTTCCTTGGATCACCTGTTCCAGAAGTAGTTGAAGCCTACAACAGAGTTCTCGGGCACCCCGGGAGTGTCTGCAGCAACACAGCGACCTTTCAAACTATAATGAGATGCTTCAAACCAACCAAGAGTTTTACGAAGAGTAAAAACCCCCCAATCATTTTCATCTCTCTTGTTTCCACAAAAGCAGCCTGAGTCTAATTGCAACACTTACATGGTGTTTAATTAATAGACAGCTTGGAGATATACAGATATATTAGCACTAGTCGGGTAGATTTCATGTTGCTTGATTATCTTAATTACAAGCATTCTATTTTCTCATTTACTTAATTGATTCTCATAGATTTTCCAGAGAAATTTGCACTGCCCTAAGTGAAAGTACTATGTAGAAAACCTTCTTAGAAGTGCTGACACCGACCTATTACAGCAGCAACACACCAAAAAAGGAGATCTGTATGACATGGAACGTTGTACAGAACAGCATCTGCTTCTTCTTCTCTTGTTAAAAATACAAATTTAAATTATTAATTTAAATTATTAAATGGAAGGAGTCATCTGGGGAGGGAAAAAAAAAGAATCTACCTAATTTATTCAACTGCACCTGCAATTAAGTTGCATCACATGTCTCCTCTGATGACTTGCCTAACACAGGAAAACAATCAATTGTTGTGCTAGATCTGCATATTAGCTGAATCTACATTATCTCTCTGCCTCACCTGAAAGAGCCAAGAGCAAGAGGCATTTATTTGTCACGCAAGATTTATCCTTGAGCACTTATTCTGCAAAGGTAGCATTACATAACAAGCTAGACAGAATTAAGTGCAGTGGTTTTGTAATGCAGACAACTTTTACGTGGGTGAAGCAAATGCCCCAAACGTGAGGTGTGCTGGCTAACACCTGCCATATCTGTATCTATGAAACATCCTTTTTTCTTGAAGAGTTCCTTTTTCTGGCCTGTTTTCTAATATGACATCTTTCTTCAAAGAGAAATGGGACCCCTAGGTATGTGAAGATAGCAGTAAAAGCCAGGGGGAAGCAGAGAATACCCTACAGCATTGTTACAAGCTTTTATCTTGATTTACAGAAGTCACTTGTTTTGTTGTTCTGCACTTTTAATCTGCTTCAATCTGGTACATTTCCCTGTATTTCCATCACTCTTTCCATTTTCCTTACCTGCTTTTGCATAGCGCAGCATTCTCCCATCTAAAAGTATCCATTCAAAGCAGCCACAAAAATAGGAATACAGTGTTTTTATTGAGAGAGGGCCCTTACCTTACAGGTTTACAGTCCTCCACTGCCTAATACCTGACAAACTGATTTCAGCAAGTTTCAGGGGATGAGTAGAACTTGAAGTTGTTCCTTCAAAAATCTTTTCTTTGATATTGGCTACTTCAGGTATAGGGGAAAAAAAAGATCTATAATCTTTCATCTTGCCTCTGCTTGCAGAGATCACTATTACAAGTCTAAGGTTGTTCAGCTTCTTCCCCTTGTTCCTTTTACCTTTCCTCATAACCTTGGATAGTTCATCAGAATTCAAACCAGTATTTTTCATGTTTCACTTAAACTCCCACCTAATCAAATATACTTTATTCCACAATTTCAATGTTTTAACCTTTTTATCTCCTTCTGCTCTCTGTGTTGCCTCTGTTCTCCTCCTATCTTCCTAATAGTCAGACATCTGGTACGAATCTGTTACAGGAGTATTTGCATGAAGGCTGAACACAGCAGTACTTTCCTCTGTTGCTGCCTTTCAAAAACTGCATTACTGGATTAATTTCACCAGGCAGGACAGCTTACCTTACTATTTTCACATTTAAAGCAGAAAATGAACTCCTGCAAGCATGGGGAACAGACACTAAGCCCACAAGGCTACAGGAGCAGTGGACACGGTAGGTGCCGTGAAGAAACTGCCCAGCGTGCCCAGTGCTGGGCTCTGGCAGCGGCACTCCCGAGGCCCCCCGTGCTCAGCTGGGGCCGGGCTCACACGGGAATAGCTGGAGCCAGCGCCTGCCAGGAGCGCTCCCAGCTCTGGGGCTCCGAGCCCCCGACAGCCCCGGCTCCGGCCGTGTCCTGGCAGCTCTCGGCCTCTGCTCTCCCGCTGGAGCTCCATGGGCAGCTCCAGTCCTGCCACCAGCACCGGGATATTCCTCAGCAGCTGTCTGCACACCCATGCTCTTTAAAAGGATGCAGCTAATGGATTTTATATAAAACACCGTTTCCCCTCACAAAGGCCACAGAAAGGTGCAGACCGTTCAGGACAAACTTTGCCAGGTGCACTCGGGCTTTGTATTACGTTTACAAGCACTTTGGCAGGATGGCTTATGGAATGAGGAACTGCTGCCTCCGGAGAGCGGCGTCCTGTGAGGATGAGGCTGACTGGACTTCCCGAGCACCGTTTTATTCTAAGCATAGCTGTGCTTTGAATTAGGAACACAGCTGAGGCCAAGGTTGATGATAGGCTGCTTTAATTGGTCATTAAAAGGCAGTATTATTTACTGCCTTGTTTTTTTGGATGCAGCACTTCTACACATGGGGATAAAACTAATGGGCTAGAATAAAGAATATATATAGCACGTAATTAAAATTACATTTTTTAATAGGGGAATATGCATGCACACAGTGCAGGTGCTGTCACAGAAGTAGATGTTATGGAAGTATACTTTTAAAATTGTATTACACTGCAATTTAGATGTCACTTCAAACAGATGGGTGAGTTGTGCAACATTTTTAAGCTGATTTAATTACTTGCAAGGGTATTGGCTTGTGTTAATTGGTGCAATAAATAACCCAATGTTTCACAGATTCCATTAAAAAGGACTTTGAACAAGTAGTATCTATAGGAAAATAAACTGAGCCTTGCAAGGCAGTATTTGACAAAATAGTTATTGGCTGTTTATTTTATCAATTCATAAACAAGATCAGAAAAGACCACCATTCACACGAGACAATGTGCCTAACATGATAGATATTGATACCTAATTGTATCTCAGAGACAGGTGAATGCTGGAGACAATATATCCAGCCCTACGCCTAGAAGAATGATCAGATTCAGTGAATGTAAATGGGTTACCCTTACTTTGCCAAAAAAACCTCCTGCTGGCTGTGTGCAATTATCCAGCATGGGATGATTACTGTTGTCCTTCTTTAGGACAAAGCCATTTACTGAAACAGAGACATGTGGAAGAAGGTTCACAAGCACATGTAATAGCTCCTGAAATACCTAGGCCTCTACTCCAGTCAATTTAAGGTTTAAGCTCCAGATGTTGCTTCCTGTCTTGAACTCCAGGAATACCCAAAATCCCCTGAAGTCAGCAAGTAGAAAAATGTCTAGCCTGTTAAGCACCACAGCACAGTATACCTGTATTAGACAATCAGACAAAATCTGTGGAGAAATAATGGTCATCAAACTCTGTAGCAGCAATACTAGGAAAGCTTTCTAGCATAAGCAGGCGAAAATTTTGCAGGATCTTTGGTAACACTTTGGCACAAAGTTTACACTGGGGAAGAGCACATTTTAACTCGGAGAAAAGATCATGGTGGCCCAAAATGTTACATTTTAGGATTTCTATGAACTAAGGAGAATAAGGAGAGTGAACCTTTAGCAGACAAAGTTATCTAATTTGTGATAAATCAGCTATTTCCTGAAGACTTTAAATGAAATGTTTTTCATTTCTTTTCATGATTTTGAAATTGCTGCGTGTGAAATGTGATTGAAAACAAACTTGTACTTTTATCTTCTCCTAAACACCAGGGATATTCCACTTCAAAGGAGTACATTACATTTGATTCAAGTGCTGGGACAGACATGTCAGTAAGTAAACTAAAAATCATATGGATTGTCAGTGTTAATACTGCCTCCCGACCACGTTTCCCCTTTCCAGCAATAATTTCATTATTTTCTTTTCTTTGCCTTTCATTTCAATAGCACCTAACAATTCACTATTTTTATGCATCACAATTTCTGTAAAGTTGCGGAATTTTTGTTTAAATTTAAAAAAAAAAAGAACAAAACAAAACAAAAAACCAAAACAACAACAGCAAAAAAAGGAAAGCTTAATGTAATGCAAACTTATAAAAGAAAAACTACAATTTTCCAGAAACTATGCATCTGGAAAATTGTATTTGCATGCACATGGCTGGCTGGCAAGATGGACATGACATGCAGAAATAAAATGAGAAACATTTGGTTTTTTCCTCAGCAAGTACGGCAAGGATGGATGACAGCTCATGAGGAAGATTAGGGCAAACAGCACTGCCCTTTCCCAGGTATTACTTTTACTAGTTGTGCTATTGCTGGAGAGCAAGAAAACCTGATCTAATCAAAGAGCCCTGGACTAGGAGACCTTTAAAGGTCCCTTCCCATCCAAACTAGTCTATGATTCTGTGTTACTGCTCCTTGCAGGGGGTTGGGCTAGATGACCTTTTAAAGGTCCCTTGCCTTTAACCCTAACCATTCTATGACAGGAGGCAAAGAGAACATCGCATCATCACCACCCAGAGGTGAAGAACCTCTGGACAGAAGAAGGAATAAAGGGGCCTTACAAACAAGGACTAGACAAAAAACTTGGGAACTGCAGACATTTCAGTGGAAGTGATACACTACAGATAGTAAAAATACTCATTTCTTTGAAGCCTATGTCAGATAAAGCTTTAGAAAAATAAGCCGTTCTGAAATTTCATGCACACCTCTGCTTCTAATTTGCATATTTATTCTCAGTTTGCTGTAATGCCAGGATGTGTATTTGCTTTAAGCAATAATTCACAATGGGCGAGACATCATCATCCGTGGGATTTTCAGCTGCCTGGAACACACCAGACAATTGGCAACAGATTTATCTCAACAGTTTGGAAACTGTAGTTTGTGGAACTGCACTTTTGATCATATCAGGACCCACACCATGATGAAAAGCAGCATTTTCAAGAGGAGCAATACACATTCTGTCATCTTCACACAACTCTAGCATCTTTTCCAATAAATTCAGATCACTGCATTTAGGCCAAAATTACATGTTTGATATACCAATTTTAAATTATAACACAGATCTAATTTAACCATAAACCACACTACATTTCCTCAAGATAATATGTCACCAATAGGTGAAATTACTAAAGCTTACTTTTTTTTTTTTTTTTTTTTTTTTTTTTTTTTTTGGAAAAACTTCTTCCATGCTAGCTTGAAAAAACATCCACAACAGAAAGGAGTAATAGAAACGTAAATGGCATACACCAATAACTTAGCTCCTCCTGCCTGATTGTTACAATGGAATGGATATAGGTACCATCTTGTATCTTGTGAAGTGCATTTATATCCTTGTTCCTAGATTTGCCAATCTCTCCAGATTATATAAAAATAATCTTACTGTTAATTTACCAGAAAATCAGGCAGTAATATGAGACAGTTCTACAAGAACAAATCAGCTCTGAAATCCTCTCCAAAAGCAATGTTTGCATTTAAGTATAAAAAAAAGTATTTTCAGAGTTGAGACTTCTGTGACTAAGACAAGGATTGTGATCATTGTTATATAAACAGTAGAAGCTCTAATTTTCACTGTGTGTTACCTATTTATATCAGCTAATGTTAACATGTAAGCATAATTGTCTCCAACAGAAGCTTTTGAAAGGATCTCACTGAGATCTGAGCATGTACAGGATTGAAACGGTTTTGGTTTGTTTTCTCAAATGCCTTTAACAGTAGTAACAAACTGTAAATTACACAGAATTATTTTGTCAAGCATTATTAATGCTCCGTTAGCTTAATTTATGTTGACAGACAAACAGAAATCAGGTTGCGTAAGAAAAACACGAGTTCAGAGGTGACAATGACAGAAAAACCCAGCACAGACATACCAGAAGCTCAATAATGCAAGAAAGAACCAGTCACCTTTACAGCTACACGATGGGTTTGGGGTTTTACACCACATAACTCTTCAGATATCAAAGTCCTGCTAGATTTTTTTCAGAGTTAGAGTGGTAGCCTTAAAACCCACAGCTGACTGCTGGAGTACGTCAGACCCAGGGGAGTTTGTACAGAACATTTAGGAATTTTTCAACAGTTAATGCATCTGTACCTTGGGCTCCAGAGCTGACTACCAAAAACTAAATCATGTAATGCTGTGAGCAAGCTCTGAAATGGTTTTCTAGAAGGGGCAGTTTCCAAGCAACAATAGTTATAAGTTCTGAAAAGAGTCTCCACATACATCTCTGCACGAACCACAACACAGCATCAGTGGGTTCTGGAGATTTCCTCATCAGACAGCAAGTTGTCCATGGAAAAGCAAAGGAGGGCTAGGGAAACAGAGCAAGGGGCCCCATGCCTCACTTTTCTCTCATGTCAACTTAAGTGCTGGGATGCATGAGCCTAGACAAAAAGATAAATCCACTTGTAAAAAAATAACATTTTAGGAGTTAGGAAAAAGAAAATTAAGTATTTATTGAACTGCAAGGCTCACAACAGCTTTATGTAGCTATAAATTGGGACAGAAAAAGAAATACTATGGAGAGCTGAACAATTGCTGGTGTAATTTTTGGAAAAATCAAAGGCCACTAATTAAATCAGTACGTGAAGTAGTAGAGCTTTGTTTGTTTAGGAAATTGCTGCCATGTACTTTCTAGATAGGAAGCAAGGACAGAATATAAACAAGCAAGAGCAGCACAAAAAGATGCATACACCTCGAGGATGTATTAAATACTTTATCAGGCTCTTTGTCGTCACCCTGAGGTTTCTATAGTCACCTACCTCTCTACAAAGCGAGCGCTGAAACCGTGGAGTGAAACAAAGGGAACGTACGAGGGAAACGTGCTGGTGCGGGGTGAGAGAATCAGAGCCCAGGTGTTTGTTCTCAGGCACTTACAGACTAAAGACAAGCTCGGAGGGAACAACATGAACATTCCCTGTGTCTACTGGCAGCGCTGCGCTTGCCACCCTTGCTGCCCAGCACTTTCTCCTCTGCTCCTTGAGTGAGCAGTGGGCCCAGGCTGAGCAGCAGCGCTGTGCCCGGGCGCTGATGGAGCCCATGCCCAGAACCCCGGCACACACAGCTCTGCAGCACCCCTGGGCTACCTGCGCTGCCAGAGCTCACCCACCTCCAGGAAACGGGGCAAACCGAGCACCAGCAGCTCCGGAGAAGGCTTACGCTAGCCACAAAAATACAAAATAAAAGTTACAGTTACAAAGGATGATGGTATCGGTAATTTCTTCTGTGCATTGCCTTAGCAGTAATTAACATAAATAAAGATGTTAGAAGGTATACTTGACAAGTGGTAGTCCTATCAAATCCTCACATATGCATTAAAACAGGCCTTTCACAATTATTAATCAGCCCAAATTTCAACTTAGGCTGAAGAACATACTTTTCCTCAAATCATTTTGAGAACAACCCATCTCTACGTCTCAGTATCTCAAGTACATCCTTCACTAAACAAAAAGGACACCCAGCATTTTCAAAATGCCATTTCACATTTGCAAGTGAAACACTGTCGCTTTTCTGCAACACTAAAGACACACATCTGACACACCCTATTCTGGAAAGCAAACCTGCTCGCCCTCCTGAACTGAAACAGAACGTTTCATTCACTTTGTGTAATGGTTTGTGTCCAACAGCTGTCTTCAGTTTAAACTGACACCAATTTGGTGTAAGTACTCTTCCAAAGGGTATTTTTAGGCCTTCAGCTTACACCAGAAAAGGGAAGCAGTATTACATTTACTTGAGTACTGTTACTTTTAGCATAAGCCTAAACATTTTATAGGGCATATGCAAATATAACAGCCCCTCCAGGAATTCCCTATTCGGATTGAAATATATATAGCCTTACTGTAAGACTTTCATCTGCAATTACTTCATTAAAAATTAAAATCTTTGGCTATGAAAAAGCTCAACTAAGCTGACAACAGAGCATGAAGAGGATAAAAAAGTGGAAAGAGTAACACTCACACATTTGCTTAAACACAACCCTGTTTTGACTTCCACAGACCAATCGAAGCTACACTACCTTCAAACAAGACAGACCTCAGAGATCTGGACCTTTTTTGGTCTTATAAATCCACACACATAAATACACAGAAATCCATGAACACACAGCACTTTTAAATGAATAGTTAATGTAACATTAAATTGTAGCTCAGAAGATCTCATCCAAAAGTCTAGATTAATCTTTGCAACAATCCTTTTTAAAAAAAAGAAAAACAAAACAAACCAAAAAAAAACCCAAAAAAAAACCCAAAAAAAAAAAAACAGAAAAAAACCAAAAAACCCACCAAAAAAAAAAAAAAAAAAACCCAAAAAACCCCAACCAAACAAAAAAAAAAAAAAAAAAAAAAAAAAAAAAAAAAACACAAAAAAAAAAAAAAAAAAAAAACCAAAAAAAACCCCACAAAAAAAAAAAAAAAAAAAAAAAAAAAAAAAAAAAAAAAAAGCATCAGGCAATACAAAAGTGCAGGACTTTCCTCACCCTTTCCATCTTCTGTAAAACATCATGTTTATGGGTGATTTGGCAGTGCCCCATCTGACAGGCAAATTTACAAGGTTAGCACTGAACCTAGTCAGAGATAATGAGAAAACTCTTTCTCTCTGGTGTAATTTTCTGCTTAGATAGCTCTGCTATGCTATTATAAATAGGAAAAGCATGCAGCACAAGCTGGGTAGAAGACTTCAGAAAGATTTTAGTAATTACCTTCCATTCAAATCACACCTACTCTTTAATCACGAGTGGATCCTTTTCCATTTCATAGCCCCAGGAGTAAACTGAGGAGCTCATAATCGACACAGACTGGGAGTAAAATTTTAGTCCCACTGAAGCTGTTGTGAAGTATTACTAATTCATGGGGCCAAGACTTCAATAATGGTCCTTCCCTCTGGATCCTCTTTTCTAATTCAAGGTGGATTTCTCCACTCTCTTTCTATTTCTCACAATATAGAGTAAATGCTCCAGTACTTTATTTTACTCAGAGGTAATCTAACAAGGAAAGAGAAGAGAGTCCAAGAGAAATGGGTCCTGAATGCAACAGGATTCTTGTTGACTCTATGAAATAATGGGAATAGTTTCAGGTTTAACAACCTCAACCAGATAAGTATTACACTTTTCCTTACTGTAAACACTTCACAAAAATCTTTCCACAGAACCGAAAAGAATGGTTAGGAATTTTATTTCATTTCACAAATTTCCCACCTTGCACTGTCAGAAAGCTGCAGCTTTCAGCTCGTGTGATAAGATCTCTGCCACAGAAGCAACCTGGAAAACTGTAAAATCAATTTCTTTGTCCAAGTACAAAGTCCTGCAAAAAAGGCATAGTGAACTTACCTCTAGGAGGGTACTCATTACGTCGGAGGAGAGCACTGCTAACTTCGTGCTCGGGCACATCCAGAGCCAAAGGGCTCAGCAGAGCTCTCGCTGGGGGAGCAGTGAGCGGGCTCGGCGAGGCCGGGGCTTGCTGCTGCACCATGGCACAAGGAGCCCTGGGCAGCACGACTGACCAATCCCAGGGAGGCCTAGGAAGAGGAAAAATTTGCTCCTTGCTCTGAAAAACCTGTACTTGCTGACCATTTGATTTGTTACTCTCTTCCTTCTTGGTCAACAATAGAGTAGTAGCACAATGCAGGGCATTGGCAAAAGATACCCATTTGCCAGAAGGGAACAACCAAGCCTCTAGCAACCTTAATACAAATACCAAAGGGAATTATTTAATTTTTTAAATTAAGGGAACTGTCTTCAAAAGCTTTCCTTGCCCTCTACATTATACACCACCACAGGCACAGTACAGGTGTGGGTCGGGGGGGAAGCAGTTTGATGGGTTCCTCGCCCCCAGTATCAGAATGTTTCATAAAACCAATTCCAAGCTTTCAAAAACAGAGATGCAGGCAGAAATGCAGGCCTCTCCCTTACAGCAGCGATTTAGTACTACACAGCCAGAACACAGTGGTTTTACTACTGTGAGGTTAAATCTTTTTTGCCTATTGATTAATTTTTATAGGACATGAGTAGCATGAAGTCCACCTTCTTGTCAAATCCTCTTGACACTCTGGTTCTTCTGCTTCATTATTTTTAATTGCCTGATTGATGACAGCTGTGCACACTGCTTTTTATGTGAAAAGACAATTGTATTACCAAGTAATCACACATTCCTATACATTTTGAGATGTCATAGCTCAATCGTCCTCAAAGGAAAGGAAGTTAGATCGATGTGGTCTACAGAAGAAACACGATACAACTCAAAAAACCCTTTTGTTCAAAGTAAATCTGAAGAATCCCAAAACTCCTACTCATGAGCAGCATCTTTCCTTAGTGAGTCTGGATGATTACACCGATAAAAAAGAAGCAGGTAACAATTTGGTTTCTTTCCATAAGAATAAAAAAATGTAAAAATCTTCCTATTTGAAACAGCTTTTTAAAAATTACTTTTTAGAAGTGTACCTATAGGGGAAAAAATTAGTAAAGGCATGTATTTTCCATCTACTCCAATTCTATTTAGTACAGCTGTCCATCTAGATAAACACATCCACTTGCATAAGGGATTTTCTGCACCCTACTGAGACAATAAATAAGCAGAGCCTTTCAAATTCATGCTTGAAAATTAGATGGCAAAATATGCTTGTCCCAAAAAGGATAAGACTGCCTCCCTATTGGTTTATGCAGGGAAAATTATATTTTTCCTTCTTACCACATACACTTCCACGTCTCTGTAATTGCTCACTGAGCCACCACTGCCCATATTCTCAATGTTATTAGCAGCAGACAACTTCACAACTACTGACTTTGATTCCACATCTCAGATGAACACAACTATGAAAGCAGCTTGATGAGCATCAATCTGACAATCATAAAACAGCTATAAAACCACATTTTAATGTGCATTGCAATGTTACTCTTAGTCATTGAGGGAAAATGAATAAGTAAAATGTCACAATGCTCAAATACATGCCTGGATTATTTCATCAGCTGGGCCACTGTGCAATAAAATGCAAGACTTTGTTTGAGTTTTTGTGGTTTGAGTAAACCTATCTGCTCATTAGCAGGGCTCATGCACAGGGAACTCAAAGATGGAGGTTCCTGATGCTTTTCCAACTTCTCATTTTAAAATAATTAGCATTCTTTGTGCATGCACATGTATGAGTACACAGCAAGAGAGCGGAAAGACTGCCTACTTGATGCAGCAGAAAAGCCCACAACAATTGACTGAATAAAATTCTATCACAATTGATTCAGAGAAAAAATAGACCAGCTGCTATTTGTCATCAACAAGGTCCCTCTTTTGGTTTTGGTTTTTTTTTTTTTTTTTGCCGCTTTGATAAAATGTGGGAGGGTAAGGTGAGAACAGGCAGCAGCATCCCGCTCCCTGCTAAACACAAATCAGCATTTTCAATGCACTCAATTAGCAGTGTTTTAGGTCTGTGTCAGATTCCTCATCAGAGCTAATTGATTTCAGGAACAGACCAATCTCACCATTCAACATCATTATGCAGAGGTAGGTGGTGAAAAAGAAAACAGATCTCTGATTAAAGAAAAGCATGAGGGGGAGGCACAGCATTCACAAGCTGCACACAGCATTCCCTCTCAGAGAAATAACAGTGTTGAAAAACATTCTGAAGAGATGCCTCACATCAATCAAATTTCATAGGACTCCTCTGGAAGCCCCAAAAATTTGAGATGCAATATTGGACCAAGCTATGTGAAAAGGCACACATCTTTATATCAGGAGAGAACATGGGCGAGAGAAAATTCAATTACGTTTCCTGACTTGTTTCCCTGTTCCTCCTTCCACTCCCACTCACAAAAGGGTGTTCCAGGGCAATAGAGGAAATTGTGATAGTACGTAGGATAATGTTCCAGAAAACAAAAATACTTATCACAACTAGCTAGCTGGATTGCTGTTTGAATGCACAACTCTGTACACACTGGTGGGAAGATTTGAGGTCAGCACTTGTCAGAAGGAAGAAAAGCACTCCTTTTCTCTTGGCACAAAAAGCATATGTTGCCAGCATGGGAAACAGCTTTCCTGGCCTAAAGCCCACGCTGGAGTCCCATGAGAAAAATGCTGGAAATGTCCCTTCTGTCCCACTCCTTTACACATGCAGTTAGCCTCCAGAGCTGGTTTTGTGCTAAGCTAAGTTCTATGTTTATACTCATCCTAACACTTTGAAACTAATAAATGCAGAGCCGTATTTTGACTGACTTTCATCTCAGTCGACAGAGCTACTTTCAGCAAGCTAAAGCACAGCACACTGCCATGGCTGGCTCCATGGACACTGACATTAATCAGACCACAGAGCCTGCAAGTGCCCAGCTGCAGGCACTGGCATATAATCATCATATAGATAATTATATTTTCAGCACCATCTAATTAAGCCCTATTTCTTGGCCTTAGAGACAGCTACATGGTAGCTCCCCTGTTCCAGCTTCACCTCATTAATTAGAGACCTTTTATTTCAAACAAGACAGGTGCTGTAGCTAACAACACCAGTACCACAAGTTTTTGGGGCAAGTCATGTCACATATGTAAGAACTTCACCCAGCTTCTAAACACTTTTCATGTAAATGTGAACAAATGAATAGCTGCTAGTTTTCTCTTCTCCCTTATTATTCAAGAGAGGATGTGTATATAATAATAAAGAAGCAAATTGCTATTACATTTGCCATTTACTTCTCCTCCATCATAGCCTGTGCACTTTCTACTGCAATCTACTATATATTTTCACCTTTTTTTTTAACCTATATATACCCTAAAAGTATAAACAACTTAAAAACATCACTTTAACATACCAAAGCTTTAATTACTCTTTCTACCTTTTTAGAAATGCATTTTGCTCACATTGTATTTACACACAATATCTTAGAAGTAAAAGCAAGAAAAAAGTTTTAAAACCCAGCACAGCTGTGATAACAGTGCCCACTAATTTGCTGCCTCACTGAACCACAGAAGCATCACCATGTTTCTGCATCAGACCACAAGTGAGCAACAACTGTTACTTTATCTTGGTACAATACTGCTGACTGCCTCAATTAAAGCATTGCATTCTTTATTTAGATACCTCCTGCAGCCCCAACCAGCACAACAGATGAGCACTTTTGACAGTTGCTACTCATATTCCAACACTTTCTCCCAGCTTCTGGGGAGGTGTATAGCATGTGGAACAGGATTTTCATCCAAATACATATTCTATATATATATTCCACTTCTTTCTGTAGAACAGTGAAAACAAGAAGCTTCCCTGAACATTCACTTCATCTGAGAAAGTACTGTAGCAGCTATAACTACTTTACAGGTGGACTAGTCAATAACGGTGCAATGCTTAGAGAGATGTACATTGAAATACATAAAAATTATCTCATAGTAACGCTCGGAATTTAAGCACCCCTCCCCCTGGCGGTGCTGCAGGTTATCACCTGAGGCACTGGCACGTTTCAGGTACCTTTTTAATGAAGTCACACAAAGATGAACACCCAGGTGCCGGCTCGCAGCCCTGCCGATGGAGGTGCTGCACTCCGAGCCCTCAGAGCCCGGGAGCCAACCCTGCCCGCCGCCCCGGCAGCACAGGGCCCTGGGGAAAGGCCCACTCACCCTGCTGGTCGCCAGTTCAGGCCCTGGGCGAGTAGTTTGTACTTTAAGTAAAGTATATTTATATTAATATGGTCTATGTATGCCCGAGCTCTGCGGACACGGACCAGTCCCTCCACGCCTCACACCTGGGCCACCGGGCCCACGCCGGGCACTCCGCCTACCCAAAGCAGCAGCACACTGGGCCTGCCCCGGGAAAACCATCGACTGCTTGAGGCAACCCCTTGGGAGCCTTAAAAACGGATTCTGCAAAGCATGGAGCCAAAGCAACCACCCCACCACCCCCCCTCTCCCCCACCACCAACTCTGAGGGCGTAGAAGCAGCATTTTCTCTCCTCCTCCCCAGCTACTGCTCCCAAACTAAGGGCAGCAGCCTTTTGTAATAACAACTCTGTAATACACTGAGAGCATGGAAATTCAAAACACAAATCAGTTTGTGCAATACATCTTTATTTCAATTTTATTTTTTTTTTAACCTTTGCAGTCATTTTGGAATAATCATCATGTAAACAGTAGGATGGGATGGGATTACATTGAGTCGTATGCAAATAGTTCTAGAACACCTCAACGATTATGACAAGGCATTATAAATAACTTCTCTTAACAATATATATTTGCCGTTTTCAGTACATTAAAGAGCTGCCACTTATCTAGGATTAACTAGGAAGTAGTTTAAAGTGTAACCTCTGAGAAACAGTCTCCAAATGCAGAAGTCTTTCTAAGGTTCCCTAGCTCCATAACATCTATGTTCACAGGTTAAGCAGAGGACTACTTGGGTATAAGTGTTTTCTTTGTAACAGAGTTTTACTTGATCATTGCACAAAGCCCTATTATTTTCATCCACCTTGGTATTTTGCAGAACTTTAAATAAAGCTTCAGTTCAATTCTTCAAGTTTTTATTCACGTGTATGACACCAGTTTCTATCATGAAGGGTAAATCAGATCAGAGATGGACACGGTAAGCGTTCTACCTTAATAACAGTTCACAGGAGATCTAACTCATAGACTCCCCAATAAAGCACAGTCAAAATACTCTAACACCTTTGCTGCTATATATCCCCTCCTTACCCAGATAACTATATGTATTTTTATATATTGTACCATATGTACGGTACTTCTAGAAAATGGAGATTATTTATATAAGCAGCCTCAGGCACATTCTTAAAACATTAATATCTGCAAGGCACCTCCCACTCCCTTGATGATCAGTTCGTGGACTGTTTTTTTGACACACAACCAACAAAGGCTTTCTGACGCCGAATCAAATTATTTCAAAAAACCCCTAGAAATTACCAAATACTTCAAAGACATATCTGAAACTTTTTTAAATAGTGGGAGATTAACTGCAAATAGCACATAATCAAGTCAAATAATTTTCTTATTACTAGTATGTGTAATGCATAAATATATGAAAAATAAAATTCACAGTCATTTTTAAAACTAGAATTCAAGTTTGGCTAATATTTCTAAACTTTCATATGTATGTTAATTTCTAAATGTAACAGAACAGAGGCAGTATTATCAACCACAAGTACAGGTAAAATAGTATCACTCAAAGTCTATGAAAGAAATAAGCTTGATAGAAAATTCCTTTTGTAACCAATAAATACAGCCACCTGAGTGCATTTCCACAGGCTTTTCACTTAGAGGGAATCCAAATCAACTGCTAGGAGACATTTAGGAGCATTTTGAACATAAGAGCAGCGGTGTAGCTGTGGGCTTTGCTTGTTCTGACTTTGTGAATTGCTAGATAATGAAGCAGAACTCAGTGTGTGGTGCATTAATTTTCCTTTGCATCTAAGCTGGCTTTTTTGCAATCTCACAATTCGGTTTGGGGTCAAGGGACAGACATCAGCTGACACTTAACTGAGCAAAACCAATAAGTTTCACTTCATCAGGAATCTCAGTGCCATCACAGCCAGAGGCCTGCAAGTACAAACAGAAATGTTTAGTATATCACGCTACAAAGGAGCATTTGACAGCCAGGAGATATTAAGTTTCCCCACATCGCCCAGTCAGCAAACAGCTTCATTGAAGGAAGGCTTTCAGACTGCTTCATGTGGCCTCTGTCAGCGTCAACCAATTGCATCTTAATTTCAGTGAACTCTTGTAAACAATATTAAAAATTATGGGAAAAAAATACTGGAAAATGGACACTGAAATACCCAAATTCTTTAAACCAAATTTTCCAGACTGGAGTCAAAGTTGCTTTTTCATGGGAGTAAACAGTTTTCACTCATGGAGAGCATCTAATATACATGAATAGAATCCACTTTTTACCACCGTGCTGTACAAAGCAAACGTCTCATTACTCCAGTCAGCAAGTTAGTTTGGAATACTTACCAGCTGAATTTTTAAACAAAAAATTGAAGCAGTCTACAAAGAGTAAATATGAATATTTGCAAAAGGACAGCTCCCTTCTAACAGTACAGTCTAGTACTTAAAACTGTACAGCTTATATTCTTCAGTAAAGCCTGTCACAAAAAAAACCTGGCACAAGTTATCAGTCAATTTTTCATATATAACAATAGGAATATAAAACCACTTTGCTCAGGACTAAATTATTACTTTAGGTCTGGTTTATAAAAAACATGCTGGAGGCAAAATATTTTTATGTTTTGATTTTTAAACACCAAGTTTGCTTCTGTAGGACAAAAGTGATATTTCAAATAAAGGGGTTTATATGTTTTTATCTGTATGGTAGATGAGGCAAAATACTAATAGAATTGGATTAAAAGTGTGCAATGCTAATTTACTTATGATAGATGCCTTCAGCTGCTTTTGTATATCACAAAATATCCCTAACAGAACAATTGGTTCACCCCATAAAAATGCTTTTGAACCCTTTTTGCATTAGTAGCCGTCACAGCCTTTAATAGAACTGGTTCACGAGCCTGCACTGCAAGGTAAAGAGCTCTCAGATTGTGCTTACAAGGTGCACTAAGTGACACAATCCATTGAATTTTCATGACCAGAAATAAACTGTGTTGACACTAGTGGAAGCATTATATCAGGCTACTCCTTCAAATTTATTTTGAGCAGACACAAAGAATTTCTCCCTTCAGACAGTACTTCACAGATCTTATTCCACAAAAGCAGCAAGTTAAAGGTCTGAGATAATCACTCTTGGTTAGTATGCAGGTATCTAAATGGTACTTGGATTGGGAATTTACCAAATAAATGGAGTTTGAATTTTGCACCTAAAATTTATTGCTAAAAAATGCTAATACTACTAACATGGTTCTACACTCTAGCTAGCTATCAATCTCCTCAAAGCTATGCTAAGTAACATATCTAGATGCATATCGATTTTTAAATGCCTTCCTTATCAATAAATATTGCATTTATTTAATGCACCTAGAAACTATTAACTTAGATTTTGTGCTTAACATAAATACAAACACTATACACAAAAAAATAAATTAGAATATTTCTTGTTATGGTCTTTCCCCATCAAGATAGGAACTAGTGCAGGAAACCTAGGTCGAAAGTATGAAGAAGAAACTAAGGTTAAAAATTAACCTCCAGAATTTCTACCTATCCAGTGGAAATTAACTACAGCAGGGACAAAGACAATGATTTTGGACTGTCTGTTAATTCTGTTTATGGTAAGAAGCAGGATGATAGCAGCATTCCCTCACTGGAATCTGAAATTCTATGTGATATTGTCTGAACCCCAGCAATAAATCCAACTGAATCACCAAAAAATAGAAAAAAAATCCCAGTCTAAATTTTCAAGTGGATTTGTTTTTAACATTTATAACCTGGATACTCTGGGATATTATTTGAAATCATAAGCCTCTATTTTAATTTTGGGAACAAGAAATCCAGGCTTCTGCAGAGCCTCTGGAGTATCTGTTATCTAAATACTCTTGGTGAGATGCCATTTACTATACAATAAAGCCAAGTCAGATGTTTAGACAGCAAGAGCACAGATCAGCTGCAAAAGGAAAAGCATCAGCTTTTAAGCTATATTTATAGCAAATGCCAGAGAAAGAAAATAATTTGAGTTATATGTCTTTATTCCCCTACCCTCTTGTGACCCTTGTCACAAGGAATGTGGAAGTTCTGGAGATTTTAATGGAGTGTAGTGGAAAAATGAGTCCAAATGAGTCAGCTAAAACTCCTCAGATTTGTATAAAAAATTACATGGGAAGAAGAATCCTGAATTAATACATCATCATCAGTTAGGTCTAAAAATGGCTCTCTACAGCAGCTGCTTTTAGAAACAAAGCTGTGATTCTGGAGACCTGTTTATCTAACAGATATTCAGTCTAGTCTCTCGTGTGACTGAGTCACTCTCAGCAAAAGGTGCTGAAAGTTAATTGCTCTTTTCATAACTAATAATTCAATAGCTTCAGGTATATACATTTTTCAACTTAATTTTAACAAGAAACAAAAAAACACAGCACATTAACTCTGACTCAAGTTTTTGCAATGTAAATGTATTCATATTAGATTATATCTGTCATGCTACAATCAAAATTGACCAAAATTAAGGACTCATGGTCCAGTGTACAAAAAGCAGCACAGAAAGGAGTGCCAAGCCCCAACCCAGGGTCTGATGACATAGAGAAGACAGAAAGAGGTGGAGAAGGAGAAACAGCAATGAAATACTGTGGGAGAAAGACCAACTTGGCAGGTGTGGATGTTCAACTGAAAGGAGGTTGAAAAGAAGAACTAAGGAGAAGCAAGCAGTGGAAGAAGTGACCTGCATGCGAGAGAAATGGGGGCAGGTGTTTGAGAAAGTGGGATTGGGACAATGTTTCCATCAGCAGAGGACACTTTAGCCAGGACAGAGCCAAGGGGGTGGGAGGGAAGCAGTGTTAACCTAGCTATTGCAGTTTTCTCTGCTTTACTCTTTTCTGCAATTCTTCCCAGGGCTTTTCTTACTGCAGCTTCTCACCTAAACCTCAGACTGCCTCAGAACTTGTGTGACTGAACCTCCTTCCCCATGCAGTTATGGACCTGTCCTGTCAAAACAGGGCTTAAGCTTTTTCTCTAATACATGGCAATTTCAGTCACTTTATATGTCAATACGTTTATTCAACAAAACAGCTGTAACTGAGATAGACCCCCAGAGTCTATGTGAATATTATGATAATTTGTTTCTTCCGTTGATGCTTTTACTTACCAACTTAAAAGTCAATGTTTTCAAGGCCTTTGGATCATCTACTATCTTCTGTAAGTTAGCAGCAACTGTAAAAGACAAAAAAATATGATTTACAGAAAATTGCATTCAACTTGACATCAAGCCTTTTGTTGAATCTTCTACTTAGTTCTAGACATATATATGTCTGAAAATTGAATACTTGAATAATCCAACCACTCTCTAGCTGTTACTTCAGAGGGCAGCTGGGCTGCCATAAATCCTACTTCCTTTCTTTTTTGGTCATTGATACTTTGTGACTATGTGAATTGATTCAGGGGGATAATTTACCTGAAAACCAAATGACAGGGAAAAGAAACCTACTAATTTCCAGTTTAATCTATTCCAGAAACAGTTAACAATCACACAAATGCAAGTACAAGGAAGATGGGAGAATCACACAGTCAAGGTTAAGTTGATGGCTGGCATGATTTATATCAGGGTTCTGGTATGGCCAGGGTCACTATCAGCATCTGCTTCTAGCAGAACACTGAGCTCACCATCCTCTCTAACTGGTTTTATGCCTGTGCTTCTCTCCCTTTTTTGGGCTGGCACTAACACACACTCTAGCTCATTATGTTACAGCTCACTAGCAGGAAAAACAAAAAATCACAGTTAAAATATAAGAGTGACACAAAAAGAGCTGATCTTCAAACTCTTAGAAAATATGATCAAGCAATAGATATTTTAACTGGATGGACAGAGCTTCAGTGTCCAGAAAAGGAAGCTCTATGCTGTATTAGAAATAGCAGGAAGGAAACAATTTATTCTTTGTGAACGGAGGAGAATGCATTAAATGAATAAACACTTCTTCTATCGAAACACCTAAGTTACATTTTTAATTGGTCTGTTTTATTTAATATTGATACCATTAATCTTGGCCAAACCCCCCCATGTCTGCTTTCAGCTTTGTATTCAGTTTCTTCAGTTTACTAAACTGGCTCCCCAGCTTTGCACAGCCACAGATTCTGAATTAAATCAGACCAAATCAGTAAGGGCCTTTGTTCAAGACTGATATTTGAGCATGTCATCAGCAGGTTATGAGCATCAGATAATTATTTCACACACACCTGCTGTTTAAACAAGATAATAAAATTTTAAACAAGATTATTAAGTAGCAGACATTTCTTAGTACACTAAGTGAGTACCATAAAGCAGAGAAGCAAGAAAGTAGATGCTGCCCATAAATAACTCTCTCCACACCTTCTCTGTGGTGGAAGATAGACACCAAACATTTACACGTTCCATGTCCTACTGCTACAACCTTAGGTTTCTACTTCCTACATCTTCTAACATTGTGGTGAGAACATTTTCACTCCCACTGTGGCTGATCATGCATGATCCACTGCGTAATAACAGAAATTCACCTCACAGGGGAAGTACAGTATCCAGCAAGGGAATTTAGAGAAGTAAACAATTAGGCCAATCTACTGCTGTTCAATGCAAATCAATTTTCTGTGAGTCTCATTTGCTTTATACAATTAAAATGGCATCAAGGATTGTTTATACACTTGTAATAAATTTTACTGGAAATGATAGTGTGTTTTAAATTAAAACCAGAACTTAAAAGCAAGCATAACATATGTTTTGTAGAGAACACTTTTTGTAAAAAAAGGAATTAAAACTCAGAGTTAAATGAACTCAAATATGGGCACTACAATAGGAAATCTCAATTTTTAAAGCTTCATTATTCATAAACTTTTTTATCTAGCAACCTTACAAACAGTTTTTATTTTAGTCACACAATTCACTTCCACTATCTTGATGTCAATTTTATTGCAATACCTCCTACCTGATAAAGTACATGCAAATACATAATTCTTTTCATTACAATTAATATTTAGAATCTTAGGAACATTCCAGTTCCTAGGTCTCATATCTCCTGAAGCCTGGACAGAATAGCTTCAATTTTTTATGTTTAAAAAAATTTATAAAATAGGATCCTGCACTCAAGAGTAGCTCTGGTTTATCCAAATATCTGTAAATAAAAAAATCTCTTTTTTATAAAGAAAAGAAAAAGGAACAATTTCTCCAGCTAGTGCTAGCTGGCCTCACTGAAACGAAGACAGTGCTACAAAATCAGATAGACGTTGGGTCCAAAATCCAAAGATTTCTAACTTTATCTAAATAAATTGTTCCAAAAAATACAAGCTCCAAGTGCATGTATGTCTTTAGGAGGGGCAGACTTCCGTTAAATATTGACTACCTGTGGAACACCCAAGGCAAGTCAGTGTGCTGCTGGGCTATTCTCCTGGGAGCAAAACTTCCAGCTGCCCTCTGGCAATTGCAGGCTATAAGTATATCAGGTATTACTACTGCATTTTCAAACAGCAGCCCATGATCAGCAAGCATTTTAATAAACCACCAAACAGTCAGGAAAGGGGCATCAAGGATGTCACAGGTAGTATCCAAGTTACTAAAAACCTTAACCCTTCCTGCTGCTTCTTTACCAGGAAAGAGATCCAAAATTTCCAAGTAAAAGTAGCAAAATTAGATTTTCAATATATGTAAATAGTTCATTACTTTGTTGTTGTCACTTAAACACTGTATCAGAAATGAGTGGTACTTCTGATGGCTATCATTCCTCAAGAAAGCCAAGAACAGTGATCAGTAAAAGGCTACAGGGACAGTTTTCTTTATTCCCTTGTCTTTACTTTTAATATTAACTTAAGGCAGAAACTTTTAAATATTAAATATTCTTTATTTTTATTTTTCTGATGGACCATAAGTAGAGTGGGATGTGTGCAATCAAATAGAAGATTAAGTGGATTTAACGAAGACATGTCACATATTTTCAGGCTATGATTGAAAATGAGAAAGCAGACCTATAAAGAGTCCATAATATTAAAATACAAGTTTACATTAAGAATAGTCACACCTGCAGTTTCCTACAGAGAGATCTTTCCAATTTTAGTCATACATAATCAGCATTTTCAAGTACAACTAGCATTTCACCTCTGACTTTGATACTGTGTTTTACATTTTCTGGCCTATACAGAAAGGCAGTAGAAATTATTAAGCCAAAATAATGCCATTAATCACAGTCAATCAAGCCACCGTGAATGCAAATCCTCCCAAAAGCTTACTCTCTCTGCAATATCTGAAAGCATATGTAATTACCATCAACTAAGAGCCAAGTGTTTGCACATACTTATGTGGCAAAACCATCACTTCCTGCTGGTATCTTTTTTTGTTTTTCTGACTCCTTGTTTTTGTTTTGCTAGGTCTTGCCCTTATTTACACCACAAGGGCAAAAATTAAAGGCAACTGTCTGAATTTGGATAACTAAAGTCAGTATTTCAGGAAACTCTAAAACATGTTTCATTAGCTTTAAGGGATGAGACACTCATTAGTCTTTTAACCTTAATGCAACCCAAACCTTCGAGGACCTTGATAAGTCCATAGCTTTGGCTGCTCCCTCTGCACCTAAAATGTTTAACATCTAGGTTCAAGTGGAAACTGAAATCCTTTGGAGCCTGATGAAGTTACCTAATAAAAACACAGCCCATAAACTGCAGGTGTCCATGGCATCCCTAGTTTAGGTAACTCCCACTGGAAACTGAGCCTGCAGCAGAGGCAGTAAAAGCCATCCAAGCACGTGAAAGTCCTTCCTGAAAGCCTGCAGTCCCTTCCAATTATTTCTCCAGAAGGTTTGGGGATCCCATACAGTGAAGACATCCTCAGAATTATAAATGCAGCAACATACTCTGCAGTTGAATACTCGCCCTACTTGAAATGCAATTAAACTAAGCTATCATTTGCAGTAAATATAACTGACTTACCTATAAATATATTTCTAAAAATTTAGGACTATTACTAGACCTGCACAGTTTGGACCACTAGATATGCAAATTTTCCCCAAAGACACCAAAAGAATTCATGCCAGGCATACACTCCTGACATTAAAGAATGCTTTCATTTACAAGCAGTTGCTGCTACTGTTCAGTCCTATTCAGAATTACTGGTCACTTCAGGCAAGTAAAAAACACAATTATTTCTAATTGGAACTTAAAGTGGCTTTATTGATGAAAATCTTCCCCAACTACTGGATTTAGGCTCTTTTCATTCAGGGAAATTATTTACTAGGCCAAGACTCACTAACCCTCCCAATACAGTTTGTGTGCAAAGTTCTAATTTGGCTTAAATACGACAAATGAGACTAAAGTTTCTAAATTCTCAGCTTCTAAATGAACCAAATCACATCTACAAACAATAGCAAAGAAAAAATCCATTCTGATCTCACCAACTTTCCCCACCGCACTTTCCCAACAATTCTTGTACTTCCAGTTGATGAATAAAGTTAATTTAATACAGTAACGCTCCCCCTAAAGTCAAAGGGAGCTTCACACTAGGACTTTCTAGAGAAACAGGAATTGTTTTTTCTGCTGATACTTAAATTATTTGGAAAAGTGAAGAGCGTTGTAAAATATATATCTCTTAACACCTTATCTCTAAGTTAAGTATACTGCAGTTCCTATTGACAAAGCTATTTTCTTTTAAGTACTCCCAAGTCATGCCTTGGATGTTGTACTTGTGAAATTCATAGATTAGCCTGCCTGCAAGCAGCACTAATTGGTAATTAAAATCCTGTTGGGAATTCACAGTTTGTACAAGACCTGGATATTCTATACTCAACTTTATTCTGCAGAGTGTTTCCCCAATATGTTATGGACATGCACCTATAAAAGTCAGAAGAAGAAACATGAAAGAGAAAAAATTAAGTGGTGACGGAAAAATCTTTGCCAGCAGGGACCTCAGGTAGTAGAGTGTACTTCAAGTCATGCCTTGGAGCAAAAGCTCTCTTCAAACTTTAGCAGCAGTTAGGACAAGAGGCTTTTTGTTGTTTACACCAGTAAATGAAGTGTTGTTCGCTTTCTTCAGAAGGCTTCTGAAGGACATGTAATCAACCTACACACCACAAATCATTTCAGGTCCTTTTGCAGGTTTTGCTCCGTGACAAATGGTTGTGCCATTCTGACAAAATAAGTGTCTGCACTTGCAGAACATGCAATAGGAGAAAAGGTCAAACCCAGCATATAAATAAACAGAACACAGACTGCTAATTGCAGATGGAATAAATAAAGAACCCCACATAACTAGAGGCTTTGGCATGTATATAATACAAATTGCTTACTCTTTGCTATATTACAATTTGGCCAGCACATAAATTACAGTTTTTAATGAGTGATTGATATGAGGTAACAGAACGAAAAAAGGCCACCTTCAAGATCTTACAAAACTAAGAGAATAACCATACTTTGGGCGGTCTCAAATTGCTGTTTTTCTCCTGTGATGTGGCAAAGCTCTCTCTCTAGTTACTTAAAATTCTTAACACGGCATGAAACTTAACCCTAATGGTTTCTGAAGAGGGAAAACTTCTGGAAAAGTTAAAATTAATGAGACAGTAAATAAAGCTATATGAAGTACAGTTAAACTATTTCCAGTACAATGCCCACCCAGCCAACTAAGCCAGAGCCATCTGGCATAAACACAGACACAAGCAGAATCTAAAGCTTGAGATGATATTTCTGGGGTGCTCTCAAAAGAATAATGACTCATCTGCTTTTTCATTTTGCAAAGAATGGATGGGCAACCTCGGAAATAGCTCATGAACTCATGCTTAGGTTCAATAGTTTGCAAAGCTATTGCATATTGTAATCCTGAAATTCAGATAGGAGCAAAGGGAAATATTATTCAGGCAAAAAATTACTGTCACCAAAAAAAGAGAAAAAATTATAACCCTGGAGAAAATGAAAAATATTTTTAATAAGCTAAAAGTGAAATATTTTTTATGTAGTCTAAAACTCAGTCTATAAAAAATAGCTACCTTCAACTGCTCTCTACTTCATCAACAGTACAGCTGTTAGAGAAGACAAGCTCTAACCTCCACAGATTTATTTGCTTTCCTGCTGATTGTTTCAAATATTACCTCTTCCCCAACAATAGGCAGTTATTTTACCATTTTCATCTAATACATGGAGCTCACCATAATTAACTGCCTTGGGAGTCTGCTGGTTTGAGGATTAATGCTGTGTTCTCCTGTATGGGTCTTAGGACACAGGGTGCCTGAGTAGCAGGGAATACTTTTAAGTGGAATTATTACTCCTAAAAAATTAGGAGTAATAATTCCACTTAATTATTACCCTACTGGTAGGGTGGCTAATTTTTGGGTAAATTTAGACAATTTGGCTAAATCCTCCAAAGGGCTGAATTTATTATGTACACTCTTGAGGCCATTTCACATATTGCAAGAGGTTCATTGCAATCTATGCATTCACTTATATTTCATACTACAGTGTTTTTCACGCATTTACAAGTTCAGAACAAAGTCAAAACCAAGTTTAAAAACATAGCTAGTACTGGATTGTAGTATATTATGCAAATAATGAAAACAATCAGTGTTTAGAGCTTTTGGTAACAATTCCTCCAGATGTCTGTCTTGTTATTATCTAACAGCTCACCAAGCATCTGCCTTGAAAGATTAAAGAGCTTTTCAAAGAGAGATCAAAAAGGTCACTTAAGTGTAATGTGATTCCATTAGTTCAACTGTTCAGGATGCTTGTGAAAAAAAATCCCCTCAGTTTATGCTGCTCAGTAGCAAGGAAAATATTAAAGCATTTGAAGATCTGTGGCAGCTAAGCAGCAAGTGTTTATTGCTAGAGGACTGCAAGGACCTAGACTTGATTCCTGTAAGTAAGAAATAAAAGAAAACAAAAAGATCAACAGCAAACCTGGCTTCCCTTCTGAGGAAGATATTGGACACTGATATGGCAGAAGCATTAAAAACATTTAGAAATGGATTATTTATGAAGAGGGCTTTCATTAGGAATTTATCAAAGGGAGATTAAGGCTCACAAATTTGTCTGAATTTTCAGTGTGTTGCTGAATCAGTAGATACAGATAAAACAGGGTAGAAATTATCTCCATTTCAACATTTGATAGTATGATAATTTTCAACAGCTCAATATGCAGCCTCACCATCAGAAAACACAGATTAAAGAGGGTCACACAGGACCTAGGGGTTAAACACAGGACAACAGAAGGCCAAAGCAGTTCTGCTTTGAAAGGAACACCAAGACTAAAAATGGTCTCCTACAGCATCCCAAGGAACAGGGATCCTAGTGAACAATTTCCACCTGCACTTTCCATGATTCAAAGCAATTATTAACACACTTAAGCTCTGTGGTTCATAGGAGTTCTGAGCCCCAATACTGTATTAATTCCTTATTCTATTACAGACATCCTAAGTTTAGGCTGGTTCATGTTATTTTAGACATTAAGGACAATAACCACATTTGGCACCAGGCTATCTTGTTCCAAAAGAGAAAAAGAAAAAAAAAAAAAAAAGAAAAGAAAAAAAAGAAAAGACTTGGTAGGGAAAAAAGCTTTAACAACTAACCAATTACCCTAGGTTATTCAGAGGAAAGGCAGAGACATCAGGGTGGTATATTCCTGACTGACTTCTACCCACAAATAAACACTAAATATTTAACCTTGCTCAAACTGAAAAAAAAGATCTCAACACATTTACAAAATATTAGCAGACCTCAAATGTCTTCACATTAAGATCAATTAACATGGAGTATTGAGATCCAGGGGTCACAGGCAAAAACTGAGGATTGGTAAAGTAATAGTCAAGCTGAGTTTTCTTTAGGCAACTGATGGAAAAATTCCAACAGCACCCAGCAGAAGCAGTATATTTTATGAAACAGGAGTACTGTATCCAAATAGAAAGTGACATCAGTTCGTGACAGAAATCTACCCATATCAATTCCAATAACATATTACTAAGCACCTGAATTCTCAATTACTTAGTATGGATATCTCATCCCAAGGAAACATTTTACATTCTACAGTCTGTGAGAAGAGGAAAACAAAAAAGGAATAAGACTATAACTGTGACAATTTGTTTTATTGAAAAATTAAAATATTAATACAACTAGAAAATTGTACCTTTTCCCAGAAAACTATGAAAAAAAAAATAAAGGTTGGCTGATATTTCAAATTGATTTTTCTTTCCCTGGAGGATATGAAAAATGCTTAGGAAACCACTGCATGTTTAAAACAAACTAAAAGGATAAGTAAAAAAAGTAAAAGGATATTCTACTTTCCTTTATAAAAGGATAAATAGAATATATTTGGTTAATTAAATACTTAGCTATTTCAGACCTTGATTATTGATTAATAGCATAGATTATTTGGGAAAGTGAGGAATGAGTGTGTATATATATATATTTCATCACTTCCCCTTCATTTTGATGATCCTGAGCATTCTAAACCTCAGCCTATTCTCAAATGAACATTTAAAATAAAAATTTAGACCTGCTGCCCAACACTGCTACTAGAGCTATATAACAAGCCTGAGATATTACAGTAAATTGTTCGCTTAAATTTGCTGTACAAAAGAATGAGAGTACTAGGTTGAAAAAAGTCATTTTCCTATGACTGAATGTAGAAATCAAGTGCTAGTTTTCAGACAGAGGTTTTGACAACAGTTTGATAATCATCAAGATACTGAAGACAGCTCTAACAAGTATCTTTATCACACTGGATTAGATCTGAAATATAGGCTTATGCAGAAATAAGGCAGGTCATATTCTGCTATGCATAGTATTACTTGGCAATCTCCTTTCCCTATCAGATCTTCACAAGTCCTCCTGTCCCAAGTTCACTATGAATTATAAATAATGTTCTGACAGAACTATTAAGAAGATAAAATAGCAGCCAGGCTACTTCAATACCTTGTATCTGAAACTTGAAACAAGAAGAATATATTTAGAGAAGACTCCCTGATGTGCAGGAGCTAGGTTCTGAAACAGAATACATCTAGTTTGAAGAACCACAATAAATCCTTATTTTGACATACTAACCCCCAGAAGAGAAGTGAATGCCAAGGAAATAAAGAGCAATAAGTAAATTACTACTGAAAAGAGAAACATACATTACATATATTGCAATTTCTGATTAAAATTCACAATTGTTTTCTTCTTATCTAGAAAGGCACTTCGATTCACATTTATGAGGGGCAGAGAGTTTATCACTTACTGCATCAGGAAAAACTCAAACTAATCCCACTAATAACCATATATATATGCATATATTTCCTCATTTTTTCATATATTCCTCATATATTTTCATATATTCCTCATTCCTACTTAAGTAGGAACCGTTGGACTGCAGGTTGAGAAAAGGAACTTTCTTTGAAGGCAGTTTCCAATTCTATCTTTTTTTTTTCTTTAAAATAACTAAAGAGTATAACTTACTTTATCATGGCTGTAAGACAGGCACATTCACCATGACACATGAACACACACATGTATGTGTGAAGAATAATTTGCACTCTTGGAGAATTTTTTTTATCACATATTTATAGTTCTGCCATAAACCCCAGCAACAGTGATTATTCACCTAACACATTTTTTTTTTCCTTCACCTTGAACCTTTGAGTTTTCACCCCACTGAAAATTCATCACAGCGGGAGCTTCCGTGAAACTTACCAGCTTCACACAAGACGCTTCCTCCAGTGCACCTTTTATGTCGAACACACAAAATCTAAAATAACTTAGGTGCAATTAGACAGAAAAATTCATTAGCTGCAGGTGTGCCCCAAGCTTCCAGAACTCCCAGCAGTCTCATCATTATGAGTCACCCTTCAGTGCATTAGCTCTAAATGAGCCAGATGTGTTAAAATATTTAAGTCCTTATTGAAGCCCCCAGGGATTTTAGAGATATTCTTCCACTTGTAATGTATTTGCATATCCTGCTAAAGAGATACTGAGTTATGTACACATGTTGAAGGCACATAGGTTTCTACAAAATGCCTTAAAATACACTCAGGTTTTCATTAAATCTGTATGTTTTCTTTCTGAATAATATATTAAAACTAAACACTAAGTATTCAGTCTATCTGATTTGGTTGAAATTAATTGGTAAGAATCTGTAAAGGCATTTCCTCATTAGAAAGTTTATGGGTACACTGAGCTTCGGAATAAATAAAACTGTGATACATGTAATTAAAAACTCAGTAATTTTGCTCAGTTTAAACTACAAGAAAGCATGCAAAACTTCTAAAAAATTCCCTAAATATTCCAAAAATCAGTGCACCTCAAAACATTACTGATACTAATTGACAAACCTTAGGTGCCTTCAAACGTTAGTACTCTTCCAGTTACCCACCCATACTGCTCTTGGAGCACAAAAACATGCAATGTTTTCCACTCATGAGTTCTATGCCACTTCCTAACTGCACTAAGATGAGTTGGAATTAGTTGGACAAAAGTCATCACTTCATTCAGTTTCAAAGATGACTAATCTAAAAAGACAAAGGAAAACTAGGTATAAGCAAAGGCAGAGCACAACCTAGGAAAGCAAAGGATATTTACTGTGTAAGTCCATGACTTTTCTTGGAATGTGGATTTTATGAGTGCCCCATAAAGTAAGTGTACCAACAAACTGGGCTGGTGCTTTTTCATTGTTCCATTTTAGAATGTAAGTACCTTCAGCATCAGCAGACATCATACCATAAGAGAGTCAGCTGTTTCAATTTCAAATGCTTTAATACTATGATTTATTTGTGATGATATATTATTGCCATACTATGCTATATATATTACTTACTGTTTAACAACCCTTTAGATAATGTTATTCTGGATTTGGTCAGATGCTCTCTGAACTCATGGCCAATAACCTATCCACAGCCATGGTGGCTTTCCTTGTAAATCTAGATGCCCATTTAAGTTCTGTTTACCTACCAAAGTAATTGTATCAAATTATTAGGGCATCTATTGCATTCACACTTCTAAGAAAATAGTCAACATGTTGATGAAAAAGCTTGCTACTTTCAAAATATGACCTCATTACAAAATACAACCTGTTGGGTTTTCAGCTGGTTCTTCTAAACCCTAAGTTAGGCCTTTCAGCGGGAAACTTTTTTTAAAAAAAATTACTAAAAGCTTTTCCTCCGGTTACTAAGTGAATATCTCCAACACCAAAGACTTTCAGCAGTAGTTTGTCACATGTATTTAAAAGTGAAGGTGTATCTTCCATGATGGTCAATGTATTCAGAGATTTTTTTTTGACAAAAACATCTTAAAAAAGGTACATTAATATAGTAGAGGACAACTGCACATTTCCTGATAGCATGAATATCCAAGGCTTTTATTTAAGTAGTATTTATGGAGGGAAGAGAATGGTGGTTATGTAAATGCTGCAGTTTAATAATTATAAGTACACCTTCAGGTTCTGAAATTTAAGCAATTTAAGCAAGGGCTCCAGAAAACTAACTGTAGTCTAAGGCTTCATTGTAATTATATGCACATTGTATATACCAGTGGAGTAGGACTGCAACTACACGATTTTCAACAGAACAGACTGTTGATAGGATTTGACTTTTCCTTATAAAAAATGTGTAATGAAGCATCACCTGATGAACATTTACCAGTTAATACACATGTATTGCATATAGAAGACACCTTATCTCAAAAGGAATTTTGTAAATATTCCAGATCTAACATATGTATTCCAGTACTGCATCAAAATACCTCATCAGCAAGATACCACAGGCTCCAAGGCTCATTCCCCTCTGGAAACATGAACTCCAGCCTGCTCTTAAACAAATTCTCTGTGCTGATCCCCACGATCTAGGGACCTTCTCCTTTAAACAATGCTAAAGGAGAAGAAACCAGCCAATCAGAGCCAACACTGAGCCTGCAAACTGGGATTTTTCCTCATGGTAGCTGACCTTATTGTACATGAGAAAGGAAATCTTCCAGGGAAGCCTGTGTAAAGTGAAGCAAACCCAGCAAGACTCCAAAGGTGTGAAGCGTGTTGATGTTTAGAAGCAAATTCTACAGAACTTAACATGTCAGCTGTTAAGTTCTATAGTCAAACAACTTCAGCTCACACATGCCATGGCCATACTTTCCACAACAGCTTTTGCTGACTCCTATTTAAATGTCCTTTCAGAAGATCAGCCATTACACCAACTAATTGTTGAGTTCAACATAAAAGCAGGTATTTTCACCTTCCTCTTTTGTTCAAGTCTCTACATGTTCCAACATCCATGAAAAGAATCTATAGGAACAACTTTCATGAGGCTATCTCAGAACCTTGTTTTCCTTCAGGTTACAGAGGCTGAATTTCTGCCTGTTTCAGCTAAAAAATGAAAGGTAATTTATCACCTGCTTTCAATCTGGAAACTAATGGAATCAGTTCTTCTGGTGAAAAAGGTTAACCAAGCTCTTCTATACTATTCCCTTCCTCCTATGTAGGTAGAATTTAAACCTTTTGAGTGAACAAGGTGCTAACATAATTTTACACAGAAAATTAGTTTTGTAAGCAGATTTACATTTTAAGCCCCATCTGCTCTCTTACATGACCTCTGGCTTTAAACTGAAACACTTCTTAAGATTGCACTGTTACAGTGAATTATTCTAAAAAAGTGCAAATTTAATTTTTAACTTAATTAAAAGCAAAATTACATTTTGCAGAACTCTTCTTTTAATAAAATATTAAATCTGAAGTAATAATCTAGCAAGGTTAGAATGTCCAAATATATTTGAAAACTTCACAGGTGAAGCAGACAGAAGATTGTAACACAAATTCACTCAAGAATTTGTGCCTGTGAAGCCTGAGGTAAGTTACATCATTAAAACCCACCATATAAACTAAATAAAGATTAATATAAGCTAAAAAAATACTGAAATGAAAAATAAGTTGATTAATTTCCTAAATTTCATTATAATTTATTTCCTTAAATATTTTTCAGTACCACAATGAAAAATAAATCATGAAAGGACAGAAGAAACCATCATACTGCTAAAAATCAAAGTCTGATGTAATTCAAAAATTCAAAACAGGTACTAAGCAAGGAAGCAAACTTTAAGCACTAACTAGACAGTTAGTGCTAATCTAACCAAGGCTGCCAGAGAAATCTTGTTTAAACATTTATGCTTCTTCAAGGACCAAAGTGCTATCACTATGGGATGGGAATTTTTCTCATGAGGGATGTCTATTTTCATTTGCCTTTCTCCTATTATGTCCCTTGCAAGATGATAATAAATCTCATTCCTTCTGCCATTTTCACAGATGTACTGGCACTTTGCATTGAAAGAGAATTTTGCAGCAAAGGGAAAATGAAGAAGGGAAAAGATTTCTCCCTGGATCCCAGGCAGGACTCGCACTGCAGCATCACCAGCTGTGACTCAGAGTGACACACCTGACTGCCCAGGCAGGGGAAATAGCCAACAAATAACAATTCTTTTGTTAGCCAGAAAAAAAACAACAACAAAACAACTAAATGAAAATTCTACCAAAAATACTATCAGCAGTATGGTAATGACATTTTTCATACTGGATATTTAAATGACAACAAACCAAGGCCAAGCAACTCCTCTTCCTGAACTCTTAAAATAACCATGCAGTAGAAGTGACTTGAAGAGTGCCTACAGCTTGTACCATCTGCAAGCCTCCCCAAAACACTTTTTCTTTAGAAATAAAGGTAAAAGATCAGATAGGAATTTTAGTTCTTAGATCAGCTGGAATTAATCAATATTCTGATCATCCAAAAGCAAAAAGTACTGGTTTCTCTCGGAAGGAGTTTGGCTACAAATGAAGTGAGAATGTATTTTAGATAATATTCCAAGCAAGTCATGAACTTCTAGAGTTGTAAAACACTCTCCATACCACTGAGGAATTTGGTAAGGAAATCTTAACCTACTGATAAGAATCGTTTTGACCACAACACAAAAATTGACTTGGCTGTATTCCTTGATTCAGTTCTCCCTCATCTAGCATATACTATCCCCCTCTTATTTTGGTGACTACTAGTCTGCTGATCATCTAGAAGAAAGGAAGCAGATGCAGAGAAATAAACATTTCCAAAATAATCGTATTTATAAGGCACTGAATTTCAAATAAAAGAAAATAAATTCAAATATTACTAAACATGGAGTAGAAAAATAAGGAAGCATCTTGAAGCCACCAGAAAACATTTCTGATTACCTTTTCTTTTCTTTACCACAGAAGTAACACTACTAGATGATATTTCCATAGGTCCTGAACATTGTCTTGCTCTTCTTTTATGAACCCAAACAGAAGATTTACTAACTTCAGAGCTGCCAAAGCATACTCTGCAATATCCTACTGACAAATCATTTTACTGTTCAACAAAAAAATGAAGTTATCACAAAAATGCTCAATCACAGAATTGTCAATAATCCTTCAGGAGAACTATATTATATCACCCCTCTCAAACCACTGAAGAGATCTAACTTCCAAAAGCAATCCTTGGACTGGTATCAAAACTGTTGATTGAACTATGCATACATGAAAGCAAAATTAGGACAGAAAAGATTTTCTGAAAACCAGCATCAGAGAAAACATTTTTTCATATCCATTTAACACAAACTTGTCACAAGAGCATAATTGCAAACAAAAATGTAATTTACCTATAACTACATCATGGCCATCAACCAGGCCTGCAGAGAACAGCTCCTGAGAAACGCCATCTGCTGTGTCTGTCCAAAAGGTGAAAGGAAGATGTGTAAGCGCCCACAAAAACAGCAAAAAGCATCAGTCATCCAATGCAATTTAACAAAAAGTGTATTTTAGTTCCAAAATACCCACGGAGGCAGGGTTGAATTCAAAATTATCTTTAATTAGGAGGAAAATAGATAATTATCATCCTCTGCACAGCAAATCACATAAGGTAATGACTTGATTTGTTGCAAAACCCCTACAGACTTCTCCTGGCCACCAGCATTTCTCTTCTGCTATCTATCTACATCCTTGTACACACTCTACGAGTTCAGTATCTTCACAACCAAGAAAATAAACAGTGCTTTAGTGTGGTTTTCACTGTCTTCTTTATACCCTCCATTGTTCTGCATATCTACACAGACACATGATGAAGAGGCTTTCTTGTTTGTTACAAGTGGGGTAAAGGACTTACACGAACAGTCGTTATTTTGAGATCTAGGTTTTAAATTGCCTTTAAGTGTTTTGACTCAGGAAATTCAAAGCTTTGGACGGATTTTCTATTAACTGCTGTACCTCAGTGGGTTAATTCCTAAGTCCCTGTGACTAGTACTTACCCTTAATAAAGGCCTTAGAAAGCTTAAATGTAAGGAGGCAGGAACAGCAGGAGCAAGCCTAAATTCCAGCTAAGTCTCAACTGTGATGTGGCCCCAGCACCAAACACCCTAAGGGAGCTCATGCTTTGAGGCAGGTACACAAAGTTTTATCATTTCCTCAAGAAACACACAGAGGTGAAAAGCAAGGTAGCTGAGCCAGCTGCAGTTTCTGGAGATGACAAGCACAGCTGCCTGCTGGCTATAGGAATAATCCTGGTCTATCCTCTTATTTTCAACCAAGTAGGAATTCTCAAATGGCTTAAGTAACTGCTTCCTAAGTAATTTTTTTTGCAAACCGAGATGTTCTGTGTTAATTAATACCAATTAAGTAATAGCCCTCTTGTTTTTACTCATTGCCAAAATCAATGAGAAAAGCAGGTAGACACCACAGAATATATCCATGCACAGACTACTGCACGTGAAAGGTACTATGATTTACTCTGAAAGAGACAGCTCTTCCAACCTGGATTTATTTTTAGGTGAAAGTTCTTTGAAGGATACTGTAAATAAAGGAAATACTGACTTCTATGGAATATAAAACAGGGTCATAGTTCAAAGGGTTGCAGTTTAATATGGATGATACCTTCTTACCCAAAATATTAGCCTTCTGTGCATTTCATCCCAGTAATACTTAATTTTCTCCAAACAAAGGCAACTGTACAAGTTTTTTAGATCTTAGAACTGGAAAGCCTACAATTCTACAAGTATTTGGTATTATCACCAGAATTTCTTTCTGGTGATAATACCAAAGCTAGAGATACAGCTCAACTTTCAGCTGAAGACAGCATTTGAAAAATGAAGTGCACTTTATACTCATTAATAGACCTTCTTTTATTATAAAAGGGGAAGAAACTTAAATATTACTACCATCACCACATACACTTTTATGGCTACTATATTCTATTTCCTATGATGTTTTCCAAATGTGAAAATGGAAATATTTCTAGGCAGAATCTTACATACCATGTAGATCATTTCAATAAAACATGAAATGGATAAAAGTATACTGTGAATAAAGTCTTCTAATATATATATTATGCAACCTTGCCACTAGAATTTACATACATTTGCAATTCTTGCTCCACTGAGGTTCAATATAAAGCTCTGCACAGTAGGAAACATTCCAGTGAGGCAGTCTGCATTAACCATAAGCAGTAATCCATTTCTGAAATGCCTTTCTAAGCAGTAAGAGAATAATTCAGTTGCAGGAGCCTTACCTCTGCCTGGAGTAAACTCAAACCGTATGTCATTAAGTTCTTTCCTGGAGTTCCTGAAAAACAGTGAGTGCATACATTAAAATGTAACGAAGAACAGAACAACTATTCAGTTCCCACACCCAAAGAAAATCTCTGGTATTGACAGCCACATTTTTGTGTCGTGCATTTCCTTGAAAATTCTGCTCTCCCAAAGGACCCAGACTGGAAAGACTCCATTGCATGTTCACAGCAGTATTTTGGGAAAACTAGCAGAAAATATGCTTAAGTTGAAAATGCATTCAGTAATATAAAGAATGAAATAAACACCTCTGGTAAATATTTTCCTTTTCCTCTTCAAAAGACACTCTGCCATATTGATTCTAATAATTCAACACAATTAGAGTCAGACACCTTATCCTCCAAGAACAGCAGAAGATTCACTTGGACTTAAAGCTCCCCTTTTGAGGTCACATTTATACAAAGATGATTAAGAGACAAAGTATCCAGAAAATGTTACATGCTAAAAAGTAGAGGTGATGCACAGTGTTTATAAAAGGATAAATTCTTTACTCAAAATGAGTTGCTTCTTTCACTGACCATCCTTGTCTCAGCAGTGAGGCTCTACCTATACACAAAATGAGCAGTAAAATGTTAAATCTCAAGGTTTCCTGTCTTCCTGCTTGCCACAAAGAGTGTTTTAACCAGTTTGGTGTGTGACACAGTCATGTCAAACATGATTGTGGGACCAAGGGAGTTAACAGTCATGTCAAACAATTCCTTTACAGCCTAATACTTGTGCCCCAAACCTCCATTCTGTGCATGTTTACAGCTTCAGGTTTAGTTGATAATTTCTTCAATCAACAAAACATTAGCCTCTGCAAAACAGATGTCCATCTCATTTTTGGAAATGACAAGTCAACTGAGCACAGGGAGGAACCTAATTGCTGTAGCCCGATCTTTTTCTAATAAATAGCTCCATCCACTTGAAAGGCTAACAGCAACAGAATGTGTTTTGCAGTTCATTATTCTTCTCCTCAGCAAGGAAACTGCATGCAAGCCCATATTTCAGCATACCAGGCCATGAAGTCTTGCTGTGGGAAAACTAAATCCAATAGGCAGGCATATTCATCTGTGATTTATATCTATTATTGCTTACTAAATACTTCTAAGAATATTACAGAGCCAAAACTGGCAACATGCAGAAACACAAAGCCCAGAATGATTGGCAACACACGCAATGCCAAGATAGCAAACCCTGAAAAATGAGTATGCTACATGCAGTGCTTAAAATGAAAAGTATTCATTTACTGAATCTACTAAATGCTTCAAAGCTGAAGGAGTTTCAAGTTCCCAAAATTCTACTCTAAATAAAGAGCTATAGGAGTTTAGGATCACTAACACGAAGCTGCAGTTAATGAAGCTAGCCAGGTACAGATTTACAAGGCTCATTTACTTCTGCTGTAGAAGTCTGTTGCCATTATATGGAATATTGCACTGTTTATCTTCATTCAGCAGAATTAGTATGAACCACAGTTTTTCCCCTTTCTCTCTCTCCTAGAAAAACGTGGATGGCTTTTTGTTAAAACCAACAACAAGGAATAATACTAAAAAAAGACATCAACTTAGGACCCATCTCCAAGCTCCCTTTGGACAAAAACTTTGCAAAAAAAAAAGGGAAAACGCACAGAAATTTAGCATTATTCTTAAATAAGAAATGTTCTGACTGAATGTGTGATGTAACTCAAATACTTATTTCCTTCCTGCACACACTTTGGAAGAAACAAATCAAGTGAATAAAGACTTTCACATCTTTGAGGTTAACCAGGAGGTGGGAACTAGATGATCTTTAAGGTCCCTTCTAACCCAAACCATGTGCCTCTACAACCAAGAAACCTAATACATTACGGGTCTCCAATTACATCTTTCCACAGACCTCCCATAAGCAGAACATCTACCATATAAAAAGGCAGCAAGTAATTATGAACTCTTATGAAAACCACCAGCTTTTCACAGCTGTGTGAAAGATGAGCTGCTCCTGATACATGCTCTTTCCCCCGGGAGGATGCATGTGGGGTGAACGTTACTTTGTCGCCAAACTCCAAAATATCCCAAATAAAAAGTCAAGGAGTCAAATCCCTTCATTTTAGTCACGGTGAAAATTCACTGAAGGTTGCCATGTATTCAGCAAGCCAACTTTGCCACCGAGAATTGTTATACTCTGAACTAGTTTGAATTTAGGACACTGCTGCTTTCTCTAGAATGGTATACAACTATTCAAGAAAGCAACCCATTGGAAGTTTGGCAAGAGTAATCTGCTAGAAGCCTGTGAGTGCTTTTGCTCATTGTTCCATTATCTTCCAGACATTTATTGATTTCCATAAATTATGTATGCCATTATATAATCCACCAAATAGAAGATGCACTTGAGTTCTCCCCTAAAAGCTCCTCATGCTCTTTTCCAGCCTTCAGACACTTCTCTGGTTTTAGTTAGTGTTGCTGTAACTGCAAATTAGTTCGCAAGTTCCCTTGGTGACAACTGTTTGGATTTGTTGATTTATTTGTAGGCAGAGTTTCCAAGCAGCATTTCATTTTTTTCTTTTTTTTTTTTAACTTACATCCATTACACTCTTATCATGCAGCAGCACACAGACTTTATTTCTGCTATACAGAAATAGGACTGGAAGAAAGGCACTTAGTATCTTTGTGATTAATACTTTTATCTTCTTCATCATTTCTTAATGGTTCCTATTTTCTCAAATGCATTTGCGAAAAAGTTATTTCTGTTTTTAAATGCCAGCTCAGACCTTTTTACTGTCTCTTACAATACCTCTTATGTGCTTCTAGTTCTGTGCCATTACAGAATTATATACCTTGATTATCATGGATAAAGCCAGCCCATCCCTCATCTCGTTTTGAAAGTAGTAAATTTTAAGTACTTTTGTGCATTTTAATTCACCGCAAGTTGAACTTTCATTATGCACTCACCTCCAACAGGAAGAATTAAAAATGTTTAGAATAAGGATGACATCAAAGCACGCCATGCTAAGACATTTTGACAGCCATCATTCCGGCAAAGTAACTTCAGAATCTAAAACTTCCCACTTCATGAAAGCATGTTCTGCAACACTTCATTATTTTTTGTTTTCATCAGAACCACTTGATATGCACACCAAGATTGCTAGATCTGATTTTCAAGGGAATAAGGCTTCCTCAAAGAAGCAGAAAATGCAGAAGGGCCACCCACTTAGCCCCTCATCTACAAACTTTGGCAGTCCTGTCATTAGGATGTAGAAGAAATATATTGTTTTGATGGAAAATATTTGCAAAACAATGCTAATGTTGACCAAAATCAGGATTAGAGAATAAACAAATGATGCAGATGTTCAGACTGACATGGTTCTACCGACAAAATCATGACATGAGAGATATTTCAGACATCTGCATTTAAAGACAAAGCCTTCAAATAATTACCTAATGATAGCATAATTCCTGTTACAGTCAATTATCTCTGTTCCACATGACTGACAAAAGATGTGAATTGTTGAATTAAAATAGAAAATTGTTTGTGCAATGATACAACTTTAAATTAGAAAAATTAAATCTCATTACTTCTTTTGTCCTTAAAAGCAGAAAGTCTGTCATGTAAATGCAATTCAAGACTATGAGATGTCTTGGAATTATATTTTAGAACTAAATCATGGTGGCATACTTACTTGATTATGTATCAAGAAGTAGATTTTCTTTCATTTTTGCTATCTTTTTTACCCTCACAAATGTATCCATTATTTCTTATGCAGAGTTATCTAAAACATCAGCGTCTATTTCACATAAGCTTCAGAATCTTCTATACAGCCCTCAGGGAAAGTCTTTATTCCTGAATGTATCCTAAGCTAAATAACTGTATATTCTTCCTTCTCAATGTAGGAAAAAAATCCTCAGACAAAGAAAGCCAAAGGAAGCGTGTGTGCATGAGCCTACAAGCATCCACTTTTTGTCTCTGTATTGCTTGCCTAATTTTCAGACTTCAGCTACTCAGTCATCACATGTGGTTTTCAAAGACTGATGCAGGGAGCTAAGTGTCCAAGAATGCAGGTACTGACAGAATGGTAACCACCACAGCTGATTCAGGACTGGAAGAGACAACAGCAGGATGCAGAATATG
>VWZN01009656.1:76116-87373 GCA_013396955.1 Regulus satrapa | reverse complement strand
TGATCCAACATTTGTAGTTCTAGTGAAGCAAAACACAAATTTCTCCTTAAACCCTCTGAAAATGTGTTCCACTGTTGCTCATAAAGTAGGAGATCAAGTTTCATATTTCTGCTTTTTTCTTTTTCTTTCCAGATTTACATTGAACAGAATTTGATTTTTTCCAAGGGTAAACTATATGCCTGTGTTTTGAGGGATTTTACTTTATGAAATGGTCTCTAATTTCTAGCAAGATGTAATTGCAAAATTAGAGAGGTTGGGTTTTTTGGGGGTGTTTTTGTTGGTTGTGTTTTATGACTTGTAGGAAGAAACTCCCCAGCCTTATGGTTGATCTGGGAAAAGAGAAGAGCTAAGTTTTCTGTCAGAGGTGATGTGAATTTGGTGATACACAGCATAGCTAGCCAGGAGCAAGGATATTGCTGCCAGTAGAACCTGAGAGAGAAAACTACAAATGGAAGAGAAGATGTGGGTCTCCAGTAAATTATTTAGCTTGCCTCCAGGCAACAATGCCCAGTGCCAATTCACAGACACTGCCCTGAAGCCAGTGAAACAAGTTTTGATCTACAATCAGCTCAATCATTCGAGAAATAGAAAGCAATAATGTTATTTCATCTTGCCTTGAAGTCTGCCAGGCTCTTTCCAGCCTGCACATTTCCACCAAACAGAATTTCATCCTCCAGGGATAATTCAGAGCCCCACAGCATTGATGGGTTTTGGTTCTAATTATTATAATCATAGAATATATTATACTATATCTTAATATTATTATAATAATAGAATAATATAATAATTATTCTAATTATTTTCTTGTTCCCAGATATTTTCTATGATCCTTGTTATGTGCAGTGGTGCAGCTGGTTGGATGGAGGACTCCACATATCTCAATGCACTCTGTCAACCTAAACAACTCCCAGATAAGGTATTCCCTGCTCTTCATCTACGTTCAGGTGCTCTGGAAAGTAAATTCTTTGGCCATTAGGTAACATTGCCCATCAAAACCCACGATTTTAAAAAATTTCAAAATTTGCTGCCCACACTAGGTGATAGCACTGGAAAAGTGCTTTGATGGAAGCAACATGGTACATTATATTTTCTGTGTCCATTCAGGGACAGGGATCATAACTGGAAGATGGCTTTTGTGCTCCATCCCAACACCTTTCTCCTTCCCATCTGCTCCTTCTCCTGTGAAATCCCAGAACCACACAGAACATGAAACTCTGCACTGATGAGGGCCAGTCATGCTCTCGGTGTCCTCTTCGATCTCTTCATTAGATTGGATCTGTTCTGGTTGGACAGGGTTTAAAACAGACCCCGCAGTAGGGCAGAGGCACTTCCTTCAAGAGATTTCTCTTTGGTGAGCTCATTAATCCAAATCAGATTTGGTTAATTAGCTGTGCGGGGCAGTCTTTATGGTTGAGCATATAACTTGGAGATCACATTTTCGGAGGCAGAACTACTCTTTTGTTGTTCTGCTGACAAATAGATATGTACTGGATATATAAATAGGATATTCTGTGTTCATTCTGTTGGGTTATGTGCCACTGAAACATATTTATTTATTTATATATATTTATTTTGTCTGTGTCACACCTCTGCCTCTCTGGATAGCAGCTTAACTCAGCACCACAGGGGTCACTGTTGTTGTATTTCCCACCCAAAACAAAATTATCTGGACAGAGATTTTTTTCCCAGATACCTTGTCTTACTTTTTAGGGAACAAAAAGAAAAGTATTTTTGAGCATAAAACACATCTTTTACTGGCAGATACTGCCTTATTTTTTTGAGGAAGTTTCCAAACAATATCAGTATTTTCATATCCACACAGCATAAAAATTGCTTCCCAGTTTTTTCCCCTGGGCAGTGAGATTTTTTGCACACCATTCTGGCCAGCAGCAGCCAGGGTTATCTAAGGGAAGCCTTCCATGAAAAAGTACTAAAATATTTGTGCTGCAGCATTAAACTAACAGGCGTCTGTATTATTTTCAGGAAACATTCTCAGAACTAAGCACTTCACCTCAGTTAGGAGCCATTTTTCTCCTGTCGACCCCTGTGGAATGAAAATTACAGTCTGACAAAGCCAAAGATTTGCTGTCTGACAGATGCTAACTTCAGTTTAGCTTCTGCTTCTAATTTCTTTTTTTTTTTTTTTTTTTTTAAACTCATGTCCCTAGTCTGTTGCTTTATGAATTTAACTCAGATAATATTTTCATTCTTTGGTCATTCCATGGAATTCCAAGGTCAGAATGAGAGAGGATCTTCAATTGTACTTTTTTTTTTTTCCTTACTTATTGCTCACCTGAGAAGACCAAGAGTGAGTGCCCATTTCCAAAACAAGACCGACAATCTTTTGACAGAGTTCTTTGATGCCCACCTACACCACAACCCTCCTTTTCCGCCTGCAGTTCCCTGCTCTGCCCATTTTTGGCCCAGATCAGTCTCACTGGGAGCATTTACTCCTCCCCAGCACACCCTTTTTGGTGCCCCATTTCAAGGATTTGGGCAGGATGAGGGTCCTTCCAGCCTGCTGGCAGAATGGCCTTCTTCACACAAGAGGCAGCTTTGCTTCTATTTTCATCATTGACAATCAATGACTTTGCGGCTTCCAATTATCTCTGACGCGGCTGGTTTTTCAACCTTTCCACTTGAAGTGCTGATTCACTTCACTTTTTGATTTTCTTTTCCCCTTCATCTTCGCAACATTTTGTTCTTGTTATATTTCTTTTTTTACTGATTCTTCTCTTCAATGTCCACTGAAGTGTTGGGTAACCCTTGTTGAAAAGATAAAATATCCAAAGCCACGGTCCCCAGAGAGCAGAGGTCAGTGCCTGTCCCTCCTCTTCCCCTCACAAGGACATTTCAGACTTTGATGAGGTCTTCCCTCAGTCTCCTCCTCTTCAGGCTGAACAGACTAAGTGACCTTTGCAAAAGCGTAGATATTATTGTAAAATAAAATTACCATCAGAAGAAACATCTCCTTGTTTAATGTGTTTTGCCTGTGTGCTTTGTTATTGCAAGAATTTTTTCTCATCGACTGGGAACTCTTATCATTATGAAAACTGGATAAAATAAAAAGCAAGTATTTTGCTTGAAAATTACTTTCTGTGTTTGCACACAAATCTAATTGATAAACTCTGGGATTAATTTCTGTAATTGCAAAGGTGTGCTTTACAAAAGAAAAATCTTTACCCGTTATCTTGATATTGTGTTCCTGTAGCCACACAAAATTTTAAAAGAGATGAAACTGTAGTGTGTTGGGTTTGGGGGTTTTTGTGTGGGGTTTTTTTCGGGGTGAATGTTTTGGTTTTTTTAAACATAAGACATTAAACTGCTTTTTTTTTTTTTTTTTTTTTTTGTTCCTTTGGGGTTTTTTTCAGCAGGTTAATGTAGATTAGAGAGAAAACAAAATGGAGTAGGCAATCCTCTCCAAGTACTAAAAGACAAGGGCACATTGCATAATGTAAGGTCTTATTTTGCAATTACAGAATTTTTTATTAGCATAGTTTCTAACTTTTTCCTCCCATAAATGCTTTTAGTTGGATTACTGAACCAGTGCTCTGATCCCGTCTGCTCGTTTTTGTCTCTATTGTCATATCCCACATAAAACATCCCCGGCAGAAATATGACAAATTACATGCAAGCTTTGGAATGTGGCAGTCTGTAATTGGCTGCTAGCCAAAAATATGTTTTCAGTCTCATCAGTAGCTGCAGCACCTTGATGATACCATTTCTTATTCTTCTTTATTTTTCAAGTCTTTCACATACAATTCAGCTCAATGCATCTTTGAAGAAATATCATGAGTTTTTTGGGTTTTTTCATATACCTTCTTTTGGAAATGCAGAGTTTCTGAATCTTTAGCCCTTAAGCTCAGCACATATCCTACTTTCACATTAAGTGGAGCAAGTGTCCATGAAGAACTGAATTAAAAACATTAGCAGAATGTGCATTTTCACAGGGCTAATTAGTCCTTCCACCTCCTTGCATTAAAGAGCTAGCAAGAAAATTTTTTTCTGAGGTGTAGAACGATGGTACAATTTGATATCAATATTATCACGTGCAACACATATATTAATGCGGAGGATTGTAATAATAAATTCACTCTTCTGTTATTCTATGTGACAGGCTGGCCAGCAAGTGTTAGGTGTCACCCCCAGGGTTTATGTTTGGTCCAAAATTAGGAATGTCTTTCTTTAGGGGTTTAAAAAATCATCAGGAAATTTTGTTGTTTGGAAAATTCAAGTCCCACAACCTGAGTATTTTAATTTTCAGTTCTGTGCTTAATGAAAATGTTACAAATTTTCCTGAAGTTCTTTAAAACTTTTCTCTAGTATCTTCAAAATTTTGCTTTTGGAATCCTCAACTTTATGCTATAAATAGATGCATCTAAGAGAAACATCAGCACAACTTAGGCAGTCCAAAAATGTAATATTAAATAAAAAAACATACGAATAATGAATACACCCTTTAGATTAAAAGTTCTTTTGGGTGTATTACTAGTTAAACCTGTGCAATATGAAGCACAAATCTTAAGCTTTCTCTTGAGATTAATTAGCTTTGTAGCATATTAATCAAACAATTTGGGGACCAAAATCAGAAGGCATATTCCTGTGTGGTTCTCAGACATCTAATTTGTTTAATGGAGCCACTTGGATAATTAAGATCAGTACCAGTAATTTAGCTAAAGTGCAATCTTTAAAGATTATCTGGCAATTTACTTGTATTTGTCTCAGCTTTTTTGATCCTGTTTTTTTCCCTGGTTATTTATATACATAGCTTGGTAGTTTAAAAAATTCCTCTTCTGTAGCAAGGAAATATCCATTTATATGGGTGAAGCTATTTTAGATTGTTTGTGTTCAAGAAGTCTCCACAAAACCAGTAGTTAAGAGGAGGTCTTACTTGATATTTTGGAAAAACTGCCTTGTTTGTCTTCATTCCCAAAAATTCAGAATTGCTATCAGTGCTGGACTGCACTTAGGTGAGAACCTGCCTTCCTTTACAATTTTTTGTGCCCCACGAGGAGTGCTGTGCATTTTTTGCACTTAAAAAAATTTAATTAAAATGATTCTGCAAGTGATTTCATTGAAGTTAAATTGCTTCCATTTCTTGTAGGAATGAAGTTTTGTAAATTTGCTCTTTCCAGACAGAAAACTATACCTGACTAGTATTAGTAGATTTGAAAACTATGTGAAAATGTTCTGTGTGAATTGAACATTAAAATCAAATTGAAATGCGTGATTACACTATTTGCTAAAATAAAATGCATGAACAGTCTGCTAACTAATATCTTAGAAATGTTTGTACTAAGCATCTTTGACACTTCAATGAGATGATTGAAAAGGCCCCTGCTGTTTGAAGCATGGCACATTAATAAATTAGGGAGAATAAAAAGTATTACAGTTCATATAATGCACCATTCAGGCACATTCTTGTATTACATTGCTGCCTTCATCTTTCAAAATTAGGAAACCAATCTTGCAAGGTGCAAATTTGAGGCAATATATGCAAACCTGTTATTCTAGTTCAAAAATTCAGCAGCTCTTCAAGCTAATGGATCCATAAAAACTCCATAAAATCCATATTATCTGGAGGTTTGCTGCTGCAATTCTCGCTATTTGAACAGAAGTGGTTTTAGTGCTCTGTTGTTAAATATGTTGTACCCAGCTGTTTGTTTGCCTTTCCAAGGTGGAGGAGCTGTTTGCACTGTCACAAAGAAGAAAAGGAAATTGTGGAATACTTCAGGCAAATTGAGTCATGCTCTGTCAGAAGCTGACACGCCTGGATTTTGCACCTTAAATATCTGAAAGTGCCATCTTTACGCCAGTACTAGTTAATAATTCAATGTGGTGCCAGGAGTGATGGTACTCTGGGTAGACTCCTCTGGGACTTTTATTCATGGTAGTCACATCTTCCCAAACAAAAATAAGTGCTGGCAAGATCAGTGTTTTATGTCTTAAGCCCAGTAGGACGCAGGTGGGATATTGGGCAGCTCTGAGTATTTGCAGAGGGATGTTTTCATGTTTTCCAGAGAAGGAGCAGAGCTCACACATCAGGCACTGCAAGCAAGAGGCAATAACTCCAAATCCAGCTTGGAGTTTTTGGGTTTTTTTGTTTGTTTTTTTTTCTTTTAGGGTTGGGATTAATGAGTGAGAAATGATATTTTTTGTTTGGATTTAGATGTTTATTGTTTTTATTTGTATTACAGTTTCACAGACTGTGAGTTTTTAGCACATTAAGCTAACAAACTAAAAACAGAGCTTAAAGTCTTTCCTATAAGGCTTTTTAAGCATAAACTAACTATATATTAAATGCTACCTAAATTATTTTTTCTTTTAATTTAATAACTAACTACTTGTGGTCTGCATTGCAGATGTTTTTACTTAATCACATAAAACTATTTAAACTTAAGAATGAGAAGGTGAAAAAGAAGGAAAGGCTTATGCTCTAAAACTTTAATCTTGATTTATATATATTACTGTATTTTAAACTCTAAAATCTTACGTTTTCTGCTGTGTGGTTTAACACACTTTTATCTAAACTACACTCTTATAACCTTGGTTTTATCACTCAACTTTGGGAGTTTTTCTATGGCTTTATGTTGGAAGTTTTTCTATGGCTTTATGTTAAATGCAGTGTTTTCCTGAGAGAATGTCAGCACATTTGACAAACCCCAAAATTCTCTGTGCCCAGGGTTCCAGCACCAGCTAGAGACTGGGAATGAGCATTTGGCTGTTAAATGAGGAAAAAAGAGAGACCAGGCTTGGCACCAGGGTGGATGCTTGGGCTGCAAAGCATCAGCCACAAGTAGCAGAGATACAAGTGACAAAAATTCTGTCTCTCCATGTGCCCTCAAGGCTGGACAATGACATAAATGGGGTGTCACTACAGCTGCACTATTTATTTTAGGAAAAATATAATTACTGTTATTTAATCCACTGTATTCACAAGTTTTTTAGCTCAGCAAGATCAAATAGGATCTCTGGAGTAATTTTTTTCTGCTCTTGAATAAAACTCAGCTGAGGTGTAGCATGAGAAACACAACTGACTTGCATCACCTCCCAATTGCTTTGCCTGTCAGCGTGTATTGATTTGCATGTCTTGGCACATAAAATTCAAGTTTTAAAACATTTTATTTGAGTATCTTATGCTTTTAAGAGATCTCACCGATTTTCTTTTGGCGAAACTACAAATACAAACAAGAACAATTGTAGCACTCTAGAATATTGTCTTTCACTTTATTTTATGCATTTGCAAACGTGATGCCCAGCATTAAACATAATTGTTTAGTGAAGCTGTGGTCTCTATTTATCAGTAAGGCTGATAGAGATAAATAAAAATGATGGACTGTGGTGAGACAGGTGTCTCTGGGTTTTCTGTTTGAATCACAGAGGGGGCCTTGGCTCTCCAGGGAGAAGATTCAAAGAAGCTGAAGGCCTAGAGTGCTGAGCTGAGAGCAGAGGAGCAGGGATTGTGTGCTCTCTCCCAAAGCACAGAAAAGGAGCCTGTAAATTGATTGCTTGTGAGCATCCTGAAGGGTTTCAGTGGCCCCTGCTGCTGTTTATACATCTGAGTGTCTCTGAGAGTACCTGGAACCTGGGTGCCACCCTGATACCTCTCCGTTGAGAGAAAAATTGCAGCTATAGCAACACCACTTTCATCAGAGTGAGAAAGCTGGTTTGTTTGTTAACCAGAGACAAGGAATCCTTTCAGATTTCCCTAGAATGAAAGTCAATATCCTTCCCCACTACTTAATCCATTTCATATTGGAAGCATTATATGAGGTTAGTTTTGCACAAATCATATTGAGGTTTTGGTAGGAAAGGATTCATATGGTTACAGTGAGGAAAATAAATGCAAATGTGAGTCTGTGATTTGCTGATGGTTATTAATTCCCCTGACTTTCAGTGGCATAGCTGGAGAATTGGGTTAAGCTTCTGGGCATGAGCACAGCAGGTTTCTGTATTTATTCTGTATAATCTATTTTCCCCTTTCTTTTTAATCTTTGTTTACTTGCCAGGTTTTATTTTGTGGCCTCCTTTCTACTTCAGCATGCTGAGTTCTGCTCTCTCAAGTTGTTTACTGTAGCTTAGACATGAAAGGACAATGAAATGGACATTTTAATCAATTAACTGTAGCCTGATCAAAGATTCTTTCTTCTTTATTGTTGTTGTTGTTTAAAGTGTTTTTATTTACAACATCCAGTGGGGCTTTTGATTCATACGGTGTGACAAAGTCACTGCCTTGCACAGAGCAGTGAGCTGGGAGTCTGAAAACTGCTTTTGATCAAGGCCTTGCTTTAATCACGCATGGTGTCAGAGCTCTGAGCAGCTCAGCTTTGCTTGTGGGCTAATGCTGAAGGCAGAGGGGAGAGTTCTGGCACAGCAAAACATTTACTGAGTGAGAAGATCAGGAACTGGACACTCAGGGTTCAATATGAACCAAGGAAGTGCCCATTCGTTATTCACACAACTCATCTTTATACAGTTTTTAACACATCTTGTGTGTAGCTCCAATTGGTCAACAGTTTTCTTGCTCATTACGCTATTGGTCAGTAAAAGGTATTTTCCTTGTCTATCAACTCTCTCTATTCTTGGTTAGGTTACATATTTTGTTCAGTGACTCCCAGGGAACAGATTTCTTGTTTAATGCAGGTGCAGTTGTTTTTCACCCAGGAATAACTTGTTGTTAACGAACCCTCATTCTCAGGATGGTTTTTACAGGGAAACTCACAAACCACTCAGCTGCATCCAGCAGTGATAAACCAGCTATCAACTGAGCAGAGCAAGGCCTGATTTTTTGCAGCCTTTCTTTTAACGTCCATTTTCCTCTAAGAACATTGCCACAATGAGCAGAGAGCACAGGGAAAGAGGCTCAATATTGCTCATGGGCCCTTCACTCGGTTCCTTTGGCCATCCATGTCTTGCTCAATGTTTATCTCTTAGGAGAGAAAAGCAAACACTTTAAATTCTTTTCAGGGGTATAAAGGAGGGTATTACTCACATAAAGTCATTATCACCTGTTTNTTCTTCTTTATTGTTGTTGTTGTTTAAAGTGTTTTTATTTACAACATCCAGTGGGGCTTTTGATTCATACGGTGTGACAAAGTCACTGCCTTGCACAGAGCAGTGAGCTGGGAGTCTGAAAACTGCTTTTGATCAAGGCCTTGCTTTAATCACGCATGGTGTCAGAGCTCTGAGCAGCTCAGCTTTGCTTGTGGGCTAATGCTGAAGGCAGAGGGGAGAGTTCTGGCACAGCAAAACATTTACTGAGTGAGAAGATCAGGAACTGGACACTCAGGGTTCAATATGAACCAAGGAAGTGCCCATTCGTTATTCACACAACTCATCTTTATACAGTTTTTAACACATCTTGTGTGTAGCTCCAATTGGTCAACAGTTTTCTTGCTCATTACGCTATTGGTCAGTAAAAGGTATTTTCCTTGTCTATCAACTCTCTCTATTCTTGGTTAGGTTACATATTTTGTTCAGTGACTCCCAGGGAACAGATTTCTTGTTTAATGCAGGTGCAGTTGTTTTTCACCCAGGAATAACTTGTTGTTAACGAACCCTCATTCTCAGGATGGTTTTTACAGGGAAACTCACAAACCACTCAGCTGCATCCAGCAGTGATAAACCAGCTATCAACTGAGCAGAGCAAGGCCTGATTTTTTGCAGCCTTTCTTTTAACATCCATTTTCCTCTAAGAACATTGCCACAATGAGCAGAGAGCACAGGGAAAGAGGCTCAATATTGCTCATGGGCCCTTCACTCGGTTCCTTTGGCCATCCATGTCTTGCTCAATGTTTATCTCTTAGGAGAGAAAAGCAAACACTTTAAATTCTTTTCAGGGGTATAAAGGAGGGTATTACTCACATAAAGTCATTATCACCTGTTTGTGAATATTCTGAGCTGGAAGGGACCCCACCAGGATTGTCAAACCCACTCATGTCTGGTCCATACAGGATTGAGCCCACAACCCTGGCACTATTAAAAACAGGCTCAACCCTGTCCCAGAATTTGAATTTTTAAGTGCTGGGTTTTTTTAGTATTTTCCTTTGAAGGCTGCTGCTCCCCTCAGCTGCCTTTCTACCTCTGAATATTAAGCACAGCAAAGTAAAGAAAAAAGTGTGTCTCATAGTCCACCCCAATATTTGTGTGGGCAAATTTGGTGCCTTTTAAAAGAAAACATGACCTGAACATGTAATGTCAGTAATAACCATGTATTCTTTCTGATCCTATCCTTCTGAAGACAAACAAAATTCATTTTCAGTTTTCTCTATATATGCAAATGCACTCAAACAGGAAGTGTGTCTGTTTTGTTTTCTGCATGTTTTTTGCCAATCTATCTTCCCCAGTGGCAGTGGTTAATGAAAAAGATTATTTTATTAATTAAACATTCAAAACAATGCAGTTTCTTGCTGGCAGCCATTTGTTTGCAATAATCTTCTATGCATCATAACCTTCTCTCTCTGTATGTAATTGCTTTTCCCTTTCCCTTCCTCTGGAGCACTCTGAAAATCTCTCCTGACCTTTCACGCTGCTTTTGCATTTCACATAATTTCAGTTAAGAAGTGCTTAATTACTAAAATAATCACTTTTGCTTTTAATCTGTTCATGTATTTCTGTCTAGTTCTTGTCCCTCTGCTGTAATTCCTGGTGATTCCAGTGATGCCTGTGCTAGGGGGAGAAATTATCTCTCCCAGTTTTTAGCACAGCCAGGGGGGGTTTTGTTTTTTTTTTTTTTTTTTTTTTTTTTGTTTGTTTGTTTGTTTGTTTTTGTTTTGTTTGTTTGTTTTTGGTTTGTTTTTTTGGTTTTTTTGTTTGGTTGGTTTTTTGGTGTTTTTTGTTTGTTTGGTTGGTTGGTTGGTTTTTTTTGGTTTGGGTTTTTTTTTTTTTTTGTTTTTGCTTTTTTAAAGCAATTTGGTGAATTTATTGAGAACCTAATATATTATATTAAGCCAAACACAGATTTTTATCCTCAAGATAACTAGTTAAAAAGGAGCATTTTTACAGATGTGGCCTTGAATAGTTATCAAAACCTTCAAATTTCCAAACAGCAAACAATTACTGACCCAATGGGTTTTCATGTATAGATGTCATTTTCACTTCTTGCTTGCTTGCTTGCTCTTTCTCTCTCTCTCTCTCTCGCTCTCTCTCTCTCTCCCTATTTTTTCTCGTTCTTTCTTTTTCTTCTTTTATTCTTTACTGAGCAAGCAAGGGGGATTGTGGGAGTGACAGTCTGAGAGGACCCACCCAGAAGAAACTC
>VWZN01009656.1:48973-71832 GCA_013396955.1 Regulus satrapa | reverse complement strand
AAGTGTTTAGAAGTGTATAAGTATCTATAAGTATATTTATATTTTTATATTTATATATTTATATTTAATAATAGTATATATGTTTTTTATCTATATATTTATATTTATAAGTATATAAGTGTTTACATGGGTTTTTAGAAGTGTTTAGAAGTGATATAAGTATTTATATCACAACTGCTTCCACTCCTCAGACTGCTGAAACCTTCTGAGGACAGATTTGATGGAGAAGGTCATTATTCAAAAATGGAATAAAGTCAGGGCCGTGAAGGAGCAGAGGTCATTTAGATGTCATTAAATGGATGTTATTAAATGAACATTAGCTTGTGCTCATTACAGAGCAGTGCTGGCTCTTTCTGCTGGGTACATTGGGCAAAAGAAACAAGTATAATCCAAGGAAATGAGTTGTTTGTGATTAATTATAAGAATTGGGTTCAGGCTGTGCTGTTGAGCATGGTGCCTGGAAACTCAGTCAAAGCAGAGAGGTCTGTCACCCTGGAGAAATAAATGGAAATAGATTGAAAATAAATATTTGTGAATAAATTTGTTTATCTATTAATTTTTATTAATTAATAATTATCGAAGAAATATTAATATTTATCAAATAATTTTTGAAAATTAATAAATTGCAGTTTTTAATAGCAATGCTTTTATAGCTCAGAGGGAAAAGGGATCCTGCCTCTAAGCCACATAAAAATGTTGATAATGGGGATTCTAATACCAACCTGAAGAAGTTTATTTGTTACCTCAGAAACTCGACAGGAATTAAAAAAAAAAAAAAAAGTAAATCAGGCAGCACAACAAATGATGTGAAAACCCCCTGACTTCAAAATCCAACCCACCACATTCACAGCCTTCAAAAAAACACTGCTTTGTGGTTTTTTGAGACACTGAAAAGGAAACCCTGTAGTCAATTATGATCAAAGGCATCTCAGATCTTCTCCAGCTCTCTCCAATAAGTAGCAGATTTCATTTCCCTACTCCAGCTCCAGCTCAGTGATAAAATAAAGCAGAGCTGCACTCAAGGGATTGTATCACCCAGAGCTCTCCTTTTCTTTTTCTTGAGCACTTATTAATGGATAAGCAGGCTTTGCTCATTATCCCAAGGCAGATTGGTTTCTACTAGAACCTGAGACGGGAGACCTTTAAAAAGCCTGCTGAGATCCACATTCAGTTTTACCTCATAGATTTGAATTTCAGTGGTTTTATAAGAAAGGGTTGAGAGACAAACATTCTATAATTTTTTTTTTTTTTTTTTGTGTGTGTGTGTGTGTGTGTGTGTGTGGAAAGAAGCACGGAGGAAAGGTGACCTTAAAGAAGGTGTTTAACAAACCAGGTGCGCTACAACAACTTTATATTTTGAAATTTTAAAAATGCAAAAGGAAGATGCATTTCTTTGTATGGGGTGGGGTTAATGGCTATCTGAAAAAGCGCTGCCAGGGTTATCTACTTTTAACCAACAGTTCTTAAAATGGCAAAATATTAAAGCTTTTCATGCAGTTAAAACTTGAAAACACCATAAATCTTACTTCATTTTTCCCCTTTCTTGGAAAAGAAATTAATTCTTGTCATTTTATTATATTATTTATTTTGTTCTGTTATTCTTCCCCTCTCACCCATTTTAAATACGGTTTTCTATATATAGAAAGACTAGACCACTTCCTACATGGCCTGCAGCAAGAGTAGTCAAGATCCCAAATAAATGATAAAAAGGATGTAGGTGTCAAAAGGTTCAGTTGCACTTACTTATTTCTTTACCCTCTGCCTTTAATTTCAGAAATTAGCAGCAGTGCTTACTAAAGCCCACTTAGTCTTTTCCCTATCTGATAAAAAATTATGTGTATGACACAGGATATTTTGGATTCTCTCTAAAGGCAAGGGGTTAAACTGGGATATTGAGATGATTTTTTTATAAGTTTCGTGGTCTGGAGGAAATGAATTTATGAATTTTGCCATAGCTGTGTCACCTCTTCAAAGTGTAATATTTGGTCAGTGGCAATAATTCACCAAACTGTGTCAGGAAGGGAGGATTTGCAAATAGGAATAAATTCAATTGATGGTAGAAATATTTCATGATAATTTGAGAAAGTACGGGTTTGGGGTTTGATAACCATTTGTATGTGCATTTATTTACAATAGTTCAAAAGACACAGCTCTCTGGTAGCAATTTTTAACTTTTTCACGGCAAAGATCTACACAGAGAATACAAAAAAATGAGTGAGTCGGGCCTGTAAGAGCTCAGAAAAGCACTGAGAGTCACAGTATGCCCATGTCGAATGCAAGTCATGTTTAATAAAGCTTTAATTACATGTTAATTATTTATTCATTAAATTGTTTATCCTCATATTTTATCAACAGTCTCAGGTGTCCCTGACTAGGAGCTGCAGTTCTTTCAGTGGCTGACAAAACTGAAGTGCTGCAGTGCAGGATTGCATTGAAGCCAAAGTTGATGAGCTGACACCTTTAAGTGGCAGACGAGGTCTTTGACACTTCACAGTACCCAAATTTGTGAATTTTAAAGCTTCACATCCTAACATTTTAAACCTCTGACACCCTACAAGTAAAGCCAGTACATTGCTAAGGAGCAAGTGAAAATTTAACCCTGCACCCTGAAGTGCAGATTTAGCCCTGCAGTTTTCTTGGTCACACCATAGCTCGTTTCGAAGAATTCAAAAAAATAAAGAATACCTCTGAGAAATGCCTTCCCCCACCCATGAAGGAGCCTTCCTCTTGAGGGAGTCTTTTAAGCACATTTTCCCTTAATGTGCACAGAGAAAGCTCATCCCCAACATTTTTGGGAGAGTTCTAAACAACAGCCCAGCGTAATCAGAATGTTTTGTTCTGAAGCCTGCTGGATCACAAGACGTGGTGATTTGGGCCTTACAAACTGAACACCTGGGATGGGTGAGTGGCTGTTAGATCATTGCCCAAATCAAGCTCTGTTCATTCAGCTGGGGTTTCTCTCCTTCTTCCCTGCACTGCTTTTTCTTTTAAAATTATAATATGCAAAAGAGGATGTGGCACTACCGCAGTGGCTTACCCTGTTTTTCTGTATAGTCAGCACTTAAACCAGAATATTTTGTAACATTATTACTCCCCAGAGTTAATCCTCAGAGTGTTATACTTTATAATGATTTCACCTCTTTTATGGTTAGCATGCAGGCTTCAGGCTACCTTATTTTTATGCAGGTTATTAAAAAGAAAAACAAAATAATATATTAGATACTAAGCTTTATTTAAAATCTATCACTCTGAGTTTTCCTCTGTTGCTCTTTCTATTTACTCTCTGCTGTGTCAGGTTCATACAGAAGTGTCACCAAATCTTACACTGCTGAAATAATAGCAATGCACTTTAGATTATCGATAAAAATCAAAACCCCTGAGAAGAGTTTCTTAATTCCAGATTTTGGAGGGGGGCAGGAGGGCAGAGGTGGGAAAACCCTGGCAATCAAACCTATTTATTCAGTTGATTATTTTGTAAACAAGCTTTTCCATCAATATGGTATGTTAATTCCCAAGCAAGCATGAAACTGAGAGATCTTTCCTCAGCCTGTAAAATAGCACCTGGTTCTTGCAAAGACCCAGAGGTTCCACAGTAAAATGTTCATTTATCCTCCACTGGGACTGCTCACAGGTCTGATATTTCTTCTGCTTTCCCATGCCACAGCTACCATTTACTGCTATTTCCTGTGAGAATTTCCTTCTGCTGGAAGAGACCTGGGAGGGGTTCTGTCCCTGATATTAAACAAAAAAATCTTTAAGATTTAGAGCTTGGTGTAGGTGCAGTTCTGCCTATGGACATGTGGTACGTGCTCTGATCCTCAGTGCTGCTGCAGGGACAGTTCTGAATCACAAATAAACTGAGCCATTTATTCCTCTGCGTCCATCCTGGCCGAGATTCATTCTGAGAGAGACGGATGTTTATGGAATATTTCAGATCTGCCCTGCTCCTTCCACCTTCAGTTTTATGAACTTCCACTGACTTTTAATTTCTTGACAAGCAGGCTGTTGTAAACAACTCATATTTTATGTATCTGTGAAATGTAATCATGAGTTTTACGATCATATAGATTGATGGTCTTCACCACTTAAGCAGGAAGGGTTGGAAGACTCGAGATGTGCCAGGGATGGGGTGGCTGCTTGGTGATATTTGGTGCCTTTGCAGGATGCTTTATGTGCCCCAAGAGATTTCTGGAAATAAATCAGTCCTGCTCCTCAATAACCCTGAAGAATGAAGGGAACGTGGTAGACTCAGCTTCCAAAGGTGGCCTTCTAGGAGAGATGTCAAACAGAGAGGTTTCAGAACCTTTTACCACATTTTAATCCCATGATTATGGTTCTCCGTGGTTTTCTTTAGGTAGCTGCCAAATTTTGGCTGACTGCCACAGTCATAACCTGTCTAGGAAAGTCTTCAGGAATTCTAAAACCTTTGTTCATATCCTAAAATATGCTAAAAAATCAGTCCCAAAAGGCAGAATTCCACAAAGGCTCGGATGCAGACTAACTTCTGCAGTGACCTGCACTATTTTTAAAGCATAGGATGAAACTTCACGTTTTATACAGATGATTCACAGGCTGTGTATCGAAAAAAATCTGATAATTGAGGGTGAGTATATAAACAACTTCATGGCTGCTTAAAATGGGAAGTGATTGGAAATGCTAGGAAATCCCATTTATTTTATCTTTGCAAAAGCATAGTAAGAAAAAAAAAATCACTGACTGCTTCTACATTATGATCAGTTTTGGCACATATAGGTGGAAGAGGGTGTAAATAGTGAATTTTTATCTGCTGTTGAGCAAAACACAGCACAAAGCACCCTCCTCTCTCTCTCTGTCTCTCTCTCTCTCTCTCTCCCCTCATCTCCCTCCCTCCTCTCTGTCCTCTCTTCCTCCCACGTCTCTCTCCCAATTGAGCCCTTCTGGTGCCTGAAGGGAGCCTGCCAAAAATATGGAGAGTGACATTTTACAAAGGCCTGGAGTGACAGGACACGGGGGGGTGGCTTCACATGGAAAGGAGGTTTAGGTTCGATATCAGGAGGATGTTTTTTACTGGCAGGGGGCCAGGACCTGGCACACGGTGCCCAGAGCAGCTGTGGCTGCCTCTGGATCCCTGGCAGTGCCCAAGGCCATGCTGGACACTGGGGCTGGAACAGTGGGAGGTGTCCCTTCCATGGGAGGGGTGGAATGGATGAGGGTTAAGGTCACTCCAATGTTTCTTTTTTTTAATTTCCAAAGAGAGGAATATTTCTTCATTGTGAAAACTGGCAATCAATCCCATCCATACCCACCAGGCTCCTGGTTACTTTAAAAATATCTTAAATTCCCAAGTGGGCTTTCTGAGCTCGTGTCACCATTTGCATCACTGAAATGCAATAAGGATCAAATCCTGCTGCAAACCTCTATAACATTTGAGTGGGGTGTGCGTGTTTCAGCTTTTTGGATCTGGGGGTTTTATTTCTTTTTTAACTTTGTAGAACTATTTGTACTGTGTTGTATTTGATGTGTACACATATGTAATTTGTATTGTATTGAATATGTAAAGCTCTTTAATGTCAAATGCAGTTTGTTTTGTGGAGTCAGTCTATTTTTTAAATGCTGGTGGAAGTGCCTCCAGGCATTGGTTATGTGCCTCTCATGTAAATAAAGAGCTGTCCTGCTGCTCAAGTGGATTCATACGTGGATTAATGGATTTCAATAGAGGCAGGAAATGCTAAATTCCCTCCCCTCAGGGTAACTGAGGAGAGGTATTTAGGATGGCAGAGTGGATACAAATACTGCAGTAGCTGGGTATCAACACTATGCTCTCCTCTCAGCTGCAGTACAGCAAGCTGATATTTTTTTCTCCCTAATTACTTTCCTACATTCCTTCAACACGTAAACCCAGCAATCATTCCTTTCCAGAGATTCTAGTTTTTCTTTTAAAGTGGTTTTACTGAGAGGAAAAAAAAAAAATGTCTCCAGCTGGCCTATGAGTACAACTGATTCCTCAAAAAACACCTTTATTCTGGGGCAGAGTTCTACTGTTCTGTCAGAGAACTTCATTCACTTCAAAAACATTTGTGCTGAACTGCAGGTGTCCTTTTCTCCTTTTTTTGTCATGATATAAATGTATTCTCTTTGCAAAGGAGGTTCAGTTACTATTGGGTTTCTATAATATTTTTGTTTCCATTTAAATTTTTTCAGCCTGTCTTTTTTTTTTTTTTCCTCCCTCCATTTTTTTTCCATTCCTATATTGAAAATAGGAGGACAAGTGTAGCTTCAGGATTAGAAGAACAAAAGCGGTGCTCATTATCCCACTGAAAAACTGCCTTTAGCAGAGCCCAAATTTGGCAACTTTGGGATATAAATGACAGTAGATTAAAAACTTTGGGTCCCTGTGCCCTTTTCATTCCATTAAGAGCTAACATGTGTATAATTACCAAAGCAAATGTGCAGCAGGCAATCATGTAAATACCAATAAAGGTTTCTTAGTGGCAAAGCTGATTTCATGTAAATAACTCCTCTTAATTTGTTTTAATTAAAAAAAACCAAACCCCTAATTACAGAGAGCAGCTCGTGTTGATCAGCATGTTCAGATGAATGCTGGTATAGGTCAGCCACAAATAAATAAGTAAATGAGGAAATAATCTATGTAAAGTTGTTTTTTTGGGGTTTTTTTTTTTGTTTTTTAATATAGTGTCAGATAAGAAAATTTGATTTAAAATACTGGCATGGAATGAATGCTGCTGGATCCATCCCAACCAGTTAGAAAGTGGAGGATAGATGACAACAGTTTAGTTTTTGGAAAAAAAAAACCCAAGAAAGCAAAACACTGTCTTCCCTTCCTGCCTCCCTCCTTCCATTCCCTCCCCAAATTATCCATCCTGTGCTCCTCTTGCTGCAGAGGATGTGGAGCAAAGGCTTTTCAGATTTTCAGATATTTAAAAAAAAATAACAGGGACCTAGCAGTAAATTTAACCTAGTGATGATTTGATTATTAAAGAAAAATATGGGGGAAATAAACCTTTTCCTGTTACACAGACAAGAATTTTTTTTTTTTTTCAAAGAAGGATTTCATGATTAAATGGACTAGATACTAATGAAGTGAATTTTGTAATTCCCACTCTTATAATAATACAATAATATTTTTAAAAACTTTGAAAATCAAAGATTAGCAGAACCATCACCAGTAAGGCAAACCAATAAAGAATGAATATATAGAATAAAGGAGGGTGTTTTTACCACAACAACAGTTCACTTAAGAAGAGATAAGAATTTTCTTTTATTTTTCAGTCTCATGATTTACCTTCTGTTCTTTGGAGGTGAGGTTTATGTGATCATGTTATTTGTCACCTGCTTCAATAAACTTTTGACCTTTCAAATGACTTTAAATCAAATTTGACAAAGGATTAGAGGTCTCAGAGCTTTGATTAAAAAAAAATCAAATAAGGGTGGCAAGGAGGAAGGGAGCAGATAACGGTGAGCTCTGAATTTGATGTCATTGTTAAACATGAGAAAATCTACCACTGCTCTTAAGTGAATATTGCCTTTTTTTTTTTAACATACTTTAAAGGGAAGGCAAAATAAAGCAACCTGCTCCAACAAATATTAAAGCTTGTATATTGATGGGGTGAGCATCGCCACATTTTTGAGAATGTCCATGTGGTTTTGGTGCAGCAACTTTTGATATGAGTGAATTTCTACAAAGAACTGGAGCAACTTCAACACCTCTTAGAAGCTGAAAGCATCTCAGTGCACCTCTAACACTCAGGTGAAAAGGTGTGGAAATTTCATGTTGGCATTCTTCCTTTATTTTGGCTCAAGCCAGGCGGTTTCCTGAGTTCCCAAATGCCTCAGCTGCCTCTTTAGCACCAATGGGGATTTAATTGTTCACTGGGAATAGAAAAGTTGGAGCTCTACAACACAAATAGTCTCTGAAGCTCCATGAGATGTGTAAATGAAATAGTCTGAAACTTCTCACAGGATATCGCCAGACAACAATGGGGCTTCATTCTAGAGTTAAAAAAGAGGAAGTTTAGAATGTCATAGGAGAAGGAGCTAATTTACTAAAAACCTGAAGATTCAAAATTCAGCCATAGATCAAAATCATCTCTACCAAACCTCAGAAACGAAAAACAACTGGGCATTTGCACAGCCAGTAAAAGGTTTTATTTATGAGGTAATGAGTTTTATTTTTCATTAACCTATCCTAATGTGATTTGCAATAAATTAAATTTATCTCTCCAGGGTAAGTCTTGCCAGTGACAGTAGGTGGTAAGTGATCTCTCTGTGCCCTTACCTGGACAGAGGAGCCTTTGATTATATCTTCTCTCACTTGTCCAGCTGAGGATGGGAGAGATGTGGCAGCTTTTGTGGGCACCTGGTATTCAGTCAGAGTCAGAACACCACAGTCTAGAAGGCCATAGCTGAAGCTGTTTGTATAAATTATCATAAGAAAAAAAATCTTTCAATTAAAGCCACTCTTTCAGTGACAGAGGATGGAAGAGTTTACTGGTTTGCATCTTTTCCCCAGATATTATTATCTTCAGCCATGAGGATGATTGTTATCCTCATCCACACATTCTGCTGCATTTCCCCATAAAGCCATTGATTGAGGATGGTTTGGGAGGTGGAAGGATGCTCAGCAGAACCCTGCTGGGACCCTGGGATGTGTTCAGGAACTGGGGGAAAGCATACAGCTTGATAAACACATCATAGATTTCCTCTCCTCTGTGGAAATGTCCCTTCTGAGCTCAGACAGCACCTTCTGGTAAAGGTGCAGCTCCTGCTCCTCTACCCAGGAAGGTTCTGGCACACTGAGATTTATGTCTGTGCTCAGGTGCCCATGCACACAATGCTTCTGCTTTCCCCCATCCACATGGATAAAAGGGAAGGTTTCTGGTGCTGCATTCCCCATCCACATGGAAACAAGGGAAGGTTTCTGGTAGTGCCTCTGAGTCTGAGGCAGTTCAGAAGGACACACTGAGTGTTACACTCCACTGCGTCCTACCATCAATCAGTTTTCTCTCTGAAAACAAAGTCACACAAAAGCTCAGCAGGGTAGGTCTTATGTGCTTCACAGTTCTGCTTTACCTCTAGCAGAATCCTATTTACAGCCAGCAATGGAATGAAAAGAGTATCAGGCTGAGATCAGTATCTTCAATGCTTACACACAGCCTGGCCTCCTGCTTGATAGAAAGGGTCCAGATTTTCCTTGGAGCTTTAATAAGGAGGACTGAAATTGATGTCTTTACCCTGGTAAATTCAGCTGAGAAAATAAACTATGGCTCCCTATCCCAGAGCAGATAGAGCAGGTCCAGATTCCCCAGTTTCCAGCAGCAGCATTTTATTTATGTAGCTGTAAAATATTCATGTCTTTAAATGTATCCTCTGGAAGGGTAAATACAAATATTTGGAGAATGCTGGGAGTGTGCTGAGGAATTAGAGGTAAAATGGTTCCAGGCTACTCTAAAATTCAGAGTTTATCAGTCTTTCAGCTTTGGGGAAAGGATGACAGGACACGGTTTTGTCTTGCTGGCAGAATTTTCCCATCAACCTTGCCCCAAATCCTTTGCAAGAGATGTACTGTCTTTCTAAAAGCCTCAAGTTAGCAAGGCAGTGTGCTGAGAGCAGGGATGTATTGTGAACCTCACTGAAATGAGCCTTTTGACGACGAGGATCAGCTTTTACTTAAAATAGCATCATTGTCATTCCACAGGAGGGGGGAAATAACAGCTGAGTCTCCAGAAAAATAAACAGCCATCAGCATTTTCTGCAAACAGAGATGAGAAATGTCCATTATAATCACCGTGAACATCCTGGGCATGTATAGGGTTGCAATACAAGCAAAACAGCATGAATGCTAAACCCCTGGTCCAGATGAAAAAATCAATCTCAGCTTTTCCCCATGAGAGTGTATTGCTGCCCTGAATGCTGTCTCCAGGTGCCTCTCACCTTTCAGAGCTGGTTTGTGTGGGGAAAGGCAGATGAGGCATTGAAAAACCCCAGGGATGGGATGTATCCCACCCACCCAAGCCAGCTACAGGCAAAAAGGCAATTCTGGTTTAATGGTTTACAAATCAGGTACTGCAAGAGCTGATTACCACTCACCTGCCTAAAGCACTTGTTGGCATTTGGTTTGTTCTCAAGCAAAGGGTGAATAAAACACAGAGCAAAGTGAGTTTGAGAGGGAAGCCAGCATGGAAACCAAAGGTGTCTCTGAAAACATTACTGTGCTCCATTCAGGGCATTTTTTGTACCATACAAACCTCTAAATACATGAGATATGTCAGATGACGCAGTATTTTACTGGTTGTGCAACTGGCAGACACAAACTGGGCAAAAAAAAATCAATACACCCCTGAGACAAACACACTTCTGCCCACAAGGTTTTTTTAATCAACCTTAGTCATTGGAATATGGCCAAGCATAAGGAGCTGTGAGCCCAGAACCAGCACCTCAGGCTTTTACCCCTTGTGAAAACGGTTTAAATAAAATCAGATTTTGTCTCCTATACAGTTGAAATGTCTTCTTCCTCTGCAGCTGATGCCAGGCTGTAACTGTCTCCTCCTTGATGGATTGAAGTTGTCTCTTTGCTGCAGTTTCTCCTGTGGGATCACCAGAGGAATCAATCTTTTCCCCAAATCCTTGTCCTTGTTTATGTGCTTTTGTTGCATAACTATCACATCTGTGTCTGAGAACGCACGTTTCTATGTTTGATGGTGCTCATCTTTAAATTTAACTCTGGCTTGCAGTTTTCTAACTGCTGTGTGTCAACTTGTGTGCCCATGTTTAAGTTCCTTCTAACAAAGTTCTTCAATTCAAGAGTGAAAAGAATGGAAACAATTTTCAGAAAATATTATTATGTTTTCACTGAATGTACAGGACATCTACGATTATTGTTTTTCTTTGTTTTCTCCAACAAGATAAAAAAGTCCTAACCCTCAGCCCAAGTTCTAAGTACTGAAATTAAGAGGAAAAATGTTTCTAGATTATTGTCTTATTTATGCCTTTAAATGTAACAGAATCACTTTAAAATGATAGAGAGAAGAAATAATTGAATAACATGTAAAATCACTTTATTGAACCACTGAAGAGGAGTTCAGCTACAGTATATGAATTTTTTATATATGCACACACAGATATAGATAGACAGATAGATCTCTGTATGTTTGTATATTTATAATCCATGGTTTTAGCTCCTGTAGACTTCCTCTGTAATGAATGGGCAGAAACAAACATTTTTAGAATGTGATTTTCCTGATCATTTTCTGCTTTAAGATGAGATTAACCATGTATTATAAGCACTGATTTCTCCCCACTGGGAAAGGGGTATTTTTATTATCTATATAGCAAAATAAGGATGAAATATTCAAATACAGATGTCTTCATTTGAACCATGTAGAGCTAANATTGAACCATGAAACATCCTTGTACTAATTTAATGCACAGGTCCTGGCAAGGATCACTGTCCCACAGTGTTTTCAGGACTTTGGGAGGGTTTCATCTCGTCCTCAGTTGATCATTTTTACTCTGTTGAAATCAATGCCTCATCACCAGCTGCTCTCTCTCTGGTGATGCATTTCTTTTTTTTCCATCTCTGTAAAAGCCTATGATTTCCTCTTGTTCAAAATCACTTCAGAAAGGCTATATAATTTATCTGGTTTTGTTACTCAATAATTTTGCCTCTCTTCTTCATGGAAAAGCCGTACTGGAAAAATTCTCCCCTCTCCAAGTGCTCTTACTTATCCTTCTATGAACATGCTCCAGTCCTAAGAGAGGTTTTATATGGACACCCTTTTTCAGCTGACGGATCAAACACCAGAATAAAATGAAAGAGCACAGGGGAAGCAAAGAATAAAACTGTGAAGGGCCCATGGCCAAACCAACACAGGGGAGGTGGGGATATCAAGATGATATTCAGGTGGATCTGAAAGTCAATGACTGCTTGAGGTTTGCTCATTCCTAACCTTTGACACCTGTATCTGCTTTTCTTCCAGGTCTTGAAAAACTTCTGCAGCATTGCAGCACAAAAAGGCATTTTGTGATATAAATTTAGTCCAGACTCTCTCTTTCTTCAGGTTGTCTGCACTTCAGGCGGTTTCACAAAACAAAAACAAAAACAAAAACCCAAAAAAAACCCCAAAACAAAACAAAAAAATCCCAGAACCCATCAAATTCTGTTTTGGTCTTCAGGCACAGGCTCAATTATTATTAAAATGAGGCTGGTTATTAAAGAACAACACACAGTATTTGCACTTTTCTTTCTGCTTTGTCAGACTTGCTCAATTTATACTGAAGATTAAGGGCATGTATATATCTGTCCCATCGGAAATGCTTTTCATCAAATTTATCACTTACAAATTAATACTGAAAGTCATTTGAACGTTCATTAATACTGGTTTCTGTAAGTTTGGTTTATTATTTACTCATTATAAGAATTGTGATGCCAGATTTGTAATTTTTGAGATAATAGTCTTGTCTAGATACATTTACATTATGAGCCATAGAATTCCATTTGTCTGTGACAACACCTCAGGTCTTACATATTTTTGGTCTGACAGCATTTTTTTTCCCCTCTAATTTCATTCAGAACTCCCCACAGTTGTTTTAAACTATCCAGTTCATGAGAATCTGAATAAAGGCATTTTAACAACTGGACACAGATCTGCCTGACACTGATTTTTTTGAACTGTTTTAGCCATTAAATTAAATTAAATCAAATAATTAAATTCAGTTATGTTTTCTCTCTGAGTTGCTGTGTTTCTCCCAGGCAATCTTGGTTTCATTACCTCATTCTTGCTACCCTTTGATAGCAACTGAAACATTGTCCTACAGCCTGAAAGAAAACATATCCAAGGAGGAAACCTGTAATTTTATTCTAATCTACAATAATTAAATAATAAAAATCCATACTCTCTATCAAAATACTATCAAAAGAATCACAACAAACTGATAAGACTCCAAGGGGCCAGAATCCTCTGTTGAAATAAGTGTGAAAATCCCTCCTGTAAATGGTCCCTCCTGCTAATATTTCATTAATGTTCAAAATTTTACATTTCACTGGAGTTGGAAATTCATAAATCAGGTAGAAAAAGTGGGACTAAAGCCACATTCCTATTTGCTATAGGAATCAGAAACATTTACCCCTTTAATGATCAGCTCCAGAATAAACATTTAGCCATGGTGTTGGTTTGTTTAAAGGTTCTACCTGCTCTGTGAATGAGATCAGTGTCTATCCCTGGTCCTTTCTGGGATTAAATTCAAGACAGACTTGCAGAATATCCCAGTGAACAGTGTCTGCATTCCCAGCACCTCTTTATCTGAAAGCCTGGGGAGGGCAGCCTGGAGCACTGTGTGAACACTTTTGAATAAGACAAAGTCCATCATATGTTTTATCAAAATTCTTTCAACTTCTAATGGCTTAAACCAATATTAAACTTGAATTTTAAAAGATATTTGTTTCCCCAGTGCAATAGAAAGCCAGGAGCATGTTCTTTCTGCTCTGTTTTAATTAAAATGCTTTAAAGATCCCTTATAGAAAAGACTCCCTACCTCAATCTGTATTTGGCTAATTAAGGACACCTCAAAGCATGTGAGAGCTTTAGCCACAATCTTGCCAAACAGAAATGCTTAAAATCATTTAAATGCTTAAAAGCATCCTGCATTAGGAGCTTTGTGAGATTCCCACTTCTTTTTTTTTTCCATTGTCCTGTCACACTTTTGTAAATATCCCTCTGGTTTTCATTCCTGTATCAGATTAGAGGCTGTATTCCCACTCAGTGCTTTCTTGGGTGTTTGTTTCTATCAGTAATTTTTGTTTGGTTATGATTTATTCTTATTTATTTTGAGCTTGTGGAGTGATCCCCACTGATTTTGTTGTCAGGAGATTTTATTTGTGTAGGAATTCCTCACTCTCCTTTCATAGCTTGATTTATGGCATGCCTTTGATACTAAATGTAGATTTGAGACAGAGCTGTACTAATTTGTCATCTTTTGCTACATAAAGTTTTCTCCTCCTTTTCATTGATTGTGAAATGTACAGCTTAGACTGACTAACAACTCATTCATTTCCTTTTAGCATTTTAAATATTCAAAATTTACTTGGACTCCATGAAGAGCTAAAAATCTGGTGACCCTGAGGCCTTTTCCTGCCATGCACGCGGGAGCTTGACTCAATGAACCTTTTGGATCCCTTTGAACTCAGAATACTCTGTGGTAATCTGTGATAATTGGGGAAATCAATTGTTAAAAAATAATTTTAAAAATTAAAGCCACCTGTTTGGCATAGCCCTGTTTATTATAAGGGAATATAAACATAGGCAAAAGGAAGTAATTGGTAATTAACTTCATTAAAAAGAAATCTGAGTCTCGAAGCTGTGGTGGAAAATACCCTTTATATCCTTGAGATGGGCTCTAGAGGAAACTCTCTTTCTAAACTGAATTTCTTTCAAGGGTGCATTCCATGGAGTTAACCTCTGTCTTCAGCAATCCTGAGAAAATTTTTGGCATGATTTACTTTTTAATGACTTATTTGGATGGGTTTTCTGTGAGGCTTCTTACTTGGCTAATGGTAAGGTATAAAGTCATAGGCACACACAAGATTTGAGCTATAAGATAGAGCAGCCCAGAGGTTCCTATTCCCTCAATACATTTAATTTAGCGAGGATTTACAGAAAGGGCTTTGGAGCAATGTAGACTTTATCATTAAAGAAATAATAATATTTTTTAAAAGGCTCACTGATATGCCCTTACCTTGCCCCACAAAAGATGTTAGCTCAGGTGCTGCCTTCAGAAGCTGTTTTTTGGCTTGTGGACTTAAATAATCATTAGATAAACCCTGGAAGGTGGAGGATTGCCAATAAATAGACGAGCAATGAAAAGTAGAAGGAGGGAGAGAAGGATATGAAGGCAAGACCAAAGTGAAAAATTTTCCAGGACAGAATGCAAGAGGAAAAAAAAAAAAAAGTCATTAAATTATTAAAAATTTTGCGGGATAAAAAATGCATGTAACAAAAAGATATTGAAATTGGAAGAGCTTTTTTTAATTAGGATACTCTCCTGGTTATATGTAGGACAGTGTTAATTTTCTTGCTAATATGCTGTTATGTGGGCAATGCCATCACCCTGGAAACAAATCTTTCCGAACGGGCTCTGAACGGAGAAGAAATATTGTAATCTAAAACTTAGATATAATTATCAATACTGTCAAACTTTGTACTCCACTGCAAAACATTTTGAGGAAATAGAAGTCCTTGAGAAAGGTTTGTATTGTAAGCAGATAAGCAATTAAGTAAAAATAGTTTGTTACCATAACATCTTCTAATTGACCCTTTTATTGAACATAAGAATCTCAGAAGTACCTTATGTTTTAATGGTATTTTACAGAGTTATAAAATAGACAGAGGAAGTGATACATAAAACCGCGTTTCATATTTAGTTAAAAAAAAAAGGCACATTCAGCTTCTGCAAAGCAATTTTCTTTTTTGCTGTATTTAATTTCTTCTTTGCCCCTTTTGAAAGCCAGCCAATACATAGAAGAAAAAAATTTTAAAGGTATTTATTTGCAAATCCCTGGCTCTATTCCAGGTTCTTTTTTCTGTGTATGAAGAGAACAAGCAGATGGTCCTGCTAGTGGTCTAAGAGATACTGGGAAGGTTGTAAGGGCTTCTTGGCAAATCCTTGTATCCCAACAGGGCTGGAGGGGAGATTTTCAACAGCTACAGCCTTGGCTGGAAGTGGCAGCAGAGCTCAAATCAGACTCAAAGCTGGGACAGCTCCTCACAGCAGCTTGTCCCTAAAGCACGGGGCCTGCTGCTGAGCAGCCCTGCCAGGGCAGTGCCCTGCACGTCCCTCCGCAGGCACTGCTGCCCACCAGCAGCTTGGGGCCAGGCCTGCCCCTCAAACAGCAAGAGGCTCCTCTATTCAGTATCCACGCAGTGCTGTCCCACCCTGCTGAGGAACACAGGAGACACCCCAGAAGTGGCTTTTCACTGACTGATTCCTGTTAAAGAGCTCAGAACTCCGAGGCAGCCTGCTCTGAAGCTGCGCTTGTGATGCTGTGCACCCCCAGTCAGGGGAGCATTCTGTTTCGTTTTGGCCTTGCCCTGGTCTAGTACAGCTGCTTGCCCTTCCTTTAGCTGGGATAACTGTGTTGGGTTATTCAGCTGCACCAGGGGAGCCTCTGGGGAGCAAAAACGTGTTTGTGTGTTTGGACAGAAACTTCCACAGGGTACAGGAACAAAGCTGATGGGATTTGACAGCGCCCAGTGGGGACGGGCTAAATTCACGGACAGCAGTGGGATTTGGAGTTTAGTCACAGCATAAGCAAAAGGTGTCTAAAACCATCCATCTATCACTGTGACATGTCCCTGGAGCTGCCTTCACCTTTGTTAATCACATGCAAAGGATCAGACTGAGAAGAGCAGAGAGCTGATCTTTCTGGCCACAAACTGACACCTACAAGATGTACACTGCAGTAGCTTCTGCAGAAAAGCTGTGAGCTCATTCTCAGAGCTCCTTTACTGGCATGTAGTTAATTGCTGCTATCTGTTGGACTAGCCTGTTTTTCTTCTTCTTCTTCTTCTTCTTTTATTTTTAGTTAAATCAATCATTAACACTCTTATGTTGGGTTTGAAGTGCGTTAGAATATTCTTGCAGCCCAGATGTATTCTTGCAGTCTAAAATGTATTCTTGCATTTTAGACTTCTGGCCAACACTGATTCTGAATGATTCAGGGGCAGATGGGGATTTCTTTTTTTCTGTTTTAGCTTTATCCCTTTTTTTAAATTAGGTTCATGTATCTTGTGTATGTCTTTTAAATATGACAGGAGGGCTTTCTGTCTGTGCCAATCCTGCTGCAGCAGGAGCACAGTGAAGAAGACATTAACGGTGGCAGCAGCAAGGAAAAGAGGTTCTGACCCTTCCTAAAGTTTTACTTTCATTACTCATGGTGAGTAAGAGGAGTAGACGGGCGGGATAAGATCAGATTTGGAGAGGGGAAAGGTCACAATGAAAGTAATACAGGAAACATGCAATAAAGGGTTTTTTTAACTTAAATCCTCCTTCTTATGAAGGGTTATGCTTGCCTGTTTATACATAAAATTTAATTTTGCTGAGTAGTCAAGTATCTCTGGCCTGGTTTTCCCCTCAGGAACCATACCAGGATGGTGGAGGCACACGAGTACATACGTGCTATATGAATATTAGGTTAGTGTATGAAAGAATCTAAATTCTGCCAAGAGTGAGAAAACACAGATTATAAACTTTGTGCTGAATCTTTGTTTTTTCTCTATTGAACAAATTCCCTGCACTCTCAGCTCTAGATAGCAGTGCTCACAGGTATTCTGAGTTTCTGCTTTCTTTAATTGACTAACAGGTGACAAACAACATATCTCCAAGGAAGACCCAGTTTAAAAGCCCCATTAGTGCAGAGTCTTCAGCTCAGTACAATATTACAATAAACTTTACTCCTTGTCTTTACATTCTTTTCAAGTTTTTTTTTTTTTTTACCCTCCCAAAGTACAAAATTGGTAAGGCACGTGCAAAATTTAGGATTGTTCTGGTTTGGGATTAGCAGTTCCTTGGATTCTGCTGCTCTCTCACTCCCATCCTGGCTGACAAATCTTTAGTCATAACATTAGCTCTCTCTCCTTTACTATTATTTCAGAATATGATTAAAGAAAGCACTTAATAGCCTTAATGAGGACAGTAAATGATCCCAGTGGAACTGATATGCAAATATATATATTTTTGTGCCCTGCTGAATCAGGTCTGTCTTATTTCTAACTTCAGTAGCAGAACCACAATTTTCCTCCTGCTAACCACTCTCCCTCACCAAAGAGGGTTCATTTTTGAACAACTAATGCTTTCCCAATAACCTACAAGGCACTCCAGCTGAACATTTCTGTGTTTAGTAAACATGCTATTCAGTTGCTAAGAAGAGTAATGAATCCTTAAGTGTACATAAGAATGATTTATTGCATAATGTGAATTTACAGCCCATTACGGGAAATAATTACATTCCACTAATTACAAAACTTAATAGTCACTCCAGCCTAGGAAACAGCAGTGTGAGCAAGCAGATTTGCAGCCATGCATTCAAAAGAATGAACTACATGAGAAGCAGTTAGCTGAAAATCAGTTTACCATTTAACCCCAGCTCAATTCAAAGATCTAATCCACTGCAAAGTTGTTTTGAATTAGGATTTTTCCCATGGTCAACTTTTCTAAAAATTGAGGAAATGGGATCATTAAGGAGATGAGTAGGAGCATATTAATAAAGTTCATCAGTCTTCAGATTCACCATATTTCTGATGGAGTCCCTCAGGAAGACAAAAAAGGCTTTTTTCCCATGGTGTGGGTGGGTTTTTTAATGAGTTTGTAACGACTTGGTTCCCTCTACACAGTGCAAACGTGGGTCAGGTACTGCTCAAACTGGGCAGGCCCTGAAAGGCTTGGCCCTTTCCTTGAGCTGTGGAAAGGTGGGGAACTGCCAGAATCAATCCTGTGAATGTGCAGAACAAAGAGCAACGAGGCTGCTTGGAGACTTACAGCTTCTCAGAACCCTGGGCACAGAGAAACTTGGGCTTTCTGTGCTGTCAGGTGCAGAGCCTCAGCAGAACACTGCTTTGGACCTGAGGCTATGGAGAAAGCACCCAAAATTGAGTGATGGAGCTGGGATTGTGGTGTGGAGTTTGGACAGAACTGTGTAATGTCACAAGGTGAAAACTCACAGCTTTAGATTTAGGGTATTAAGGTGCATATGGAACAATATGGAGGTTTTGGGGCCTTGGCTCCTTGTCCTTCTCCCTTCTCCTCCACAGGTTTGGGTGATATTGTGGGATTGGGTGCACAATGCCACAGTGAGGGTCACAGCTGTCTGTTTATTGGGTTAAAATGAAAATAATCCATCTGGCAATTACTCACTGCTTAAGTTTACTCTTAAAAGCCCTTGCAGTTCGAAGCTCCCATGGTCATTCCTACCCAGAAACTGAGGTGCTGAGAACTTGTTTCCTTGCAGCACTGATAAGAAGAATAAATTTCTGAGACCCAACACAAAAAAACCATCTCCTGCATCACAGTCCTGGCCCTGAAGTCAGCTAAGAAAAAAGCCAGCTGAAATGCAAGCAGTATTTATTTTACTCTTTGAAATCTGGCTCACCTCTCAGCAACCTGGCTAGGCTGTACAGGGCAGTGTGGGCTGCAGGCTCTACAAGTGAGACATGGAATTTAACAGATTTTAGAGCAGGATCTGCTAAATAAAACAGGAGAATTGCCTAGGGCCATTATAGTTTGTATAATGGCACCTAATAAGAAGGGGAGCATGTTAAATGTTACAAAGGTTTTGATGCTTAATAAAGTGAACGTGATGCAAAAAGAAAAGCCACCCATTATGTGGAGTGGTCTGTTCAACCTTCAGAGTGACTCTTGTGGGTTTTAAAAATAACTTTGTGGCAGATTATTTGTTTTGTCCTGGACTTGGGAAAGTAAAACCATCTTTCACTGACCAAAAAAGTTCCAATTTACCAAGATTCAGATAGGGACAGGAGATGGTCAGCAAATTGTCAGTCAGTGTGCAAATAGTGGAGTGTGTGGAAAAACTGTTGGGTTTGGACGCATGCATGTTGCATAAGATGTTAAATGACAGCACTGTCCAAAGCTGATGCATTTTCTTGGAGAATAAGATAACTTCAAGAGCACAATCAGCTGCCCAAGGATTTATTTAAACACAAGTGCAACTTTTGCTTCCATAACTCTACAAATTCTCATCAGAGTGAAACTGGAATAGCAATGTTTGGGCTACTAATGGATACCAGATACATTCACAGGTTTGAGAATTATGCTTTTGATCTTACCAGACATAAGAGAAATGTAAGGGGTTTTTTTTAAGTGTAGAACACACAAAATATTTTCATGTATTTGTAGCCAAAAGCTACAAAACATAAGTTCCTTGACAAGAATCATTGGGTTTGCAAACACCTGATCAGGAATTTAGATTTTTTCCTTTTCTTCTTAAAAATACTGTAAATGTAAGATTTCATTAAAGGGCTTTTGGTTTGGTTTTTGTTTGTTTGTTTGTTTGTTTTTTGGTTTTGGTTTTGGTTTTGGTTTTTTTTGCGGGGGTGGGGGGGGGTTGGTTTTTTTTTCCTTCCCCCCATCAAACCAATATTATTTCAGAATAAAAATATATGTCATTAAATGCCATTTGGCCTCAGCTCTAGCCAAGCTAGTTGATGTAAATGACTTTCATCACTCTCTCATCTGGTGCTTTCCTAACTTGCTTACCATAAAATTATCAATGAAGTAGGAGTGCCAAAACTTATCTACCTTTAATTCTTTGTTAATTAGTCCAACTCCATCAGGTCCTAGGATTTACAGCTCCTATATGGAAAAAGGATTTGTTTTCTTTTCTACCACATGCAGATGGAGATTGCTGCAGTTTTCTTTCTGTGCAATTTTGGTGTTGGCTAACTGTTTAAAGGAGCTTTTAAAAACATGAGAGAAGCAAAAATGATGCACAGAAGCCAGGAGGGAATTCAGTTATATTATGGTATTTGCATGTCTGTTTAGGAAGTTCAAGCCTGAGGTTATCTTTCCCAGTCCATACATTTCCCAGGATTACAAACACAAGGCTGAAGCTGTTCATTTTTACCTCTGTTCACAAACTGGCTGCAGTAAATTGCAATAGACTCAAATAAATATGTTCACTGCCATTGATTTAAATATATTTATTTAAGGATTTATTTAAATACTTGCAAAACAAGGAGGTCAGATCCCCAGTGCAAATGGTTCAGCAGTTCAGGACTACTCAACACTTTGATATTCACACTGCCTGCAATGACAAGCAGCCTAAATATGGCTTCTGTGTCCTAAATGGGTGACTATCACTTACATCAAGGTTTTTTGTCATAAAAGGTTAAATAGAAAGATTGTTACTACATTAGGTAACCTTGCCGCTGACTTTCTTTTCAAACTGAAAAATAGCTTTGACTCCAGCTGCAGCAAAAGCTGCTCAGCCCATTGATGGATGCAGCCAGTCAACAGCTGGGGAATGATACAGTGAAGGACCATTCAAAGGATTCAGCTGATCTATGAGCACAGCCTGAGATTTATGGCTGGCAGAGAAAGGACTGGCCAGGCTCCGAGACAGGCAGGATTTAAGTTCATGGTTTGTCTGTTGGTATCACTGCAGGGTGCTGGTAATGTCAGCCTGGCACTCGTGCTCTACAGCCTTGCTGGTCATGTAATTTGGAATATTTGGGCTTGGTCACATCCTGTGCCATTGGAACTGCAGACACCACATGCCTTAAATATAGTCTTTATTGATGATACAGAACCCTTTTCTCCTCAGCAAGGGCTCCTCTTCAGAGTCTTTAAGATAATATCCACTTAGATTATTAGCAAACATGAAAAAAGTTTCTAATTTAGCATGTAGCCAAGGTAAGTACCCAAGATTAAAATGGAATATTGCGGAGGTAAAGAAGGATGTATAATTTACTAACGGAAGAACTGCAGAAGGGCCTGAAGTCTAGCTACCCATAAATTTCTTTGCCCCAAGATCCTGCCTCCTGTAGACTCCTCATTTACTAAACACTCAGTATATATTTCAAACTATGCCATTTGCACAACCCAGCAGATTTTCTTTGACCCTTTCCTAAGGTCAGAAACTCAGCAAAACTGAGCCTTCAGCATACCTCAGCTGATCACCGTTGGTGTTCATTCCACAATGAAATTAAGGACAGATGTGAAATCATTAGCTGGTTCCATATCTGCTGCCAGGCAGGATCCTGTCTGTGTGTGCAGGGAACTAACTCTCCTTTCTGTCCCACTATGCTCTGAGCAGCCTCTTACAGCAAAACAGCTTCTGCAGGCAGCGTGTGCACAAACCAGGAGTGCAAAGCTTTTTTACACTTGCTGATGCACCCAGCAGCTAACCATGAGTAATGACTGGCCAGGCTGAGCACTGAGATGCTCCTCACCTCCAGAGGGCTTTGCCAGCCGGGCAGTTGTCAATCAAATGGGGATGTGTTAGTCTCCTTTGCCTCTCAGAGCAGGCTGGTCCTCTTGTGATGATGAATTAACATCTGCTGGCTTTTTTTCACAGTTCTATGTGCTTTCACAGACGCATTTTCCTCTTGGATTTTGTTTAGCTGCCCTTTTCTCACAGGTGCTTTGCTCTTGCATCCTGAAGTGCTTGTGCCCAAGCTTGTCTCAAAAATCCATCACCATCAGGGAGATCTCAACAGCATTCCAGCTGAAGCTGACAAGCAGGTGATGGATTGCTATCATTAAACACGGATACTCCTATTTTAAACACTGCACCAAACTTTCAAGGATTGAAAGTAGGATTCAAAGAAGAGGGGGAGACTCAAGATTAAAGCTTTCCACAGCCCAGAGCTATGGACAGGTAATGACTAAGTCATGAATTCTTCATCAATGTTGATGAAGGCTTTGGGGCTCTTACCTTTGACTGTTCTAGAAAGACAAAGTCTCAGATCCTTCTACTGTTGTGTAAATTGTTGTTTTTGTATGCAACAGCAGAGAAGCAACTTCTAGTCAGGTCTACACTTGCAAGTTTCTTCCCATTGTGCATTAAATTCTCTTATTACCTGGGTGTTTTAACATTATATTAGAGTTCTCCCTCTGACTAGTGGGGGCATTGTGACAGCTCTGTGTTTAGAACCCAGCAAAGAACACTGCTTTCATCCTCCTGAACACACCTCGTGAGAGATTTCTTCTCTGTGCACCATTACCTGCCAGACAGGACACTGGGGCAGCCCTCTTTGTCCCCCTGAGATCTATCTTCCTCTAAAAGGACACAGGGAAGGGATTTTTTTTTTTTTTTCCTCCCTGAGTGATAGTGAGACATAATTTGGTTTTGC